>OZ012737.1:545417152-545974652 GCA_963859935.3 Lathyrus sativus
TCCACTTGTTTTGAGATAATTCATAGTGATGTATGGGGAATGTCTCCTGTGGTTTCTCATGCTCACTATAAATATTTTGTCACATTTATTGATGATTATAGTCGTTTTACTTGGATATATTTTCTCCGTTCTAAATCCGAAGTGTTTTCTATGTTTAAGAAATATTTGACATATGTTGAAACTCAATTTCAAGCAAGTGTTAAAATTTTTCGATCTGACTCTGGTGGTGAGTACATGTCTCATGAGTTTCAGGAATACCTTCAACAAAAAGGCATCTTGTCTCAACGGTCTTGTCCCAATACCCCTCAACAAAATGGCACGGCAGAACGTAAGAATCGTCATTTGCTTGATGTAACACGCACCTTACTTCTCCAAGCTTCTGTACCATCCCGATTTTGGGTGGAGGCTCTTTCCACGGCTGTCTTCTTGATCAATCGTATTCCTTCTACAGTTATTGATCTTGATTCTCCTTTCTTCCGTCTATTTAAAATTCATCCTGATTATAGTGCTTTACATACTTTTGGGTGTATGTGTTTTGTTCACTTACCTCCTTTTGAAAGGCATAAGCTTGGAGCACAATCCGTTCAATGTGCATTTATGGGATATAGTAACTCTCATAAGGGATTTGTGTGTTATGATGTCTCTAACCATCGTTTTCGCATTTCTAGAAATGTGACATTTTTTGATAATCAGTTTATGTTTCCCTGTGGTTCTCCTGCCATTAATGATATTGTTACTCTTCCTAAGTTTTCTATTATGCCTCAAGCTATAGAACGTTATAAACCAGGTCATGTATATGTCAGAAAACACAGACAACAGGTTCCCACACCCCTTCCCGATGCTGAACTGCCACCTGATCCTGTACCGGTTGAACCACGACGTTCTGGTCAAATATCCCGCGCACCAGATAGATATTCACCAGACAGGTATGATTCCTCACATACTTCTCTGACTGCCACACTCTCTAGCATATCTATTCCTACTTGTTACTCACAGGCTGTTAAAGATGTGCGATGGATAAAAGCAATGACTGAAGAGCTCCAAGCTCTTCAAGAGAATTTCACATGGGATATCGTCACTTGTCCTCCAAATGTAAAACCTATAGGTTGCAAATGGGTGTATTCTGTGAAACTGAATTCTGATGGGTCCCTCAACCGTTACAAGGCTCGTTTGGTTGCGTTAGGAAACAAGCAGGAATATGGAATTGATTATGATGAGACATTTGCACCGGTTGCCAAAATGACAACTGTCCGCACAATCATGTCTATAGCTGCTTCTAATGGGTGGACTCTTCATCAAATGGATGTGAAGAATGCTTTTCTTCATGGTGACCTGACAGAAGATATTTATATGACTCCACCTCAAGGCTTATTCTTTTCATCTAAAGGCGTGTGTAAGCTCAAACGCTCCTTATATGGTTTGAAACAGGCACCTCGAGCATGGTACGAGAAATTCCGCGCCACTATACTTGGATTCTCCTTTACTCAGAGTCAGTATGATTCATCTTTATTTATTCATAGCACATCTGCGGGTATTGTTCTGCTTCTTTTGTATGTTGATGATATGGTTATTACTGGTTCGGATCATGCTTCCATTCAGCGACTTAAGCAACAGCTACAGGCCTCATTTCATATGAAAGATCTGGGTAATCTACATTATTTTCTTGGTCTTGAGGTTCATTCTACATCCAAGGGCATCTTTCTCCATCAACACAAGTATGCTACAACTTTGATTTCTATGGTCGGTCTTGAATCGGCTAATCTAGTAGATACTCCTCTTGAGGTTAATGTTAAATATCATCGTGATGATGGGGATCTGTTGCCTGATCCCTTATTGTATCGACAACTTGTGGGTAACCTCAACTACTTGACTATTACTCGCCCTGACATATCTTTTGCTGTTCAACAAGTAAGTCAATTCATGCATTCTCCTCGCCATCTTCACTTGGCTGCAGTTCGTCGTATAATTCGCTACTTAAAAGGAACCTCTCACCGCGGATTATTCTTTTCCGTTGGAACTTCTCTTCAGTTGAGCGCTTATAGTGATGCTGATTGGGCAGGGTGTCCTGATACTCGTCGATCTGTTACTGGTTGGTGTATGTTTCTTGGTTCTTCATTGATCTCTTGGAAAAGTAAGAAGCAAGCAAGAGTTTCTAAATCTTCTACTGAATCAGAGTATCGTGCAATGTCTGCTGCGTGTTCAGAAATACTTTGGCTTCGTGGTCTTTTGGCTGAACTTGGATTTCCCCAAACATAGTCAACTTCACTTTATGCTGACAATACAAGTGCCATCCAAATTGTTGCAAATCCTGTTTTTCATGAACGCACCAAACATATCGAAGTTGATTGTCATTCAATACGTGACGCCTACGATGATCGAATAATATCACTTCCTCACGTCAGTACGCAGTTGCAGGTTGCAGATATTCTTACCAAGGCTGTTCCACGCCCAAGACATCAGTTTCTTGTTAGCAAATTGATGCTCCTTGACCAGCCGCATCAATTTGAGGGGGGATGTTAATTAGGAAATAATCTTTGCAGTTATTGTGAATAATTTACATTTATAGAATAGGAAATTAGTCATTATGAATTGTAATTAGTCATTATCAGCTATAATTAGTTATTATGAGTTGTAATTACCGACACTATTATATATAGTATGAAAGGCAATGAGAAAGGCATCAAGCCAAATTTCGTGACATATACACACACGCGCGTGTATATATGTATATACATATATATTGCAACTCCTAATGTTACTCAAGCAATAACCAGTCACAACTCTGGTACAAATGGTGGAACATCTAGCTCATATCATTACTCTCGTGGTAGGTTACACTTTAATCGTGGTAAAGGGCATAGAAGACAAGTTTATAACACAATTAATTGACCAAACTGCTAACTCTACCCAAAATATGGCCATATAGTGATAGATTGATGGTACATATATGATGAGTTATTTGAGCCTCCAACATCAAAGCCTCAGACACACCCGTCATATTTAAATGGTCCTTTTAATACTAATGTAATTCAAAATAATCAACACTTCGTCTTTGCATTGGCAATTGCTCTTTTGACCCATCAAGATGAACTCTAAGTACCTCAATGCCTTTGAATCTCAGGTTTGGTTTGCAGATTCAAGTGTTTCCCATCATATTACTTCTAGTACTTCTAATTTACAAAATAAACACTCTCGTGAAGGTCTAAATTAAGTTCTAGTTGGTAATGGTCACAACTTAGGAATTAAGTCATTTGGTTTCTCAAAGTTTAGATCCAAACTTGTGTCCAATTCTATATTGAATTTGAACAACCTTACTTCATGTTCCTAGCATTACTAAAATTCTAATCTTTTAGCCTCAATTTTCCAAGGATAACAATGCACATTTTTAATTTCATTATAATGAATGCCATGTCAAATCATAGGCATCTAACCTAGTGCTCCTTGTAGGATTCCTTGATAACACTGAATTGTACTGCTTTAATAATATAGATTTAGAACCTCCAAGAAATTTCATAGGCAACAAATCTCAAAATATGTATCCTGTTGTAAATAATAATACTGCTCATAGTCTTGATAATGCATGTTAAATAATGAATAATATGTCCATGGCACTCTAGACTAACCATGAAAATCCTTGAGCTATTCATAATATTCTTGACTTGTGTTATATACATTTGAGAAATAAAAGTTCTGTTGAATTTTGCAATTCGTGGTGTCTTGGAAAATCACATTGATTGCATACATCATTGCCTGAAACTATATATGTTTGTTCTTTTCAATTAATCCATAGTGAATTGTGGGAAACATTAATTTTGTAAATGATTTCACCAAATACACTTGGATATATCTACTCAAACACAAAGTTAATGCTTTTCCTTCTTTCAAGCTATTTCAAAACTATGTTGTAGCTCCATTCAATGCTAATATTAAATCTTTCCAATTTGATTATGAGGAGAATCTATACCTTTTACTAAGCATCCCAATGAACTTGGCATTGTGCATAGACTACCTTTCCCCCATCAACATAAGACAATTTCATAAACTGAGTCAGTTGATCAAAATCAAGTTTTACCTGCTGAACAAACATATGAACCATTACAAATTCTTGATGAGACTCACACTACCACAACTAAACCAAGCTCCAAGAGCTTGGTATGAAAAACAACATCAAGCTCTACTTCAATTTTCCTTCTCATCTAGCAAGTGTGATTATTAACTCTGTGTACAACCATGAAGATATCACACTATATGCATTAGTTTATGTTGAGGACATAATGCTAACTAGTACATCCCTTAAACTTGTTCATGAACTTATTACTAAGTTCCATGATAAGTTTGCATTAAAAAATTTGGAAACACCAAAATACTTCCTTAGTATTGAGGTGCAATATCAATCAAATGGTTCTATGCTTCTGAAATAAACATAGTACATCAAAGGTCTTCTGTCCAAAGTTAACATAGATGATTTTAATGGTGTCAATACACATATGTTTATTCATTTCAAATTGAGCAAGCATGGTACTGATAAAATGGACGACCTTGCATTGTATATTTCCATAATTGGAGCTCTACAATATGTCAAACTTACTAGACATGACATTGCCTGTTATGTCAATAAAGTTAGTTCATAGCCAATCCACTTGAAACTCATTGGAATATGGTCAAATAATACTTAGATACCTAAGTGGTACTGCTACTTATGGTCTAAAAATTTCACCAGCCAATCCTCTTAAAAATTTCTCTCTAATGGCCTATAGTGATTCTTATTGGACCAAGGGCCTTGATGATAGAAAATCAACATGAGGATCATGTGGTTACTTCGGTTCTAACTTAGTTTCTTAGAGCTCGAAGAAGCAATCACTTGTGACACTATCAAGCCCTAAAGGTGAGTATCGAGATCTAGCACACACTACATTTGAATTTCTATGGCTTAAGTCTCTCCTATTTGAACTTCACATAAATTATCTTGCCCCAAATCTATAGTGTGACAACCTAAGTGCAATAATGTTATCTCATATTTCTATAATCCATGATAGAACCAATCAAATTGAGCTTGATATCCACTTTATTCGCGAGAGTAGTAGTTAGAAAACTCAACATTCAACATTTTTCTAGTTCAACACAGATAACAAATTCACTCATAAAACCTTTACTAACTATCACGTTTCAAGATAGGGCCCAACTCAAATTTGTTTTCTTTAATCAACCATGAGTTTGTGGGGGAATATTAGAGATAACCAGTATGTAAAATTTGTTAGGATTAATTAAATTAGATAAAAAAAAGTTAATTAGAGAATAACTAACTCCATAATTTGTATAAATAACCACTTAACCATTTTCATGAAATGTAATGAACTCATTTTGTCAAATACAAGAAGATCTTGTTTGAGTATTCTCTCTTATGCTTTCATTTAATAGATTTGGCTTAACATTAAATCCAATCTAAACAATAATATAGATGATATTTATATCAATAAAATTTAATTTTAAAAAAATTCCAAACTTGGTTGGAAGCTCCAAAACAGTAGGGGAGCTTTGGTTGATGTTGTGTGTGGAAAGTATGATCGAAGCAATGACAGAAGAGACATTTTCATGAATCCATCAAACTCTAGTCTTTGGAAAAGTTTTGTAAGGATCTGGTCTGAAATTGATAAATATTGCATTTGGAGTGTTCATAATGGCAAAAATGTGGATGCATGGAACGACATATGGATCACTCCAAACTTTTGCATAGCAGACCATCAAATTGAGATTCCCATGCACATGCAGATTGCAAAGGTTGCTGAAATTAGCAATGTTGATACTGGTTGGAACTGGAACAATGGCTTCCTTAAGACACGTTTCAACGTATTGTAACCATCATGCCTCCTTCGAATGATGCATGCCGCGATATTAGGATTGGTGTTATAGGCAAGATGGGAAATCTTTTAGCGTGGAAGCCATATATTGATTGCTGGAGATTGTGGGGGAAAGAACAAGCAGCACGAATTAGAGAGATATTTGGAATAGATTGCTCACCAACAACAGAAAGCTTAGAATGAGCCTTGGAAGTGCTATGTTCCTTTTGCAACAATGTTGAAGAAGATGCTCTCCATGTCCTTCGTGATTGCCCGCGTGCAGTAATGATTTGGATGACATCAGTTAATACTAATAAGAGATTTAGTTTCTTTGCAGATACTTTGAAGGAGTGGATATCTTATAACATGAATAACAACTTTAGGGTGGAGTACTGAGAAAGATTGAATGACTTTCTAGGCTACTGCGTGCCATAACATTTGGACGTGGCATAATAAGGAGCCATATGATGAAAATTTTAATGAACCACCGTGCATGATAAGTCACATCACCAAGTTGGTCCATGACTACGAGCTTGCGAAGACTGCGAAGCTTGAAGGCTTAGTGTTCTGAGTCTCATAGGATGGGAAACACCTCCGCTGGGCTGGGTTAAATTAAATACGGATGGAGCTAGAAACAAAGACGACAACTCGAGTTGTGGTGGTATTATTAGAGGGAGAGATGACGAGTGACTTCGAGACTTCTCCAAACATATCGATATAAGCAGTGTTTACATAGGTGAACTTTAGGGTGTCTTAGAAGGTTTAAATCTAGTCGTGGCAATAGATTTTCGAAAAATTATTATGAAAGTTGAATTCTCAATAGTATTTGAAGAAATTTGATCACTAAAATCATAATTATAATGCATCAAGATATTAATGTTAGGAATACGACAGGTGCTGATGCTTTCACTAGAGATAGAAGAGTACAATTGACTTCTATATGCTTTAAAAAGTACTTGTTTTTCTTAATCAGATTTTTATTAGTGATTTGTGTGAGAATGCTATTTCCAAATTAATTCCGTGTATTCTTAAAATAAATTAAAATTTTCAAACAAATGCTATTTAGGTTAATTATTTATTAATAAAATATAATAGAATAGTCTATTAAATGAAGCAGACATTAAAAAAACAAAAAAAAATTGAAGACCGACTATTACCAAACACGTGAAAAGTACTGATAGTAGGTGGTTGGAATTTGCAAAGATAAGACCCAGTAAAAGTGTAGGTGGATTTTAAATAGCAAATTTATGGTACAACTTCAGATAAAAAATATTTGGCAGGTATGCCCAAAATAAGGTAAAATAAATAAATTATTTATTCACTTTATTTTTATATTTTATAAAATAAAAATTTAATTGAATAAATCGACAATCCACGGTGTAAAGATATTACACAAATAGTTATGACAGTTAAATTTTAACATGTTTTTTATTTTTTAAAAATTAAATTAAAAATATTATCTATGAATAATTGTGATAGTCATGATTTTGTAAAATATTTATAGTGTATATTAATTAATCTCTAAAATAAAATAGTAACAATTTAAAGTTAATGTACTCTATAAATCATTTTAATACAAAAAATCGATCAAAATGTTTAAATTTGTTAAATCATATTAATATTTTAAAAATAAGAGAATAATTTTGTAAAATATATAATTGACAATGTAATTATATTTTACACGTTTCTCAAATAGTAATAATCATCGAATTTCTAATTTAAATCAAGGCAAAATATTCTGCTGTAGATATTTAATTATTTTTAAATATTTAAGTAAAAATAAAGTGGAATAAAAGAGAGCAATGTGAGTCATATATAAATTATGTCTAGTCTCTATTTTTAAACAAAATGAAATTTTTTGATATAGTAAAAAATAGTACTAGAAAAACATATGTAAAGATTTTCATTTAGACAAATTTTATATACTTTAAAACTTACTAATTATATATTATATTCTTTTGATGTTTATTCCAACACAATTACCCGATGAAAAAAACAATCAATCATAAAAAATTATGATTATGAAATTATGCACAAGAACAAAGAAAATTCTCATACAACACATTCTTAGAGATACTCTTCAAGAACTAGTCTATCAATGATGAGCATTCCATAATACAAATAAGATTTTCATATATCTTTATTCAATTCGTCTTTACATCTCTTGCTAATCACAGAAATTTCCAATTTCATTAAAATTACATTATAATAAGAAGGATCACAATTCGATCTCCAGCAATCGCGATCTGAGAGATGGTTGAAACCACTGGGTGAAAACAAAAAATATTGCAATCATAATAACAATGTTACCATGATTGATACTGCAGATTTTCGATGAGATTCATCACGATTAATATCGTGTGCGGCCGAACCTTGTTTCTTAAAACCCCGGCAATTGCACGCGGCTTTGCGTCCTTAGCTGTTCATAGAACTTTCTAATGAAATCCTCAGCTTCATCATCAACTTGACAATTTCCAATCTCTTCATTTTCCTCCAATGCAGAATAATTCGAGACTCTCACAGAAAAACGTGGGCTTTTTCTCTCTTCAAATGAATCAAACCTAAAATTGAATGTATATTCAGGAGTCTTAGGCACCATAGCCACACTACTCTTACACACATTTTCAATTTCAAGTGGTGATGATAATTGATAACAAGGTAAAGTTTCATCTTCAACAACCTCAGGAGCATTAATACAAGGAAAATTGAAATGATGCTTACGTTTTGAAAGGTTGAAATAACCAGGATTTGGACTATTACTACAAGAAAATTCATAATCATGTACCATAAATCCGCCACCAATTTTATTCCGGTGACGATTTTGTGATGAAGACATTAAATTACTCAATGATTTTCTTAGCACTTTTCCTTTTTTCATCATCAAGTTCATATCCATAATCATCTTCCTCTTTGATATAAAACCTTTCCGCATCATAAAAAATGCAATTCTCAACACATTCCATAGTCTTTTCGTCACAACAGATGAATGTGTCCCCATTTAAATAAAAAGATTGAAATATTCTTTCCGGATTTCTTATTTCTCTACGAGGTTAAGGATCCCGAACCTCGTAAAAAAAAAAAAGAAACCAGACGTGTGTGTGAGAATTTTAAAGATGAAGAGTAGGGATTATATAGTAGTTGAGGAAAATGGAATGGTGTTCAAATTTGACTCAACAACGCTGCTATATGCATTCCATTTGTATCTGTATTAAAAATGGAAATTAAATATTAAAAAATTATTGGGAGGTTTAAGAAATTAAATTAATGGTAACGTTACAAAGTGTTAGAATGTAGTAGTAGTGGTTGATGTGTTGTTGAGTTCAAGTACAGCTAAAGTGTATACTCGTTTTGAAAGAATAATTCAACGGCTAAAATATGAACTGGCAAAAAGAGTGAACAGCAAACAAAGGGACCCATTGGTTATGTTGTTTTTGTGTCATGGAAAATAGATAGAAGCTTCATTGGTTGATTAAGAAATGGAATTATCAAAGAAACTAAGACATCTGTTTAGACACAAGTCACTTTGTTTATATAAAATTATGTTAATGTTATGTTCCCCTACAACCCTTCCTTATTGATTAAGACTAATGATCTTTTTGTAATAAAATAGACTAATCTATAATATATATATATATATATATATATATATATATATATATATATATATATATATATATATATATATATATATATATATATATATATATATATATATATATATATATATATATATATATATATATATATATATATATATATATATGAAAATTTTGAATTTGATGTACCCTATTTTTATTCCAATTATACCCTTTTATTTTTTATTTTAAAATTCAACTTTTTATTTACTAAATTCTTTTTTATTAACTATTATATGGTAGTTTGCACAACTATTTAATTCAATTTTTTATATAAAATTTAAATTAAAAAAAATAAACACACAAAAAATACGTTTATATTTTTAAACGTCTGAACATTAAAAAAACGGACAAACGGACACGGGAGTGTTCGTCTGAACGCTAGTGTTATTAATTCAAAAAGTGGTTCTTGCATTTTATATGTTGTTGCCATGTCATTTAAAATAGTACACCATTTTTTTTAATCTGAAAGGATTAAATTTTTTTCAACTGGATTAAGGTCCAATTCATTTATATTGGATCACTCAAGTCATTAGTAGTTTTTTTAATGGTGAAATAGTATCAATAGAAGGGGAAGATCCAAAATAGATTACAGAGAGAAGATAATTGTTATAAGGAGAACCAAAATCTACAATGAACAAAGCAGCAAACAAAACAAAAACACAAATAAGGAAACACTATAAAAAATAAAAACCATCAAGGCACAAAAAACTCTAAAAACTCAAAGAGATACGCTTTCTAAGAACCAACACGCCAAATGAAAGATAAGTTAGAATTCAAGCACACTGGATGACCAACATCATATCAACAAACCACTAAGAAAAAAAAGAAAAGAAACACAACACTCTCAACCTAGCCGATATCCTGATATGCTATTGATTAATTCAAAGAATAAAGTTTTGAAGTCAATCCGTGAAGGTGTAAGAGTTTTCTCTGATCTACCAAAAGACCATTTCTAAGCCAGATAAATACATTTATCCTCCACTTATTTCATGCTTGTTGTAAATTAGAAAACACAAATCTCATTTCAGGTCTTCCAAATGGTCCACACCACGACATTCCAGATCATAAAACCCTCATCCCCCATATATTTCACCTTATCTCCTAATGATTAAAAATTCTTGAAGAGTAGTGTAACACCCCATTTCTATACCCCCAAATAAACAATTAAATCATTTAAGCACTTTAATAAAATTTCATCAGAGTATAACTTAACGCATGGTATAAAAGAGGTACGTCACAATATCTAGGAAAATTCAAAACACATGCAACACCTACTCATAAAGATATGCAACAAAGGGTAAACCAACACAAAGGAACTCTGTCTTCAAAATCCACACATCAATATTTAGAATAAAAGCGGAAACATCGAAACATTGATTTACTTCATTCATATAAACCTTGTATACATAAAGAGTTCAATTCAAGTCATAATACATGTTTGCAAAACATACACCAGCAGATACATTCACAGATGTATCACAAAAGAACCAAAAGAATTCCTAACTACCCGGTGCTACATATCAGAGCCAACCGACCAAAAAGAATGAAGCCACGCTTCACTAAAGACCTCCAGCCAACCTACTCTGCAATGCCTCATAGAGCATCATAAAACAGCAGAAAGGTGAGAAACATTATCATGACAAACAATGCATATAATATATATGTATATACATGCACCAACATAGAATACACATACTACATTCCTCACCGCAATACATTACAATTCAATCATATACATATCGCAACACATATATACTTCACCAATCGTTCACATATTTCACATAACATACACAATTATGTTCATTACACCAATTCATCACATGAAGATAATGATGCACTCATAGAGACCGACTCACGACTCTATGCAGATGCAAATGCGGTACCGACTCATTCAGCAGGTTCAATTGAAGAACCAAAGGAACCATCGCTCGTTACCGAAGTAACTCCCCGTCGGGCCTACGATGTTCACCCATCGCTCATACCCCACATGGGAACACGATGTTTCAAGATTGCTCACACCCCACAAGGGCACACAATCGTTCTGCAGATTCTCCACAGAATCAATATAAACTATCGCTCACACCCCACAAGGGCACACGATCGTTTCTGAAGATCCTCCTAGGGATCAAAGACAAACCATCGCTCACACCCCACAAGGGCACACGAGGTTTCTGCAGATCCTACGCGGGATCAGACACACAAAATGCAATCATGATGCTTCACAAACAAAACGACTCCATACATTCTTGAAATGCATACATATACGCGAATATATAATCCTGCATTTTCACTCAATTCAAACAATTGCACAAAATTGCCAAACAGCCACATATCACACTTCACGATTCACAATCTAGGATTCACGCCATACGGCTACCCACAGCATTCCATATCACACACACAACCATGCATAATAAGAAGAACTAATCACACTTGAATCGGAGAATCAATTATGGAAGTGAAAACACAATAAAATAACACCCTGCTACGCTCGCTACCCTGTTCGCCTAGCGAACTTCTAGCGAGTGCTCGCTACCTGTTCGCCTAGCGAACAAGCTCGCGAGAGTAGACATAAGCCTCTGACTTGCTTCGCTACCACACTCACTCAGCGAAGGCCTAGCGAGTCGCTCGCTACCCCTTTCGCTACCAGCGAAGAACACCACAAACCATTCTGCCCAGGTCTGGGACCGTTCACTACTGGCTCGCCACAGCGAATACCCAGCAAATGCTCGCGACTCGCTCGCCTAGCGAACGTGCTAGCGAGGGTCTGCGAACTCAGAATCCTCACTGTCAAAAAAACTCTGAAACTCACTAAAATCTACCCAATTCAATTCCAACTCGTTCTATCAGCTTTAGTCCAACATCCCTCGACTAAACTCTACCACTTATCCTTATTTCCAACCGTTAAAACTCGGTTTCTAACGATTTACTCAAATTCGACCTAAAACGGAAAATGAGCAAAACTCTCCCCAATCCAAAAGCAAATCAATAGAAACATACATAATCATATACATCGAAAGAATAATAAGGTTTCACACCCTTACCCGATTAATCGAAGCTTAGAAGTTTGATTCTTGACGATTCTAGGCTTTCTCCTCTTCCTCCTCTTTTCTCTTCTCTTTCTCTTCTTTCCTTTCTATTTCTTTCTATCTCTTTTCTTTTCTCTCTGTTTCCACTTATACTCTTTCTATTCTATCTCTCTCAAACATCTATTAATTAGGGATTATCTAAAACACCCTCTAATTAATTCCCAAAACTCTCCGAATAATAAAATAACATAATAAGCACACCTAACATATTAATGTTCAAATTCCACAATTAAAGAATAATCAATTAAAATAAATCAAAAGACTCAACAAAAATGGGAAATTCAGAACGGGGCGTTACAACTCTCCCCTACTTCGGAAATTTTCATCCTCGAAAATATTACCTGATTCAAACAATTCCGGATGCAACTTCTGCATCTTACCCTCCAATTCCCAAGTCATGTTGCCTTCTACAACACCTCCCCATGCTACTTTCATGAGCGCAATATCCTTGCCTCTTAGCCTCTTAATCTCACGGTCCAAAATCCTAATTGGTGAAACTTCAACCGTAAGATTATCTCTCACTTCAACCTCGTCCATAGGAATCACATGTGACGGATCCGGAACATACTTCCAAAGTTGCGAAACATGGAACACGTCATGCAAATTCGAAAGATTCGGAGGCAACGCCATACGATACGCCACAACACCCACTAGTGTAATAATCTGATACGGACCTATAAAACGAGAAGTCAACTTCTTCGACTTCAAGGCACGACCCACACCCGTAACCGGTATAACTTCACCACCACACGAACATAAATCTCGGCTAACTTCTCCAAAGGATAACTAATATCAATCGGAATGAAATGAACAGATTTAGTAAGCCTATCAATAATCACCCAAATAGCACTATAACCTCTTAGCGTATTCGGCAACCCCGTAAGAAAATCCATTGATATACTATCCCATTTCCACTCTGGAATATCTAATGGTTGCATCATTCCACTAGGCTTCTGATGTTCCACTTTAGACTTCTGACCAGTCAAACACGCATACACAAACTGAGCTACATCTCTCTTCAATCCGGACCACCAAAAGATTTTCTTCAAATCTTGATACATCTTATTCGCTCCCGGATGAATACTCAAGTTACTCCGGTGTCCTTCCTCCAATATCATCCTTTTCAACTCCCCATCGTCAGGAATACAAATACGACCACGAAATCTCAAAACTCCAAAATCATCAACTTTGAAATCCTCATTCTCACTCGTCATCAAGTCAACGAACTTCAAGTCCAACTTTTGCCTTTCACACACGGTAGCAAGAAAATCATTCGTAATACGAAGCATACCAAGTCTCACACTTCTCGGAGTCAATTCACAAACCAAACTCAAATCTCTAAAGTTCTCCAAAAGTTCCCATTCTTTTATCATCAATGTAGACATGTGCAACGACTTCCGACTTAAGGCATCGGCCACCATATTTGCCTTACCCAGATGGTAATTCAAACCAAAATCGTAGTCTTTCAAAAGCTCTAACCACCTCCTTTGCCTCATGTTCAATTCCTTTTGATCAAATAAATACCTCAAACTCTTATGATCACTAAAAACTTCAAATCTTGCTCCATAAAGATAGTGCCTCCAAATTTTCAAAACAAACACCACGACCGCTAATTCTAAATCATGCGTAGGGTAATTCTTCTCATGCACTCTCAACTGTCTCGAAGCATAAGCCACAACTTTTCCCTATTGCATCAACACACCGCCCAAACCTAACAAAGAAGCATCACAATAAGCCACAAAAGGTTTCGTAGGATTCGGCAAAATTAAGACTGGCTCCTCACAACCAGCATCCCAAATGAAAGCCTTCCCTTTACAAGTCAACTGCGTTAACGGAAGTGCCAACTTCGAAAATCCTTCAATAAACCTCTGATAATAGCCTGCCAAGCCCAAAAAGCTTCGAATCTCCGTAACCAATTTAGGAGTTTCCCATAGCATTACCGCATCAATCTTGGATGGATCCACACTAATACCACTACCAGAAATAATATGCCCGAGAAAACTCACTTCCGACAACCAAAATTCACACTTTGACAACTTAGCATACAATTTCTTCTCCTTCAAAATCTGTAACACAATCCTTAAATGTTCTTCATGCTCCTCTTGAGACTTAGAGTAAATCAAAATATCGTCGATGAACACAACCACAAAACGATCCAACTGCTCATGAAAAATACGATTCATGTATTCCATAAACACACCCGGCGCATTAGAAACTCCGAATGGCATCACAGAATATTCGTAATGACCATACCGTGTCCTAAAAGCCGTCTTTGGAATATCCTCCTCCTTAACCCGAATCTGGTGATAACCCGATCTCAAATCGATCTTGCTAAATACACGCGCTCCAACCAATTGGTTCATCAAATCATCAATTCTTGGAAGCTGATATTTATTCTTAATTATTACCTTATTCAACTGCCGATAGTCAATGCATAACCGCATACTCCCATCCTTCTTCTTTACTAACAATACCGGCGCACCCCACGGAGAAACACTTGGTCTTCCAAATCTCTTATCCAACAATTCATTCAACTGCTCCTTCAGTTTTACTAATTCCGATGCTGACATACGATGCGGTGCCATCGAAATCGGTCTAGTACCAGGAACTAGATCAATAGAAAACTCAACTTCCCTTTCCGGTGGTACATTCGTAATCTCCTCCGGAAATACTTTTGGAAAATCACATACCACTGGAAACACATCAAGCTCCACTTCTCTCTCCATAGACAACGATGCAAACAAGCCGAACAACTGAGCTTCGTCCACTAAAAGCTTCTTCAACTCTTTAGTGGATAGAAAACTCTCACCTTCATCATCTTCCGAAGAAGGAAATCTTACTAACTTGTGATAGAAATCTAAATGAACTCTATTAAATTGCAACCAGTTCATACCCAAGATCACGTTTAAACCTTCCAACGGCAAACACACCAAATCCATAATGAAGTCTTTACCATACATGGTCAAAGAACAACTTACATACACCAAGGAAGTAGTTACTGACCCCGAAGCGGGAGTCTCAATAACCATGTCTCCACTCATAGAAACCATGCACAAACCCAAGCACTTAGCACACTCAAGAAAAATGAACGAATGATTCGCTCCGGTATCAATAATAGCAACTAAAGGCATATTATTAATAAAGCATGTACCTTTAATCAAGCGATCCGCATCAGTAGTGTCTGAACCTGCTAATGCAAATACTTTTCCATTCGGCTGAAATTGCTTTGGTTTGGTACACTTGGTGCTAATATGACCAACTTCCCCACAATTAAAACACTTTACCACATTCCTTCTACAACCAGAAGTGGCATGTACAAGACTTCCACAATTAGCACACTTATCCACAGACTTCCCACATTCAAAAGATTTGTGGCCCATCACGCCACACTTGTAACATTTTACCACACTAGAACTTCCTCCTCCGAGTCTCCTGTCAAAGTTTCCCTTATACTTGTCTTTATCAACAGGCGTCATATAAGGTCCACTCCTTACTTGCTTCTTACCTTTCTTCTCACTCAAACTCTTATAATGAGTAGATCGAGCCCTACTGTCCTCTTCAAAAATCCTACAACATTCGGTCAAGTCCGAAAATCTTCGTATCCTTTGGTATCCCACCGCTTGCTTTATCTCAGGACGCAAGCTATTCTCATACTTAATGCACTTAGAGAACTCTGCCGTAACTACCGCATAATGTGGATGAAACTGAACTAATTCCACAAACTTAGCCGTGTAGTCCACCACCGACATATTGCCTTCCTTCAGCTCAATAAATTCCATTTCCTTTTTCCCCTTTACACTTTCAGGATAATACTTTCTCAAGAATTCGGTGCAAAATAAATCCCAGGTTATTTCCTCATCATCTACCTCAAGAACTTGTCTCATACCAACCCACCAGTCATCGACCTCTTCTCTCAACATGTGAGTTCCAAGTCTCACCTTGTTTCCTTCAGCACACCCCATAACTCTAAAGATTCTCTCAACCTTCTTCAACCAGATCTGAGCACCGTCCGGATCAAACATCCCCTTGAATACCGGCGGCTGATTCTTCCTAAACTCATCATTAACGTTTGGATTCGGTGCATCTTGCACCGCCCTAGCCATAGCCTCCAACGCCGCATCCATAGCAGTGTCATTACGACCAGCCATATTCTGATGATTCCCAAAAATAACAACAAGGTTAAACAACCGTTCAACCAACACAGCAACAAGACAGACACAACTGACTCAACATTGGCTCTGATACCATTTATTGTAACACCCCCTTTCTATACCCCCAAATAAACAATTAAATCATTTAAGCACTTTAATAAAATTTCATCAGAGTATAACTTAACGCATGGTATAAAAGAGGTACGTCACAATATCCAGGAAAATTCAAAACACATGCAACACCTGCTCATAAAGATATGCAACAAGGGGTAAACCAACACAAAGGAACTCAGTCTTCAAAACCCACACATCAATATTTAGAATAAAAGCGGAAACATTGAAACATTGATTCACTTCATTCATATATACCTTGTATACATAAAGAGTTTAATTCAAGTCATAATACATGTTTGCAAAACATACACCAGCAGATACTGTCGCGGTGATTTGATTTTCAGTTGTGTTTATGCAGGTTATGGCACTCGGCTCCATCCGATAGAACAGGTCATACTCGAATTTGGTTACAAGTGTCTCCTATTTCCTTTCATCTGCCGACATTATTGCTTATCACCAAATCGTCATCGGAATTGTGACGGTACTTATTTTTTTATAATTATTTTGTTTAATCAAAAATTGGATTTATGGTGACCACTCTCAACTCTTTGTGTGTGGCTATCGTCACCAATATCGCTACCCCTGTTTGATCATTTGTATGTCTTTTCATGTGATGTTGTAGCAGACACAAAGCACTGAAGTAGAGTAACCGTGAATTTCTGATGTGAAAGTGGATATCAAGCGCATCATGTTGTAAATGATCATGTATTGGATGGCAAAGTGACAAAACTCAGTTCCAACTATGTAGTAGATTAAGGAAGTAGTTGCTATTATGTAATGAGTTAAGGAATTTGTCTTGTAAACCGAATCGAACAACTTTGAACGGCTTCGAACTTGTATGCTTTTTATGACTCTGTGCTGGGATAGAATTATGGCGGTAAACGGTTTTAGACATGTCTGATATGATAATCTTTCTATTTTTCTTTTCAGGTTATGATTCTGCTATTCTAAACAAGAATGAGACGACGCCTGTTGCCGTATTGATCGTCCTTGTTGCTGGTATGCGGGAGTTTTCTGATATTGTCTACCATCACCTATTATAGTTACTGAATCCTTGTTATTTGTTTAAATGTAGGTAACCGTTGCGAAACACGCATTTCCTTTTGACAGGGACCGCTTGGTTATTTCAAATCAATACTCCTTTTTAGCATTCAACAACCTCAGTACAACAAGATCAACACTTTCTATGCGCTGATGAATGGATTAGGCGGGCCAAGGAGAGTATATAGGATTGTGGCCAAAGCAGTAGTTTGATACAAAACATATTGTACAACCTTTCAACGCTCTCTTGTCAAAACACCTATGGCTAAATGCCCTTTTAATTCTTGTCGTGTAATTAGAAGCATGCGCAGATATTCTCGGATTGGTTCGTACCAGCTTAAAAAAACAAGTTATGTAGCAGCCCATGAACCCCCCCCCCCCCCAAATTATGGGTATTGGCATATTCTTTCTATTGTGGCGAACAATCCAGAAAAAATAATATTAAGTACATAGCTCTTGTGTTGATCCAATCATCTGCCTTTAAAAAACATACTATTTCTGACTAAAATAATCCTCCTTCGCACATCTTTGGGAGAATAACTCGACGTGATGCACTAACGTCTACGTTTGACGCTTTAAATAAAGACCAGTGCAGCCCTATAAAGTATGCTTCCACAAAGACCAGATAATATTATCACGAAGCAACTTGAGACACCTGGATCGAATTTAGAGCAAAAAGAATTATAAACCAAGGAATGGTTTTATCTCAGAATCACCAACTAAATGTGTCCAACATTTTCCAAACTAATTCATAATATCTGCAACTCAAAAAAAAGTGAATTGTCTAAAATTCTGTAAAATAGATAAGTGAGCATGGGAATACGAGTTCCATCCAAAGCATGTGCCCTTTGCCTTTCAGTAACATAACGTGTTGAATCAAAACCTTCTAGAACCAAGTCAATCTTTTTCAAAACAGAAACGCCCGCTTTCACATCATGGTCATTCTAATTCTTTGAAATTTTGGATTGTGATGAAGCTCGACTTCCAAAATCAAATGTCATGACCATAAGGATGAGGGTAGAGGCTTCCATACTAATTTAACGCAACCTGTAGGAGATAAGAGATGCACACAGAGCCTTCCTGACTTCTCGAACTTCCAGTAGTAATCTATCTTCACAACATAAAACAAAACAAAACGGTTAAAAAGGTTAGCTGTGCATGGATGGCTGACTTAGATGATATGCAAGGGAATGCACAAGGAGGGGGGATCTTAAGGTTAAAAATTAGGGTGTGACAGATGCCCCTATTTAATTTTCTTCTATCCGGAGATATGGAGATGGGAATCTCTGTCTCGACCTTATAGAAGAGACTTAAATACAAACATCACACGAATTTTTGGCCCTAAGAAGCCACCGAATGCAAATGCAATGATATGAAAATGCAAAACAGACGGTCCTATGAAAACAAGACGCCACAGGGGAAAAGGCTAGACACAACACACAGGAAGAAACTGATCAACCAAGCGAGACTCCACGGGGAAAGATTGACAATCACAAAGTGCCTGTGAACATGTTGCGAAGAGCTTGTGAGAAAATCCACTTGAGGAATCTACTGTATATGTCAAATGTAATTGATTCAAAATATCAGCTGGAGAAGTCTATTGTCGAGACTTGTAACTTTAATTGAGAATACTTTTTGCCAAAGTCTACTGTTAAAAATTTGTAGGGAATCTACTGCCGAGATTCTATGTTGATGTCTGCTGGAGGAATACTTCTGTTGAAGTCCTTTGGAAATATTCTGCCGAGACTTGCCAGGAAATGAAATAGAAATACCTACTGCCTAGGTCTTCTGGGAATCTACTGCCAAGATTAGCCAGGAAAATGAAATGAAATACCTACTGCCGAGGTATACTGGTAACCTTCTGCCGAGATTAGCCAGGAAATAAAAGGAATCTTTGAAATAAACCTCCCCGAGCGTCATGGGGTGTTTGCCATGAGCTGGTCTCAGTTTCCTGAAATAACTTCCCCACGCCTCATGGTGTGTTTGCCATGAACGGGTCTCAGTTCTTGAAATAACTTCCCCATGCTTCATGGTGTGTTTGCCATGAACGAGTCTCAGTTCTTCCTAAAAGGATGAAAACTCGTGAGAGCATCTTCACAGGGGATCTTCGTAAAATTTTGTAGATTGTAGATGTCATTGTAGAACTTCGTAAATTGTAAAATTCTGGGCCGTGAGCCATAATGTATTGGAGATTGTAAAACTTCACCGGGGATCTTCAGGAGAGTCGTGAGCCGGTTGAATTGTAAAGTATGTCTTCTCAAATAAAGAGAGACTAATGTGATAAACTTCCTTGACTTCCCTGGGGAGATGTCGCTTGATGGAAATAAACTTAGATGATGAACTCGCTGGGAAATACATTCCTGAGGAGCATCCTAGCTGTTGCAAAATGTGTGAATTCTCAAATGAAGAGAAATATCTGTAAGGTTTTCCATTTACCAAGTCGATAATCACTGGGGATGGACAAACTGTCTTGAGGAGACTGTCATTTGTCGTCTTGATCAAAATGAGTTCTCAAATAAAGAGATTGCTTGCAGTCTATAAATTGTTGAGAAAAATCTTGTAATATTGCTGAAGAAGTAACTTGTCTTCAATGATGATCTTTATAGAGCCTCTTCCTGGGGAGCAAAGTGCGAAATAAATGCACGCTTAATTCATAGTCAAAAGTTGGAGATATCCAAAATGTGATTGTCAGAGACCGAAATTCAATTCAGGAAATAACTGAAGAGAAACTGTCAAGCAAGACTCGACCATTGAGGTATGAGCTCAGATGGAAATGTACTAAAACAATCGTCTTCCACGAGGGTCGAACTCCGTGAGGAAATAGAAACATTGTGCTCTGTCTGCCTAAAGCTAACAACTCTAATTGGAAGGAGAAGACGCGCCCAACCACTCAGGGACAAATACGACCAAAGCGACAGAACAAACGAACACAAAGATGCAAAATGCACATGTCATGCCATCTATCTATATGCTATGCGTATGTTTAATGCTGACAAAACAACGGACAGGAGAAACCGGAGAGAAATAAACATATCGGAGCAAACATCCGACCAATCTTCAAAGATAGAAGTACTACTGGGGATAGGTGGAGAACCGGATATGGGATCACAATCCTGCTTCAGGGCTTCAAAAACTTCTCCTGGGGAATGGAGAACATTCCACTTGGGGGAATAACATCTCGATCTTCCTGATTAACCTGTTGAAGACGAGGATAAAGATCTACCAGGGGTGGATCCAACTTATAACTGGAGAAGCTTCCTGGAATAAATATCCATTTCGATAAGGAATCATGGATCATCATAGTCGTTGAAAATGTTGTAGCCGGACTCAAAGGGGATGAAATAAACACCCGCCTCGCTGGGGAAGATCGGCGCTGCAAGAGATCCACTGAGGAGTGAAATATGTCCACTTCATTAGGAAGGTGAAGTTGGAGAAGATCCACTGAGGATTAAAATACCATGCACTTCATTGGGTAAGTGAAGTTAAGAAAACCACTGGGAATTCTTGCATCGAGAAGCTAGAGAATTCTCACGACCACCTAGAGTAAAATATCGGGGACATGAAGATTGTTGAAAATTTGTATTGTAGACTGTGTGGTAGTCGCCATTTTGAATGATAGTTTGTTGCACATGAATAAGATAGCCTTTGTTTCTCAAATGCCCCAAGTCATATGGTTATGAGAAGAAGTCGTCCTAAGAGGATTTTACAGAAAAATGGCGTCCCAACTGCCCCACTATTTTCAAACTCATAGAGAGATTCGTGGAATCTCGACGTAACGGACCCTGATTAATGGTATTATAACTGAGTCTTTAAACATAGTTCTTTAGGCGAAGTCGAACTTGTAAAGAACAAAGCACTTGGAAATAACTTGCCCCTAGGTCGGCAGAATCTTCAAATTCCAAAAGAACAAACTTAACGTTGATGCTTACATGTGAACTTTCTACGATATCGGGCAAAATCAACACACATGAAATGTTAATTCTGAAACTGTTAATGTGATATATGTTTATCTTGAAGTTTTTGAAAAGAGATATCACGATAACTTGTGACAAAATCACTAGTTGGGATATAGATTTATTTCTATAAAGCCAATCAAAATTGAGCGTGGCTCAAAGGAGTCAGGAAACGTTATCTCACTGAGTATGCTTTCGAATTACACCTTACTTCAATTAGGACTTTCGAGGGTTATATCAGAGCTTAGTTTACGATTTATAAAACAAAGGAATAAGGGTCAAAGTATTTGTACCCACCTATTTTGAAAGATGTTCACTCTTTTGAAAGGTTTTAAGTGTTCAATCAAGATGACTGAAAATTGCCCCAGGTTAAAAATGAGGTTGAAAATGGTTAAAGAGCAATTAACCGCTTTATATATAGTGTTTAGGAGGTTTTGAAACAATGCCTTACATCATCAATAGGTTTTCATTCAAAAGCATACCACAAGAGATTTTGCGTTTTATTTCGTCATCCTCCTTCCAATTCTTCACCAAAGTGAGAAAAATTGGGTAAAGTTGGCATTATAAAATTATGAAAAACATTTTAAGAGTGAATACGAATGGATTTCTTCAAGACAAACACTTATTGCACTACTTTATTCAAAGTAACATGTTCTTACATGCCAATTATGATTTTAATCAAAGAAATAAAACACATAAGCGAACAAAAATAAATAGGTGATCAGCATAACGGTGTTCCATTCACGACTGGGCTTCCTCCTTTGAAGGTTAGCACTTCATCATCTATCATTTCTTGGACCTTTTCTTGGAAAACTTTGCATTCTTCAATCGAATGCCCCAACACTCCATCATGAAATTCACAGTTGGCGTTCGAGTTGAACCATGGTGATGAGACTTCATGATTCTAGTTTTTCTGGGTGTCATCACCGAGTTTTGGATGAAATAAGACCATAGTTGACGGTAAGTCATTGGGATAAGATCAAACCAGTGAGTTTCTTCTTTCGGAATACTCAGGGGTATCTTTTGATTCTGACACTGTCTTCGAACCTGCCGATCCTGATGTTGATCTGGAGAAGTTAATCTTCGTTTATGAGGTAATTGTCGCTTACATTGAGCAGGCGCTGCATACTGATATTGAGGATAAGGTACTGGAATTGGATCTGGCAGGATTTGAGAGGGATCCCAAACTGCATTAACATCAACGCTTCTTTCCTCTAGGGAATCATCAACTGAAATTTCTTCATTAGCTTGATCATTCAAGTTATCCTGAATTCTTCCACTTTTGAGTGCATTTTCAATGTTTACTCCGACTTCTACAATTTTGGGGAAATCCAATGGCACAACGCCTACCATTCTATCGTAATAAGAGCCTGGTAGCGTTCTTAGAAACATCTTGCTTAATTCTCTCTCTTGAAGTGGTGAATGAATTTGAGATGCTAACTCTTTCCATCGTTGGGCATATTCCCTGAAAGATTCAATGTCATTCTTACTCATACTCATTAGTTTATCACTGTCTAGAGCCACGTCCAAATTATAATTGTATTGCTTTACGAAAGCATCACCTAAGTTTCTCCAAGACTGAATACAGTTCCTTTGTAGCTTCATATACCATATCAAGGATGCCCCAGATAAGCTTTCTTGAAATCAGTGAATCATCAATTTGTCATCGCCAACATAAGCAGCCATCTTTTGACAAAACATCGTCAAATGGTATCTTGGACAACTAATACCCTTGTGTACTTCAAAGACAGGCATTTTGAACTTTGGAGGAATAATTACGCCTGGAACTAAACATAAGTCATGAGCATCCAGATCAGATGCACCAGCTCCTTTCATCATTTTCAATTGTTCTTTAAGATCACGAAATTCTTTCTCTATTACTATGAATCTAGGATCATCCACCTTCATCTTAGCATGAATATTCGGAGGATTTGGAATATGCTGTAGAAATTGGAAATCTCTTCCATTAACTTGAACAAACAAGTTATCTTGCACAGGCTGAGGTTATGTAGGAACATCCACTTGTTGAACATTGTCGTCAGAGGGAAAATCAAACAACAGATTAGTCCTTACTCTGAAACTAGTCATGGGATCCATATCTTACGTTCTCTTTGCTATCCTTTAGTAATACTTCAAGCTCGGTCAGATGGTCGAGATGTCAGCTGACAGACAAAGACAGAAGACCGGATGAGCCACAGAAGAGGAGAGGCACATGCATATGCAAAATGCTAAATGCTAATGCAAGAATGCAGAAATGAAAGATTTCATGGAACTCAAGCTTTCATAAACGTTACAGAATACCAAATAAAATTCATTTATTGGATTACAAGTGAATATTTTCATAAGAGTCCTGACGTAATAGCTAAATAAAAGCTAATAAAGTCCTAAGGAAGTCCTTCATCGTGCTTGTTGATTTGCTGTCTACTTGGATCTTCTTGAATATGAGTCGTCCATGATCAACATCTAAAGATTAGTTTGATAGAGGAAAATAAATCCTCCATCTCTTATTTTGTTCTTGTTGGAAGTAAGGGGGGAATCCCTTGGATCTTCAATGATAATAAGAGTCTTTTGAACTTCTAATGATCCTCCATGATAGGGGAAGCCTCTCGTATTTGTCCTTTTGAGTGTCTTGATTCTTCAATCGGTGCCCTTAACTTCCTTAGGACATCCAAGTTAGAACTCTTAAAAAGGATATTCCAAAATATTTTCTTTTGTAATCCATATTGATCTCTGTAATGTTTATAAATAAAACTCGAGATCCCATAAAACCAATGCAATATGATGCCATATGGATGCAACAAACACAGGTAAGCATATAAAGGACACAAATGTAAACAAACAAGAAGGTTCTAGGTTTGCAACGAGCATGGAGCAAGGGTATACCCATTCCCAAAGGATGTGGACTAAAGGTGGATTGTACCTGCAGAACAAGGTTCTAAAGAGGTTCTCAAAGTCATTAGTCCATCTTTCGGATATTATCAATTTCCCAACTAATTCGGGGATTAATAATATTCTCAAGAGAACTTCTTTTGAGTGTAGCATTGTGTAGCATCGTGTAGCACTATTTCGGGACTTACTCCCTCATAGCCTCGCACTACGTCCTAATAAAGGCCAAAGTGGGGTTAAGGTAACTACGGTCCTCATTATCATAGACTCCAATTGAAAATAGTAAAAGTTTTCACGACTAAACTCGTTCAACTGAACCATTTTCAAAAGGGTCTCAACTAAGCGGGATTCTCGAGTCAGCTTGGTCGGGACCCACTCCCTATAAGCCTCATCGAATATATCACCATCCTATCATAATTTCTCTCAAGTCCAGGTGTAGGACTTTGTCTCACCACTCAAAGGAACAACCCAAAGGCAATAAAAAAAACAAGTATACAAGTAAACAATTAAGCAAATATAAGCAAATATATAAACAAAAACAAGATAGGGAAACCCACTGACGGTCCCCAGTGAAGTCGCCATTTTTGTCACGGTGATTTGATTTTCAGTTGTTTTTCTATAGGTTATGGCACTCGGCTCCATCCGATAGAACAGGTCATACTCGAATTTGGTTACAAGTGTCTCCTATTTCCTTTCATCTGCCGACATTATTGCTTATCACCAAATCGTCATCGGAATCGTGACGGTACTTATTTTTTATAATTATTCTGTTTAATCAAAAATTGGATTTATGGTGACCACTCTCAACTCTTTGTGTGTGGCTATTCGTCACCAATATCGCTACCCCTGTTTGATCATTTGTATGTCTTTTCATGTGATGTTGTAGCAGACACAAAGCACTGAAGTAGAGTAACCGTGAATTTCTGATGTGAAAGTGGATATCAAGCGCATCATGTTGTAAATGATCATGTATTGGATGGCAAAGTGATAAAACTCAGTTCCAACTATGTAGTAGATTAAGGAAGTAGTTGCTATTATGTAATAAGTTAAGGAATTTGTCTTGTAAACCGAATCGAACGGCTTTGAACGGCTTCGAACTTGTATGCTTTTTATGACTCTGTGCTGGGATAGAATTATGGCGGTAAACGGTTTTAGACATGTCTGATATGATAATCTTTCTATTTTTCTTTTCAGGTTATGATTCTGTTATTCTAAACAAGAATGAGGCGACGCCTGCTGCCGTATTGATCGTCCTTGTTGCTGGTATGCGGGAGTTTTCTGATATTGTCTACCATCACCTATTATAGTTACTGAATCCTTGTTATTTGTTTAAATGTAGGTAACCGTTGCGAAACACGCATTTCCTTTTGACAGGGACCGCTGGGTTATTTCAAATCGAGACTCCTTTTTAGCATTCAACAACCTCAGTACAACAAGATCAACACTTTCTACGCGCTGATGAATGGAGTAGGCGGGCCAAGGAGAGTATAGGATTGTGGCCAAAGCAGTAGTTTGATACAAAACATACTGTACAACCTTTCAATGTTCTCTTGTCAAAACACCTATGGCTAAATGCCCTTTTAATTATTGTCGTGTAACTAGAAGCGTGCGCAGATATTCTCGGATTGGTTCGTACCAGCTTAAAAAAACAAGTTATGTAGCAGCCCATGAACCCCCCCCCCCAAATTATGGGTATTGGCATATTCTTTCTATTGTGGCGAACAATCTAGAAAAAATAATATTAAGTACATAGATCTTGTGTTGATCCAATCATCTGCCTTTAAAAAACATACTATTTCTGACTAAAATAATCCTCCTTCGCACATCTTTGGGAGAATAACTCGACGTGATGCACTAACGTCTACGTCTGGCGCTTTAAATAAAGACCAGTGCAGCCCTATAAAGTATGCTTCCACAAAGACCAGATAATATTATCACGAAGCAACTTGAGACACCCGGATCGAATTTAGAGCAAAAAGAATTATAAACCAAGGAATGGTTTTATCTCAGAATCACCAACTAAATGTGTCCAACATTTTCCAAACTAATTCATAATATCTGCAACTCAAAAAAAAGTGAATTGTCTAAAACTCAGTAAAATAGATAAGTGAGCATGGGAATCCGAGTTCCATCCAAAGCATATGCCCTTTGCCTTTCAGTAACATAACGTGTTGAATCAAAACCTTCTAGAACCAAGTCAATCTTTTTCAAAACAGAAACGCCCACTTTCACATCATGGTCATTCTAGTTCTTTGAAATTTTGGATTGTGATGAAGCTCGGCTTCCAAAATCAAATGTCATGACCATAAGGATGAGGGTAGAGGCTTCCACACTAATTTAACGCAACCTGTAGGAGATAAGAGATGCACACAGAGCCTCCATGACTTCTCGAACTTCCAGTAGTAATCTATCTTCACAACATAAAACAAAACAAAACGGTTAAAAAGGTTAGTTGTGCATGGATGGCTGACTTAGATGATATGCAAGGGAATGCACAAGGAGGGGGATCTTAAGGTCAAAAATTAGGGTGTGATAGATACATTCACAGATGTATCACAAAAGAACCAAAAGAATTCCTAACTACCCGGTGCTACATATCAGAGCCAACCGACCAAAAAGAATGAAGCCACGCTTCACTAAAGACCTCCAGCCAACCTACTCTGCAATGCCTCATAGAGCATCATAAAACAGCAGAAGGGTGAGAAATGTTATCATGACAAACAATGCATATAATATATATGTATATACATGCACCAACATAGAATACACATACTACATTCCTCACCGCAATACATCACAATTCAATCATATACATATTGCAACACATATATACTTCACCAATCGTTCACATATTTCACATAACATACACAATTATGTTCATTACACCAATTCATCACATGAAGATAATGATGCACTTATAGAGACCGACTCACGACTCTATGCGGATGCAAATGTGGTACCAACTTATTCCACAGGTTCAATTGAAGAACCAAAGGAACCATCGCTCGTTACCGAAGTAACTCCCCGTCGGGCCTACGATGTTCACCCATCGCTCACACCCCACATGGGCACACGATGTTTCAGGATTGCTCACACCCCACAAGGGCACACAATCGTTCTACAGATTATCCACGGAATCAATATAAACTATCGCTCACACCCCACAAGGGCACACGATCGTTTCTGTAGATCCTCCTAGGGATCAAAGACAAACCATCGCTCACACCCCACAAGGGCACACGAGGTTTCTGCAGATCCTACGCGGGATCAGTCACACAAAATGCAATCATGATGCTTCACAAACAAAACGACTCCATACATTCTTGAAATGCATACATATACGCGAATATATAATCCTGCATTTTCACTCAATTCAAACAATTGCACAAAATTGCCAAACGGCCACATATCACACTTCACGATTCACAATCTAGGATTCACGCTATACGGCTACCCACAACATTCCATATCACACACACAACCATGCATAATAAGAAGTTCTAATCACACTTGAATCGGAGAATCAATCATGAAAGTGAAAACACAATAAAATAACACCCTGCTACGCTCGCTACCCTGTTCGCCTAGTGAACAAGCTCGCGAGAGCAAATAGAAGCCTCTTACTTACTTCGCTACCACACTCGCTCAGCGAAGGCCTAGCGAGTCGCTCGCTACCCCTTTCGCTACTAGCGAAGAACACCACAAACCATTATGCCCAGGTCTGGGACCGTTCGCTACTGGCTCGCCACAGCGAATACCCAGCGAGTGCTCGCGACACACTCGCCTAGCGAATGTGCTAGCGAGGGTCTGCGAACTCAGAATCCTCACTGTAAAAAAAACTCTGAAACTCACCGAAATCTACACGATTCAATTCTAACTCGTTCTATCAGCTTTAGTCCAACATCCCTCGACTAAACTCTACCACTTATCCTTATTTCCAACCGTTAAAACTCGGTTTCTAACGATTTACTCAAATTCGACCTAAAACAGAAAATGAGCAAAACTCTCCCCAATCCAAAAGCAAAGCAATAGAAACGTACATAATCATATACATCGAAAGAATAATAAGGTTTCACACCCTTAGCCGATTAATCGAAGCTTAGAAGTTTGATTCTTGACAATTTTAGGTTTTCTCCTCTTCCTCCTCTTTTCTCTTCTCTTTCTCTTCTTTCCTTTCTATTTCTCTCTATCTCTTTTCTTTTCTCTCTATTTCCACTTATACTCTTTCTATTCTATCTCTCTCAAACATCTATTAATTAGGGATTATCTAAAACACCCTCTAATTAATTCCCAAAACTCTCCGTATAATAAAATAACATAATAAGCACACCTAACATATTAATGTTCAAATTCCACAATTAAAGAATAATCAATTAAAATAAATCAAAAGACTCAACAAAAATGGGAAATTCAGAATCGGGGCGTTACAAGTTGACTGGGTTTCTTGGGAAGGATTATCTGTCACCCTAACCAACTAAAAATCCTATACCATACCGTACTAGATACGTCACACATGGCAAATGTAGCACCCTAATTTTTCCTGCATAATTTATAAATACAAATGAGAGTAAATTAAATCATTCAAATATTTAGGATGCTACTTCAAATTAAAGCAGCTCATGCAAATGGATATGTAACACATATGAAATTTTAAAATGATAATAATGATAAACAAGTCTAAACTTCAACTTTAATTAGCAGAAGAAAACATCAACAACCAATTAATTTACTTTTTCAAAACAGAACTATAACTTAATATCGCCAATCATGGGCCATCACTATAATCCCTCTAGATTACTATACACAAATCACCACTCAAGGCCATCACTGTAATCTCTCTCTGGATTACTATACTCAAATCGCCAAGACCTCACTATAATCCCCCTATAGATTACTATTACAAAAAATGTATTTTTAAAACAAACTTAATTATTTCTCCTAAAAAAGATAAGGTTATGTTATTACCCAAAATTCTCAATTTCTCAAATTACTCAGGGAGCTCAAAATATCTCAAAATTTATAATTCTCAAAATTCTAAAAAATCTCATCAATATAGTTACTCACTATCATTATTACTTGTGTCAGACCATCATCAGGGTAATAACCCTTAACACCAAGTATAATACCCTAATTTTTATCCCTAAGATCCCACATATCATTTGCATCTCATACTACAAACAAGATCATAAGATTTGGCTCTCTTGCCTTCCTATGTGGGTTTGTTTTTGAGGGAGATCATCAGACACCTGTGTATTCTCTTTGTTTGCTTTTATTTGATTGTTCATGTTTACTAACCCTAATCAAAATACTAAAAATATGTTTGTTTTCTTCCTTTACTAACTCTTTTTTTAGGAGGAGATTTGGATCAAGAACACCAATCAACAGTCTCTCAGCTCAAATGAAATTCATCTGAAAAAGTCAAAGTTGATATGCAAACAATTCAAAATTATTTGATCAAGTGTTTCCTAAGATTTGATTATTTATTGCTCAAGAGACTCTAAGGTTCATGTGTTTATTTCTATTCCTTCTTTGAAAAGTCAAACGAATCAAGCCAGAGCTAAGATAGTACAATAAAAAGCCATTTTTCTCATTTTTTTCACTGTGTTAATCGATTAACCACATGCAGAATTGTGAAAATGAGCCAAATTCAACTTCTGTAGCATTTTAGCACCAAAGTTCACTTGTTTCATCATGAGAATATTCTAGATCACCTCTGAAGGCTCTAAGATTTAACTAAATTTTGGTAAAACAAGATGTTCTAACATGAAGAAATATGAAAAAAACAACATGTCAGACAAGATGTCCTATCTTTAGGACTCGACATCTTGGTTTGATACAATAGGTTTGTTGCAGATCTGTTCCAAGATTTAAGGTGCAATCAGAACATGGATCAAGGAATGACTGGACAGAGATTTTGAAGCCCATGGACAGCTGAAGTTTATAAAAGGAAGACCAAAACCTAGGGAAAATTACTACTCCTTGTTAAGACTTTTGTAAAGAAAATAAGGGTTTAGTATTTTGAGATTCGTGTGTCTTTCTTGTATTGTAAGTCACCCTTTGTATTAGTTTGATACATTGTGGTAGACATAGTTTTTCATATTCAGAAACCTGTAGGTAATGAATTGTATATTGTTCTTGGGTGAAGCTTTTAAGAAAATTCAAGTATTAGTGTTAGTCAAGAGTATTGACTGAATATTGTGTTAAAAGAGTTGTCTTTCAATTGAATAGTTTAATACAGTTACCAGAAGTTGTGATTGTTAGATATCACTGAGGTGGTTTAGGAATTGAGATGGGTTTCTCTAATCTAGATGGATTTCTAGGTAGAAGTCTCACTGGGTAGGGAATTAAGTGATAAGTTGCAAGAGGTTGTATACGTAGAATTAATACTACTGATAATGAATTCATTCCTGGCTTGGTAGCCTCCAAATGTAGGTGTTGTTGTACACCAAACTGGATCATCATATCTTGGTGTTACTTATCTTTCTACTATGCATAATTTAGTCTATTCGTGTGCTCTAAAATATTGTTCTTAACATATGTTGAAACACCTGTCATGATACTGTTATGACTTTGAGATATCAGAATGTTCTTGTTATGTCCTTGTTTTGTTAAGCAGAGATCAATGTCTCGACATCTCTTAGGACATATGAGATTTTCATACCAGAATTTCAATTGGTATTAGAGCAGGCATCCTGTTTTGTTTTTGGATGAGTTCTAGGGATGATACTTTCTGGTCTTTTGAACAAGGAAGGAGATTGTATGATCAGACCATCCATTACTGTTGTGTTTAAGGGGATTGGAAGCTAGGATGATAGCTTTTTGAATCTAGCCTGACAACTACTGATGGTTGATCAAGAAGAAGATCCATGAGTACTTATTTAAGAAGTGTGACATGAGAATGTCATACCATTAAAGAAAGACAGGAGCAATTTATTTTTAATCCCAATCCTATAAGATATTGTCTATGTTTGAGGGTTCCCTATCAGAATTCTTGGAAGGCAGACTATTTTGGAATAAAGTAAGGAGGATATGGTTTTCTAGTCTGAACACCAAAGAGAACACTGAATTGTCAAGGGGTTGTGTTTCAAGAAGCAAGTTAAGTCATGGATGTCAATCCTAATGTCTCAAAGTTGTAATATTCATCATAATTCTCTAGCTAAACAGAAGTCTAATGACATTTGATGACTGAAGAACATAGAGTTTGGATTTAAAATCAATTTCTATATGTGGCCTTCACAAGTATTTAATTGATTACCATTTTGCTTAGTGTTCAAGAAAGATGATGTTAAAATGTCACACTAAAAGGTGCAGCTTCAGACAATTGCAAGAACTCAAGAACATATTCTCTGTATCTAATTTGTCTTGAAGAATGGATACAGTCGGTATCATCTGTGAAGTTCTCAAAAGGTCTATATATTTTCCTTAAATTTAATCAAGGTGTGTAATTCGAGTAATGGCTTCAGAAATAACTTCAATGATTTGTTCATTGCAAAAGGAACTGATGTTAAACCAGTGTTGAAACATCATTCCAAAGAGTGTGTGGAATATCTTGTTGATCCAAGGAGTGAACTTATTAGAAAAAGGAGTGATGTAGCATATGCTCTGGATGCTAAACAAATGTGTGTTGATCAAAAGTTTTGGGAATCTTCTTCAGACTGGACTTGAAGAGACATTTGGTTTGCAGTCTAGGAACAATCTATCCAAGAAACTTTTTATGGATAGGTATGCTAGTGGAAGTAAATATTAACACATGATCATCTTAATGAACATTCCTTGGGTCAATTTATTTCTGATCTAAGTGAATAGAGGTGCAAAAGCTATGGTTCAATATCTTCTATAGGAGTATGTGTTCTAACTCTTTGTGGAGGATTGTTAAAGGCTTCTCAACTAGACTATATTGAGGTTAAAATCTAATATCTATGACGTTTTCTCAGCTATCTTAAAGACTCTTATTCTCATAAGAAGCCATATTCGTGTGATCCTGCTTGTGGATACTCTTTTTAAATAGAATAGTCTCTAGTATGGATGATTATGTTAGATATAGGTTATTTCTTGGAACTCTGATTAATTATCCTCGTAGGGAGCTATGTCAAATAACCATAGTTATTTGTATGCTCAAGGGAGGTTTTGCCTTTGCTTAGGGTCCAAGAAACGTGTGTCATCACATGTTTGGAATATTTGATCTTGCAAGTGATAGTGCTCTTGACTTTATGAAGGTCTATGCAAAAGGGTAGTAGACATAAAGGAGAAACTATTTTTGTCCATGCCTTAGTACGTGTAGAATAAACCCTAAGATGCTTAAGGATGATTGATGTCTTTAAAACATCAAATATATTGTTTAGATATTCTGTTTCTGGTAGAAGCTTCATGAGATGCATGTGAGTTTATTTCCCTCAGTGGCTTTCTGATTCATGCGAAGATTAAGCCGGTACAAGTGTGTATCATATTAAGATCTTCATATGTACCTTAGTGAGGTGTAAGAATTACTATGCAAATGGAAAATCATGTGATTGGTGTTTCAAGAATCAAAGTACATGGCTCCTCTGATTGAGACTGATGTCCTAAATGATATTGGAACATCATTCTTGCTATTGGTTATTCTTGGAGGATGACTGAGTTTTTTTTATTATCCTTAGAGCTATATCTATTCATTGTGGAGTATGGTGTAGAGCTACTGGTCAAGACTGTGTGGATTTTGATTATCTTTGAATAGATGGTAGGTTCTGCTGGATGTATCTCTAGAAAAGATTGTATCAAGCTGAATCTTGAGAAGGAAGCCGACTGAGGATGTATTTCTCTTCATATGGAGAAGGGGTATGATTTCTTCCAAGTATGGATGACATCTTGGTTAACCAATGAGTTAAGAGAATTTGTATGTCTCTTTTGGGGATGTGAGCATTCCAGATTTGATTGGATTTATTCTTAAAGAACAAGGTTGTCTATGGCTATAAGATTCAAGATAGATTTGTACAGTGTGTGGATGTGTTCAGGGGGAGAATGATCAATGGTGTTATTTGGTCTCAATCCAAGAGTTTATTAGGTATGGTACTAGGATTGTGATCCTGGTAGTTTCTCACTTATGAGCATGAAGATGTTCATGTGAGTCATGTGAGTTTGTGATGTCATACTAGATGTCTTGACATCATGGTGTGTTGATCCTTTAGCTTAGTAAGTTCTGCTTGTAAGTTAAAGCTATTGATTTATCTCAACTATGTTCATGATTCTTAGGAGAGACCCGAGAAATAGGATTTGATATTGTTTGAGAGAATTTATTTTAATCTGCAAATTAGGATAAGGTTCATGTGAGCTTTTGTTGATAAATGAGAGATGTCACACATGATGTCTTGACATCATGGTCAGGCTTTTTAATTCTGGCTTAAAGGAGTATGCTTGGAGTTCATTGGAAGGCACTATGACTATGCTTCAAAGTTTACAAGAGAGAGTAGACAAGGTTTGACTGGGTGTCAGGACATTGTTTAGGACTCAGGTTTGTTTACAAGTGGCTCTATGTGGACGGTGTTCCTTGGACGGTGGAAAATGTGCCTTAAAGAGGGCGTGCAAAACATGTTTCTTCAGTACCTGCATATTCTTTGGATGATTCTCATTAAAGGAGAAACAGTCAAAGCTGAGTTAGTCGGTGCACATTTATTTTTGCTGAAGTTATCTTCCTCAATTTACGTTCTCATTAAATTGATCTTCGGTTATATCAATGGCTAGTTAATTCCTAAGGGAACTGCTCGGGTATTTAAAGGGGGTCATTGCTTCTTTTATCTCAGGTTGCGTTTTTGTTGTGCCGTGATTTTATGGGATTTGTCTGGGTTTGGATGAGTACTGTTTGGGTTTGGAATTGTGTTGGATAGTTTTGTCAATTTTTGGCTAAAAGGGGGAGATAGATTGTGTTTCTGTCTCAGTTATGTGTTGTTCCTTTCAACACATGATTGATCTTCTTTTTTGCACTGAGTCTGTTCTTATAGTTGTTCTGCAAGGATGTCGGATAAGATATTCCAACATCTTGTTTGTGTCTTAGTTCTTTTTGTTCCGGGTCTTCTTTTTGTGTCTTGTGATCTGAGTTATGCAAACAGTTGCGTCTTGTGTTCTGAGTTATCCGGAGTTGGGGTTTGTTCCACGTAGCCTTGATCTGGATAATGGAGGATGGTAAATTGGGACTGGTTTTGAGGGGGAGTTTCTTGTATCTTCCTTCTCATGTACACAAGGGAAAAGGGTACATGTCATACAGCAGGTGGTGTGTGTTGTGTAAATCATTCGAACAACTGTACAGGAAGAATGAAAGCTTCCAGGAGTCACATTATTTTCTGCTAAACTCGTCATAGGCCAGCTGAAATGACTTCAGGTCTTTCTACTCTTTCTACTCCTTGATTTCCTGGGTTTATTATACAAATGGAGTATTAGCCCAAATTTATCAAAAGGGAGAGATTGAAGGCTCTAAGATTTGACTAAATTTTGGTAAAATACGATGCTGAACAAGATGTTCTAACATGAAGAAATCTGAAAAGAACAACATGTCAGACAAGATATCCTATCTTGACGACTCGAAATCTTAGGCTGATATAGCAGGTTTATTGCAGATCTGTTCAAAGATTTAAGGCGCAATCAGAACATGGATCAAGGAGTGATTGGACAGAGATTGTGAAGCCCATGGACAACTGAAGTTTATAAAAGAAAGACCAAGATCTAGGGAAAATTACTAGTCCTTGTTAAGACTTTTGTAAAGAAAATAAGGGTTTAGGATTTTGAGAGTCGTGTGTCTTTCTTGTATTGTAAGTCACCCTTTGTATCAGTTTGATACATTGTGGTAGACATAGTTTTTCATATTCAGAAACCTATAGGTAATGAATTGGATGAATCTTTTAAGAAAATTCAAGTATTAGTGTTAGTCAAGACTATTGACTGAATATTATATTGAAAGGGTTGTCTTTCAATTGAACAGTTTGATACAATCACCGGAGGTTGTGACTGTTAGATATCACTGTGGTGATTTAGGAATTGAGATGGGTTTCTCTTATCTAGATGAGTTTCTAGGTAGAAGTTTCACTTTGTAGGGAATTAAGTGATAAGTTACCGGAGGTTGTATACTTAGAATTAATATTACTGATAGTGAATGCATTCCTGGCTTGGTAGCCTCCAGACGTAGGTGTTGTTGTACACCAAAATGGGTCATCATATCTTGGTGTTTTTTATCTTTCTGCTATGTGTTACACCCTAATTTTGACCCTGAAATTCTGATAAACGCATTTCATAGCATTTTCATCATCTGTGCATCATATCCATTATGTGCATACAAAATATGTACCTTTTGTTTTCATGTTATCTAAGCTCAAGTGTTGCAAGATGGAATCAAGGATCAAGAAAAATTATCAAGTCAACCTATTACAAACAGCTAAAGGCATTAAGCTCACACCGGCTCCTAAGTCCATAAGGGCTTTATCGATAACATGATTTCCCAAAACACAAGGTATAGAAAAACTCCCAGGGTCTTTCTCCTTTTTTACTAGTTTGTTCTCAGAAATAGAGTTGCATTTTAATGGTTTAGGGTCATCAAGTTTATGCTTATTGGTTAAGATGTCTTTGAGGAATTTAGCATAACATGGTATTTTGGTAATAACTTCAGTGAATGGGATCTCAACGTGGGTTTTCTTAATTACTTTCACAAAACTTTTGTACTAGTTATCTAATTTAGTTTGTTTAAGTCTTTGTGGATATGGAATTAGCGGCTTATAAGGAGTGGGTGGTACATAGACTTGGTCGTCTTTAACTCCTTCATTAGTGTTGACTTCCTTTTCCTTTTCAGATTCTACACTCTTCTCATTTCATTTCTCAAGTGTGGCCACAACGTTTTTCTTTGGTTGTTCTGGCTTCTTCAACCTAGGGTCTGCTGGTACATCATAAATGGTTCCACTTCTCAGGGAAATAGCATTAGCATGCCTATTTGGGTTAGGTTGAGGTTGTCCAAGAAATTGTCCTCCTGGCATAGCCTGAGCATCTTGTTGTTGGGCTACTTGAGAAATTTGGGTTTCAAGCATTTTGTTGTGAGTTACCAATAATTGACTTTGGTGCCTAATTGAGTAATCAACTCATTTATATGAATGTTTTGGTTCATGAATTCTTTGTTTTGTTGAGTTTGGGCTAAAATGAAGTTCTCCATGATTTTTTCAAGATTTGAATTCTGAGAAGCAGCTTGCATAGGTTGTGTCGGTCTTTGAGCTTAAAAACCTTGGAGTCTTTGAGGTGTAGAATTTTGACTAGGGTTATTGTTTTTATAAGAAAATTTTGGGTGATTCCTTCATTCAGGGTTATAGGTGTTGGAGAATGGATTTCTTGGGCATAATTGACCTGATCCGGGGTTGGCTTATCTAAGAGAATACATTCAACAATATATGTCCTTGGGTTCCACAAATTCCGCATCCTGGTTGCGCTGCAGCTACGGTAGTTGTAGGTTTAACAAAACATACTTTCTACTTTTTGGGCTAAGGCGTCCATTTTAGCTTTCATAATCTCAAGACAACTAACCTCATATATACCTCCTTTGGGGTCCTTTTTCTCCACTGATGTTCGTTTCGTCCCCCATTGGTAATGGTTTTAGGCCATATCTTCAATGAGAGCACAAGCTTCGAGGTAGGGTTTATTCATCAGTGCACCACCACCGGCAGCATCGATGGTCATCTTAGTGTTATAGAGAAGTCCATTATAAAAGGTGTGGATAATCAGCCATTATTCTAAACCATGGTGTGGACAGGCTCTTAATAATTCTTTATATATTTCCCAAGCGTCGAAAAGAGATTCTCCATCTTGTTGGGTAAATCTAGTGATTTAGTTTCGTAGGACAACGATATTACTTGGTGGAAAATATCTAGCAAGGAAAACTATCTAAAGGTCATTCCAAGTGGTTATTGAATTTGGTGGAAGGGAATCTAATCATGATCATGCTCTATCTCTGAGGAAAAAGGGATATAATTTTATATGTATCGCCTCAGGAGGACAACCATTGGCTTTTATGGTATCCACTAATTGAATAAAGACTTTTAAATGTTGGTTCAGGTTCTCAGTAGGGAGACCTGCGAACTGATTTTGTTGCACTAATTGTAATAGAGTGGGTTTCAACTCAAAGGTATGAGTTGCGATAGCTGGGTTAACTATACTCGAGTAGGGTTCTTTATTAGAAGGTAGAGCAAAGTCCTTAAGAGGTCTTTGGTTATGTTCTTCGGCCATCACTCTTCTTAATCTTTTGAAGCAAAAGACGTGTGCGAGCGTATCTTTCATGTTTTTCTATTGGGTCTACTAAATTACCAGTGCTACAAGTTCTTCGCATCGACCAGTAAAAAGGTGCCTAAGTCTAGACAGTGTAACAACAAATTTGCAATATTTGATGTAATTGGTCCCCAGCAGCGGCGCCAAAAACTTGATCGGGTGTGAATCTAACTACAAATGCATAGCCTATCGTGTATTTTTAAAAGATATCGATCCCACATAGACCAATAGTCAAAAATTAATTATTTCCAATCGTTACGGTGTTTAGTTAAGGCTAATGAAATAGTTAAAAGGAAGGAAAACGAAATAAACGGATTTAATAAAAAACAGAGGAATAACAATGCTTAAATGTAATTCACATCAATCTTCAATACTATGATTGTCTCTACTAAGATAACTTACGGGGCAATGTTTCCTATTTAGAAAAGAATTTATTTAACAGGAATTGTCGCTTTCGCGTATTCATAACCGAGTTTCACTCTCTAATTTATACCTTCAATTTGTCACATATGGAAGGCGCTTACCGTGTTAAAGTAGTAAATTCATTTTTAAGAAATTGGACTCTTAACTTAATAGAAAAGTGATTTTGACTAAAAAGTTTAACTAAAAAGGGTTTCTGGCTCTCGCTCTGGGAACCAGATGCTAAACCTATGAACACGTCCACAAATAGTTTTAAAACCTCCTTCTAACAAGGGTTACGGGGCAATGTTTCCTATTTAGAAAATAATTTATTTAACAGGGACTGTCGCTTTCGCGTATTCATAACCGAGTTTCACTCTCTAATTTATACCCTCTATTTGTCACATAAGGAAGGGGCTTACCACGTTAAGGTAGTAAATTCATTTTTAAGAAATTAGACTCTTAACTTAATATAGGAAAGTGATTTTGACTTAAAAGTTTAACTAAAAAGGGTTTCTGGCTCTCGCTCAGGGAACCGGATGCTAAACCTATGAACATGTCCGCAAATAGTTTTAAAACCTCCTTCAGGAAAGGTTAAAGCTTCCTAATTAATTAACAAAGTGCTTTCGTCGTATTTGTTAACAAAAAAGAAACCAATTTTAATCTTTAGTATCGAACGAGTTTCAATCTTACCCAACGTTTTCACTGCATCACTTTCGTAAAGGCAGATTAAAATAAGTTCAAAAAAATTGCGTTTAAGTCAAAACAGCCCACAAAGAAAATCTTAATAACATATAGAACATCGTCTATTGACAATCCTCACATGCCACCTTTCAATGATTTAGCCGGACATGCTCTGCTAAGGTTTTGAAAACCCTGAACATTTATTTTTTTAAACTTGAACATCATTTTTTTGAAAAACCTGAACAACAGAGCATTACAAAAGCTTAACATTGTGGTCGAAAAAAACCTAAACATCATTTTGAAAAATCTTAACATTTTTTTCTATGAAATCAATGTTTTTCTAGTAACCACAAAACAAATATTCAACATTAAAAGTTGAAAACCAACATCATCATCAACAACAACGAAAAAGAAGACGAAAATATCTGAAGCGAACAACACTCATGCACTTCTCACCACATGTAAACACGATCTGAATAACAAAAATGAAAAGGGAATGAGAAAAAAATATGAACATGAAGAATATAAGTACTGAAACATCATTCTGAAAAACCTGGAAAATTGTTTTTATGGAAGCAATGTTTTTATATGGTAACCACATTAAAAGATTAAAACCAACACACATGGATGGCAATGTTTTTTCTATGGAAACAATGTTTTTAAATGGAAACAATGAAGAACATAAGCACTGGAACATGAAGACTAGAGCATTAGTGGATGAGAGAACAGAGGCAATGTTTGACATTTGAAAATGTAATGGCAATAGTTATGCCACTTGGACAAAAGAGATGTTCTTATTGGTCAATGATTTTGTATTTAGTAAATTACATGGATTCTGTCCGGGATTTCAAAGCGCGTTTCTTTGTCGTTCGGCCAGTATCTCACGCGGCATGTGCTTCGTTGTTTCGGCGAAAAGACCGAGTAGTGGACGGGAAGCGTGAGGCCTTTATGGTGCCGAGGGTGCCCCTAGAGTGGACGGAGGAGAATTTTACGAAGGGCACGGACCAGTACATAGTGCGGGCGGGGACCCTGGACGAGAAGGATTTGGAAGACTATCAAAAGATAGTATCTTTTGTGAATAGCTTACCCTCGTCTCGACTGGTGACGCCCAACGGTAACTATATCCTCGACAGCCAGGGGCGTATCTGTCAGCGGAAGAGGTTGATTAGCACGAAAGCTCTGCTTGAGTGCTCGTCTAACGAGGAGGCCCTCCGTTTTCTAGGTGGTGGTCGACTTCCTCTGCCCGACGTTACTGTTGTTTTTGTTCTTTTACTGACTTCTTTATTTTGTGTTTGCAGGGTTCTTTCACGGTGCAAGGTCGCCGGCGGTGCCGGTCGCGGAAGTGAAAACGATCCTCGGGTCGGATCGGGTTACACGAAGGCAGGTGCTGACTGAGGACTTGGCTGCCATGATGCGGGTCTTCTCCACGGCTCTAGTCCTAAGTGATGAGGGATGCTCCTCTGTCAAGCTGGCCAAGCTGCAGAGTGACCTTACCTTTGCTCAATCGAGGTTGATGAAGCTAGCCGCGAAGCTGGAACATAGCCATGGGGAAGTGGTCGCGCAGTGCAAGAGGGGGGTCGAGGCCGAGGAGAAACTGAAAGCCGCTAAGGAGGAGCTACAGAAGCTGAGAGCCCGTGTAGGGGAACTGGAATACTCGCTCCATCCCGTCGACGGTGAGACGGATGAGGAGAGGCTTTTGGTTACCCGCGCAGATCTGTTAAGGAGGATTCGGGAGTTGGAGCATGATTGCCTGGAGGCGGTCGAGGTCGGGTTCTCCGGTGCCATGGACCAACTCAGGGTGGTGAACCCCGAGGTCAATTTGGTCGTTGACGGGATCGGGCCCTTCCACCAGATCGTCGACGGATGGGTGGTCGCCCCTAGTCGTGAAGATGTTGATGATGCCACTCCTGCCAACGAGCGCGAGGAAGATGGTTCTGGGGATGCATAGATGTTTCCCGGGCCTGCGTGCTCGTAGTTTCTGGGCCTGCGCGCCAATATTTTGTTGTTTTTTGCTAAGTACTTTTGTCGGGCATGCGTGCCCTTTTGTGATGTAATTGAATATTGGGTTGGTGCCCCTCTTTATAATACAATATTTTCGTTAAATGTGTGCTCGTTTATGTTTGCATGTTTGCATGCTTGTTTTATTTCTGCATGTTTGTATGCTTGTAATGCATGTTTATTATGCTTATTTTGTATGTTTGTTGGGAGTGTCAGGTCGACAATTGTTGTGCCCAGTAGTGTAGGGAACTGGCCGGTTGACCGGTGTGGTTACCTGGTCAGTTACAGAGGCAGACCGCGGTTAGGGACCTACCCCCGTGGCGTGAACGTCCCATCGCGAGCTAGGTGTTCTGCCGATCTTGGTACTGCGGCGGGGACTCTCGATCGAGGGGTCTCCGTCGAGCAGAGTGTTCTGCCTGCACACACAAAGAGCAGATGCTTTCTATCTCGTTACTTTTCGAGGAGACGCGATCGTACCGTATCGCGCTCTTGTGGTCGCGAGGAGTGTCCTTGCGGGCACTGTTTAATTGTAGTATTTCTTTAGCTTTTCAGTGTTCCATGGTCAAGCTATTTCATCCCCATGTAAGTTCTCGAGGTAGTAGGCCACATGCTCTGTCTTGTTTCGGACATGATAGGGGCCTTTCCAATTCGCGGCGAGTTTGCCTTCGTGTGAGTTCTTTAGGTTTCTTCACAAGACCAAGTCGCCGACCTAGAATTCGCACTTTAGGACTTTGTTATCGTAGCGAAGGGCAATTTTTTTGTTTTGGTGCGGCTTCGCGAAGAGCTGCTCCCGATCGAATCTCTTCGAATAGGTCGAGCTCCTCCCGGAGAGCCTCGTCGTTGGTTTCCTCCTCGAGGGGGGCTTCGGTCCTTCTGGCTGACTCTCTTATTTCCACCGGGATTACTGCCTCCATTCTGTACGTGAGTCGGGGTGAGGTTTCTCCAGTGTTCGAATGAGGCGTTGTTCGGTAGGCCTAAAGCACGCTGTGGAGCTCCTCGACGCATCCTTTCTTGGCTTCGCCAAGTCTTCGTTTCAGTATTCGGAGGATCACTCTGTTCACGGCCTCGGCTTGGCCGTTCGTTTGTGGATGCTCAACCAAAGTGGAATGGTGCTTGGTCCCGAGTTTGGTGACGAAGTCCCAGAAGTTTCTGTCGGTGAACTGTGTCCTGTTGTCGGTGACTATGGCGAGCGGGACGCCGAACCTGGCGAGGATGTTCCTCTTGTAGAAACATAGTATATTGTGCGACGTGATCTTGGAGAGGGCTTCGACCTTGATCCATTTGGTGAAGTAGCCGACAACCACTATTAGATACTTGTTCTGATAAGAGCCTAGGGTGAACGAACTGAGGATATCCATCCCCCACCAGGAGAATGGCCAAGGGAAGGATAGGGACTTGAGCTCGCTCGGAGGGGCGAGGTGCATGTCCCCGTGTCACTGACACCTGTCGTACTTCTTGACGTGTTCCTTCGCATCCCCCTGCATCGTCGGCCAGTAGTACCCAGTCTGTAAGGCTTTCCTCGCTAAGAAACTTCCTTCGAGGTGTTATGCATTGATGCCTTCATGTACCTCTTGCAGGACGGCTGATGCTTGGGTTTTGTTGACGCATTTGAGGAGGGGAATCGAGAAGCCTCTTCAATATAGTTTGTTGTCAAGCAAAACGTACGAGCAGGATCATCGTTTGGCCGTACTGGCCTCCTTAGCATCGTTGGGGAGGCCTCCTTGCTGAGGTAGGCGTGCATTGGGGTCGTCCAACAATTGGCGTCCCCAATGACGTTGACGTCGAGCAGTATTTTAGCCCTCTTCGTGCTTGGTTGCGCGAGGATCTCCTGGATGATAGATTTGTGTCTGCCTTTCTTTTTTGTGCTCGCCAACTTTGGGAGGACGTCTGCTCGAGTTTTCTACTCGCGAGGTACGTGTTGTACTTCCGCGGAGTCGAAACTCTTCATTTGTTCCCTTATGAGGGCTAAGTACTCCGCCAGGTTGTCGTTCTTTGCCTGGTATTCGCCTCGGACTTGCGAGGCGACGAGCTGGGAGTCCATGAAGATTTGTATTTCTTTGGCTCTGAGATCTTCTGCCAAACGGAGGCTGGCCAGGAAGGCTTCGTATTCTACCTGATTGTTGGTCGTTGAGAAGGCTAATGTTAAGGAGACTTCCACGATAGTTCCCTCCTTATTTTCGAGGATGATTCCTGCGTCGCTTCTTGAAGGGCTTCAGGCACCATCGACAAAGATGGTCCACTTGTGAGTTCCCGTGGTTGATTCTGTTACGGGGGTCATCTCGGCAACGAAGTCGACCAAAACTTGGGCTTTGAGGGTTTTTCTGCCTTCGTAGACGATATCGGGCGACCACTTCAGCATGCGTCCGAGCATGTCGGGTCGGCCGAGCAGCTGCTTGATAGGCTGCTCGGTTCTGACCACGATGGTGTGGGCCAGGAAATAGTTCCGGAGCCTCCTGGCCGCATTGATGAGGGCCAGGGCGACTTTCTTGATCTATTGATATCTCACTTCCAGACTGTGGAGGGCTTTGCTCGTGAAGTAGATCGGTTTCTTCCCGTCAGGGGTTTCCCAGATCAGCACGGCGCTCACGACCTCATTTGACACGGCCGGGTACAAGTATAGGGTTTCCTCAGCCTCGGGCCTCGTCAAGACGGACGGTTCTGATAGGACACGTTTGAGGTGGAGGAGGGCTTGTTCACATTCCTTTGTCCACTCGAACGCAGCCTCCTTTCTCAGTAGCTTGAAGAACGAGAGGTTGTTGATTTCTCTGGCCGTTTCCTTTTCCTCGAAAGTGACCTTGAGCTCCACGTATCCCCATGGTCTTGTCGTCGTCCCGTTGAAGCCCTGGAGATCGGAGCCCAAGTAGGGTGACAGGTTGGATTCATCGAGCTGAAGCATTGAGAAGATGTGGGTATACATGATATCCATTGAGCTCCCTCCATCGACCAGGATGCATCGGACGTCAAAGTTGGCCATTTGTGCTCGTATCAGAAGGGGAATGGCCGAGTTGGGGACTCCCCCGAGGAACTCCTCGAGATAGAAGGTGATCGGATTGGATCGACCTCGGAACTTATCGAGTGTGCTCATCTTGCTGGAGTTGTTGCTCATTGCTCTTCAAACTTCCTCTTAACCGATCCAATCGAGAGCTTGCTCGGGGTCCCGCCGGAAATGACCATTGCCCTGGGCTTCAGGTGGATGCAATCCTCTGTCATATGACCGTGGCTTCGGTGGAAGCGACCGTATTTGGATTTGTCCATGTTGGCTTTGGTGGGTGCCGGTTTTGGAAAACGGACACCCCCCCCCCCCGGACAAATTCTGAATTGGCGCACTCAGCCAGTATACGCTCGTGGGAAGCGACTAGTGTCGTGTATTCGGTGAAATGGCCAACGGGGCCCCGCTGCTTGTGGGGTTCCCGGGGACAGTCCTCCCGTCACCGGTTTCCCCCGCGCCGGTGGGCCGAGGCCCCTTCATCTCGGGACCCACGGAGGGTTTCCTGGTTTCTATTGTCATGGGCGGTGTTGGCGGCCTCTTTCTCCTCGAACCGGATGTAATGATGGGATCTTTCGAGGAAGTCCTGGAGAGAGTCTGGTCGGTGGATGGCCACAGCCTTGTAGAATTTGGAGTCTCGGTGTAAGCCCTGCTCTATCAGGTAACATTTCATCTCGTCTGACGTTGTTACCTAGACCGCATCCCTCGTGAACCTCTCAATGTAGTTTCGGAGAGGCTCATTTAGGGCCAAGATGATTGCGCCCAGTGCGGCCTCCGTCTTCGGGTTTCGCCTTGACGCCTTGAAGTGCCATGAAAATAGGTCCTTCAGGACCCTCCACGATGTGATGAACTCAGGCTCCAGGCTCTTGTACCATGCCATGGCGCCCTTCCTCAATGTCATCGGGAAGAGCCTACACTTGATGGCTCCTCGGACGTTCCTGTAGTCGAGTATAGCCTCGATGTCTTCCAGATGATCATCTGGGTCCGAGGTGCCGTCGTACGTTAAGAGTACGAGTGGTTTCTCCATCCCGTGGGGGATGGGGGCTGCCATGATTTCCCGCGATAGAGGAGTCCTGTAGTCATCCTCGTCGCTGCAAACCGGGGATTGCAGAGGCGACGATTCGTGTCGAGGAGGCGGGTTACACCCCCTCGGTCTTCTTACTGGGGCTTCAGGCTCGTTTGCCCTTGGCTCCGGGGACCGCCTCTCCTTCCGGGGTGGTGATCTTGCGTGTTTCTTAGAGGCCATTGGTTGGGGCCTCTCCAGCTGTGGTCGACGCCCCCGTGGTCGTGGAGAGGGGCTCCAGGAGCTTCCGCGCTTATTTCTCCGCAGAGGAGAGCGGGGCGAGGTGTCGTGTTCCAGCGTACCGATGCGCTCATTTTGTTGGAACAACATTGATGTTGTGTTTCTCAAGTGCACGAACAGCGTCAGAGTAATATAAAAGATTATCGATCCCACATAGACCAAACGTCAATCTATCAATTACTATTGTTACGATGTTTATCTAAGGTAAGTCAATTAGGAGTTGGGTTGTGCAAAATAAAAGTAAAGTGCGAAAATAAATTCAATATTAAAACAACAGGCTTGGATGTAATTCACATAGCTAGGTAGTATTCCCAATGCGTACAAATAGATTTCTTGAGGGGTAATGTTTTCTACTCATGAAAAGAACTATTTTAACGGGAGCTGTCGCTTTCGCGTATTCAGAACCGAGTTTATCCCCTAATCGATCCCTCTTATTGTCACTTATCAAAAGGCGCGCATTGCGTTAGAGTGATTAAACCTATTTTTAAGAAATATAGTTTCTTAACTTAGTTGAAAAGTATTTTGACCTGGAATTTCTAACAAAAAGAGGTTCTTGCAAACCGGACTTTAAATCCATAAACGCGTCCGAAAATAATTTTAAAATCGTTTTTCTAAAGCATTAAAGGTTCCTACTTAACTGGACTAAGCGATTTCGCTTCCTTTGAACAGTTAAGACTAACCAAATTTATCTAAAGGTTAGACGGCTTTCGATCTTACCCAACAGATTTTATGTGCAGAAAATATGTATTAAAAGTCAGAATAACCCCTAAGTGATTCTATCGACAGCCGTATGGAATACCACTTTTAACTATGATCCTCACATCCTAACCTCCAAGATTTAGCCGGACATGGAAACGTAAATAGACATGGTAAATAAAGTGCGAGTAAATAAAGTGCAGGAAATAAATTGCGAGTAAATAAAGCGCGATAAATACAGTGTAGGAAATAAATGCGGATAAGTAAAAGCGAAAATAAATAGAAACCTGCTCCGAATGGGAGGTTTTAAATCTTGGTACAACTTGAAGTAAAAGACTGAAATAAAATGGCGGCAGGATTAACTTCTACCAAAGTGCTCCAAACCCGATTACAGACTCGATTAGACAATGTAATAACTACCTGATGTGAGAGGTTTATCACTTTACAACAGATAGAAACTTATGGCTTGAGGTCTGTAACTAAGCTTGTATGCCTAGAAATGAACAAGAACTCGTCTATTTATAGCCTAGGAAAAATACATGGAAAGACTAGAATTCCCAACAACTTCTTTTGGGAGGGAAAATAGAATACAAGGGTGGCGCTCGTCATGTGTACTAGAGTAGAAAGAAGTGGGAGACGTGGCAGTTGTCAGAAGTTGGTCTCTTATCCAAGTCATGGCTTCCCCTATGGCGCCCGCCATGATGAGTACCATGTGTACAATTTCTTGAAAAGCTGGTCTTTTTGCTTGTTTTTCTTCATTTCTTCTTGAGTAGCTCTGAAAATATAAAATCCTGAAAAAGAGAGAAAACAGAGGCATAATACAAGAAAACAAAAATAAAATCCTAAATAACACGTGCAAATCGAGTCAAATAAACAGTATATTTAAGGTCTATCAAATTCTCCCACACTAAAGTCTTTGCTTGTCCTCAAGCAAAATATCATGACAAAAAAGGTGATATCCATAAATGATATGGGCAAAAAGGGCTTCTAAGTTCAAGCTGGGATGAAGCGATAGGTATTAACTCAGTGAACCAAGGGTATCAGAATGACACTTCTCCGTAAATACGGACATAGGCTTCGTTCTTACAAAAATCAATCTGTACTACCCTATTGTACCTAGGCCTACTTTTAAATCTCCTAGAAAGCGATAGAAAGAAAGAAAATGAAAGTGCGAGAAAATGTGAGAAAATAAATAAAGTCTTCTCCCACACTTAAATCGAACATTGTCCATAATGTTTCGAAATAAGATAGGGACGAGTTACCTAAAGGTCCTAAGGCATGTTGTTGATACTGTCGCCAGCGTGTGGTGAGTACCTAGGACGACGAGATCTATTGCGACGATGATCGCTGAGACGCATCGAACTCGTCGAATCTAATTGTCAGAGCAGCCTGTGATTGCATTATGCTTTGCATGGATTGGCTTACCTACTGCTGAGACTCTTACATAAATCTCATATTTTCAGTTAACTGTTGTTGTATGGTAGTGAGCAAGTAATCACGTCTTTCCTCTCTTGCTAACTGGTCTTGCCACATATGCTCAGAAATATAAAAACTGGGAGCGGTACCTGCAGAATGGTAAGAGGAAGACGGTGCAGTGTGTGCGGGTGAAACATGGTGAGGCGGCATAGGGTGATCGGGAGACTTCTCTCTCCGGTCATACTCGTCGTCGGTGGCATTGTCATCACCAACAGGAATATTTGGAGGTACTGGACCCGTAATAGGTGGAGCATCCAAATCGTCTGTCCAGTTCCTCGCGATACACACATCCATACATTTAGTGCAAGGCAAAACGATAGATGGGATAGCCTTCCCATGAATCATAAGCTCAAAGCCCCCTTCCTTCCTTACCTTGCATAATTTCATGTCTTTTAAGAATTTTAGATTAATTGTGCGAGGAGGGAGATGCGCTAAAGTGGCTATCTCGGCATCCAAGTTCAGAGCCTTTGCAATAAACGTAATAAGCCCTCCGAAGGCAATGGGTCATGTGCTCTTGATTGCAGCAGTTATATGGGCAATCATAAAAGGAACCACATTAAATTTCCTGTTTGTGAGGCACCCTTGCAAAAATAGAAGTTCTTTTGCATTCACCTTATTTGGATTCTCCCGGCCAAAAATAGTACATGCCAACATGTAACGAAAAACACGGATGGTCGGGTTATGGATCCGGGAGGCAAGTATTCCTTCAAAAGATGTAATCGTAAAGTTTGACAACATGTACCAAAAGGAAAATGCCTCCACTGACCAATCAGAATCCAAGGGTGCTTCACAAATAACATCCTCACCAAAAGGCAGTCCCAGCCTCTTTGCCAGTTCGTCGGTACTGAATGCATATTCCATATTAAACATTCTAAATTGTACCGTGCCGACGGTACTAGCAGTGTCGGGCCTAACTATATAGATCAAGGAACTCAAGAATTCTCGGGTCAGCCTTTCGAAGGTAGGATCTTGCCTAGCAAAAATTTCGTGCAGACCTAAAATGTCTAACAGATGAAAAACACTATGGTAAATGCCTAGAGCATACAAACAGTTTTCGTCTACATACCGTGTCGAAGTAATTTCCCAGTTCTGCAATTTGTCGAGAATCTTCTGTTGCCTTTCTCCGGGATTCCCTTGATGAAGAACGTAACCTTCGTGTTCCATGGATGTACCTTTGGGATGGAAGATAAGTGAAAATGGGTAGTTTTGGGGGATTTGGTAAAAATGGAGTTTTGATGGATTTTGGTGTAGGGAAGTGAAAATGGAACTTGGAATGGTTATTGGGTTGTTGAATGGATGATAAAGTTTGGAACTTTTTGGTGCTTGAGGGAGATTTTCGTATGGGTAAAAATGGAGGTTTGAAGGTTTAAAGGTGTAAAAATGGTGGTTATGGAGGTTCTGCCCCGCATATAGCCCAGACCCCATGGCGGGCGCCATAGGCTATATGGCTGGCGCCATCCTCACTAAAGGTTTGTGGGCCGGATTCTTCTCTTCTCGTTTGGGATTTTGTGCTTCTCCTTTTTGGGGTGTGTAGGTAGCCGGCATCATCTGTCCTACTAACATTTCTCCTATTATATACATTTTTTTTCTTTTTATTTTTGACATAAAAATTCAGGGGACAAATAATGAGTAAAATAACATAAATTAAAAATAACATAAAATAAGAACACAATAATCATCGCAAACATAAATATAAAGTGCATAGTCAATGTTATGGAAGAAAGAAACGTGAGCATACGAAAATATAGAGAAGTCTGTAAAGGGAAATGGAAATAAATTAAACTATAAAAATAACGAAAGACGGTGTCACCACTAAGTAGGGTGCTCTTCTGTCTGGTCTGGATGTCGGAGTGTGTGTAACTCTCGGTGCAAGTCTGAGATCTCCTGGTATAAAGTGTCAGTTTCTGTTGCATGAGTCATGTCAGATACCTGTACCTGTAAAGTAAGGTCACCAACTGTCTGATGGAGCCTAGCTATCTCCATGCGCAACTCCGCTATCTGAGCGTATAAGTCAGTCCTTCGTAGTGAACGATTATTAGATAATATTGTCGTCCTCAGAGAGGGCGGTGAAGGATGGTACTTTGCTGAAGGTGGTGAGCGCGGCTCATCAACTATCTCTCCATAACCTTCCAAGGCGTAACTCCAGTTGGAAGGATCGTGGACACTGGTCATAGCAAGATCAGGCAATGTAAAATAGTGGGTAGTCTGGTAGTCGATCAAGAGTATGAAATAATCAAGTTGAAAGGATGCTCTCCTCATCAACCCTCTGTCCAGACAGAAATCAATATCCAGTAAGGTGTATCCGCAATATGGAGTCAGGTGCAACAACTGGCTGGTAAGTCCTAATGTTGTGGCTATCTGAGTGATGGTGCCTCCTACGTGAATAATCCCTTCAGAGGATTTAGCTGTGCCCTCGAGATGATTCAGCAAGAAGTTCCCACATGCCACTGGGCATGATCGGTTTGCACAAAATAGGAAGAAGATCTCTTCCTCACTAACATGAATATTAAAGTCAGTCTTTCTTAGGAAAGTCTGGGCCAGGACCATCTGAAAGTATCTCAAAGCTGGGTTGTGGATGACTGGAGATAACTAAGTGGATGGATTGAGGATTCCTCCGCCTGTAATGTCACTCCAGAATTGGTCGATGTCTCGACTCATAAAATAACCCATCGGCAGATCAGGTATAGCATCAGGGGTGGTCTGGAATCTGAGCAGATCACTGAACTCCTTCATGGTGAAGGCATACTCCGTCCAGAAAAGTCTGAATATGGTCATTCCGTCCTGACCAACGTATGGCTCATGGCGGAAAGAGATAAGGAACTCCAGAGTAAGGTGGCTATAGGTCTGGTGTAACTCATCAGCATATGCATCCCACTGGAGTTGATGACAGAGAAATCTTATGTTGGGCTCAATGCCCAAGGCTTCCATGCAGGCCTGATCTGGGTACCGGGTAGGTGCCATAGGATGCTACTGAAGAATTAAGTACCTCTGTCTCTGGTTGTCGTCCCTAAAGGCGACGTGCATGTCGTCAAGAGGCTGCATCCTGCAAGTAAAATTTAGAAAACGAGACCTGAAAGTACAAGCATCATAAAAAGTTAGTTGACACATAACAAAGTAATAATTACTTAAAATAAAATAAAATAAAAGATAAGTAAATAAAAGTAAAGAAAACTGTGGGTTGCCTCCCAGACACCGCTTGTTTAACGTTGTTAGCTTGACGAGTAGAACTTATGTGGTTGAAGTAGGTAGTGGTAGATCAATTAAGGTGTGGCTGGAGTAATCATCGGGAATGTCACCTCCTTCGTAGTATTTCAATCTCTGACCATTTACAATGAATGAGCTACATGACTGGCTCTGGATCTCGACTGCTCCTGATTTTAAGACTTTAGTAACTTTAAAAGGACTTGTCCACCTTGGACGAAGCTTGCCAGGAAAGAGTCGTAATCTAGAATTGAATAGGAGAACAGGGTCTCCTATACGGAAATCTTTCTTTACGATCTTTTTGCCATGCCAGGCCTTAGTTCTTTCCTTATATATGATGGCGTTTTCGTAGGTGGATTGGCGGAGTTCTTCTAGTTTATGAATATCAAGGACGCGATTTTCTCCAACAGTCAAATAGTCAAAGTTTAGGGTCTTTATGGCCTAATAAGTCTTGTGTTCTAACTCAAAGGGTAGATGACAGGACTTTCCATAGACCAATTGGTAAGGAGTTGTTCTGGTAGGGGTTTTGAAGGTGGTTCTATAGGCTCATAGTGCATCTTGCAGCTTATGAGACCAATCTTTTCTCGATATAGAAACCGTTTTCTCTAAGATCTGTTTGATCTCTCTATTGGATACCTATACCTGGCCACTAGTCTGTGGATGGTAAGATGTCGTTATCCTATGCTTAACTCCATATTTTCTTAAAAGCTTGTTGAAAATTCTTGATATGAAATGCGATCCACCATCGCTGATGACAAAACGGGGTGTTCCAAATCTAGGGAATATGTAATTCTTAAACAGCTTTATCACTACACGTGTGTCGTTGGTGGGTGAGGCTATGGCTTCAATCCATTTAGACATGTAGTCAACTGCTACTAAGATATATTTGTTTCCTAAGGAAGACGGAAATGGTCCCATGAAATCAATACCCTAAACATCGAAGAGTTCTACCTCTTGAATATTTCTTAAGGGAATTTCGTCACGTCAGGAGATGTTCCCAATGCGCTGGCACCGGTCACATTTAACTATATAGGCGTGCATATCACGCTACATCGTGGGCTAAAATAGGTCTGCTCTAAGAATCTTGGCGTGTGTTTTAGAGGTGCTAGTGTGTCCTCCGTAGGGTGCAGAGTGGCAGTGTTCTATGATCTTTCTTACCTCTTCTTCTAGGACGCAACAACAAAAAATACCGCCAGTGCCTCTTTTGAAAAGGAGTGGTTCATCCCAATAGAAGTGTCTTACGTCGCTAAAGAACTTCTTTCTCTGCTGGTAGTTAAAGTCAAGGGGTATGATGTCGGCACTTAGATAATTTACAAAATCTGCGTACCAAGGTACGCTGTTTACTACCAGAGATCTCTCGGGGGTCTTATGAGAATTTAAGTTATTCTCTTTTATGGCTTCTATCCTAGCTATTAACTTGTCATAGGTAAACTCATCGTTTATAGGGAGTGGATATGGTTTCAGGTACTCAAGCCTAGAAAGGTGATCGACAACTACATTTTTCGTGCCTTTCTTGTCTCGAATATCTAGATCAAACTCTAGTAATAAAAGGATCCATCGAAGTAACCTAGGTTTGGCATCCTTCTTGTTTAATAAGTAAAGAATGGCAGCGTGATCTGTATAAACTATAATTTTAGCTCCTACCAGATAGGATCAAAATTTGTCCATAGAAAAAACTACGGCAAGGAGTTCTTTCTCAGTGGTTGCGTAGTTACGCTGAGCAACATCTAGGGTTCTATTAGCATAATAAATAACGTGTAATTTCTTGTCTTTCTTTGTCCTAGAACATCTCCTACAGCATAATTGCTAGCGTCGCACATGATTTCGAAAGGTTCGGCCCAATCTGGAGGTTGGATAATGGATGCCGAGATCAACGATTGTTTTAAAAAGTTGAATGCCTCAAGGCATTTTTCGTCAAAGTTAAATTTGATATCTTTCATTAGGAGGTCGGTTAAAGGTTTGGTTATCTTAGAGAAGTCTTTGATAAAACGCCGGTAGAAACCAGCATGTCTAAGAAAACTTTGGACTTCTCTGACGGTGTTAGGAGTTTTTAGGTTTTCTATCACATCTATCTTTGCCCTATCTACTTCAATACCTCTTTCAGAGACTACAAGTCCTAAAACTATACCTTCGGTGACCATAAAGTGACATTTCTCCCAGTTCAACACCGGGTTAACATCAACACATCTTTTCAGGATTTTCTCAAGGTTAGCGAGACAGTTTTTGAAATCAAATTCGTATACCGAGAAATCATCCATGAAAACTTCCATACTTTCATCGAGGCAATCAGTGAAGATTGCCGTCATGCAATGCTGGAAGATTGTTGGTGCATTACAGAGGCCAAAAGGCATTCGTCTGTTGGCAAAGGTTCCATAAGGGCATGTAAAGGTAGTTTTTTCTTGATCTTCTAGATGGATATGGATTTGGAAAAATCCTGAATATCCATCAAGATAGCAAAAATAGAAGTGTCTGGCTAAACGTTCCAGTATATGATCTATAAATGGTAGGGGAAATGGTCTTTTCTAGTAGCTTTGTTTAGTTTTCTATAATCTATGCACATACGTCATCCTCCTTCTAAACGTTTCGCTATATGTTCTCCTTTCTCGTTCTGCACGACTGTGATGCTTCCTTTTTTTGGTACTACATGCACAGGTCTCACCCACATACTATTTGAGAATTGATAAATTATACATGCTTATAATAACTTGAGAACTTCCTTTTTTACAACATCACTCATTATAGGGTTTATCCTTCTCTGATGTTCTCAAGACGGTTTTGAGTCTTCCTCGAGTGAGATTCGGTGCATGCACACAGATGGACTTATACCTTTTAGATCAGAGATGTTATATCCTAAGTTTGAGGGATATTTACGTAAAACATATAAGAGTTGGTTTGTTTCTACCTGGTTTAAGGCAGCATTGACTATAACCAGACGGTTCATTTCTTTGTCTAGAAACTCGTATCTTAGATTCTTGGGTAGTTCCTTAAGTTCTAAAGTAGGTTTCTTAGTGCACGACATTCGATTGGGGGGTAAGGGATAAACATTCCTGTAGACTATCATCAATGTAGAGTTCCACAAATCCATCATCTTCCTTTATGAAGGTTGAAGGTAGTAAGATGGTTTCTTCTAATTCTAGCTCCCTAACGCATTCATCAATGATATTTATGGCATAACATGCGTCTCCTAATACTGGTGCCATAAGAAACTTCAATAGAACGAATTCTATCTTTTCGTCACCTACCTCAAAAGTCAACTTCCCTCTCTTGACATCTATTATGGCTCTTGTGGTTGATAAGAATGGCCTACCTAGGAGGATTGGAATGTCATCATCTTCTTTAATGTCCATGACAACAAAATCGGTCGGGATGAATAATTGACCGATCCTGACTGAGACGTCTTCCAATATGCCAACTAGATATTTGACGGATGTCGGCTAACTGAAGAGACATCTTCGTAGGCTGTAATTCTCTTAGTTTTAACCTTTCAAAAACTGCCAGAGGCATTAGGCTTACACTAGCTCCTAAGTCTAGAAAAGCTTTATTGATGACATGACTCCCCAAAATACAAGGTATGGAGAAATTTTCAGGATCTTTCTCCTTTTTGGCAAGTTTGTTTTTGAAAATGGAATTATATTCCAAGGGTTTTGGATCGTCAAGTCTACGCTTATTGGTAAGGATGTCTTTGAGGAATTTTGCATATGATGGTATCTGGGTGATGGCTTCTGTGAAAGGGATCTCCACATGAAGTTTCTCTATGACTTTAATGAATTTCTGATATTGGTTATTGATCTTGATTTGTTTTAATCTTTATGGATAGGGTATAAGAGGTTTGTATGGCGGAGGTGGTTCGTTAGTTTTTTCTAAAGTTTTTTCTTTGTCTTGGTTTTTCTGTTTTTCGGATCCTACTGATTCCTCTACTTCGTTCGTGGGTACTATGCTTTCTTCAGAAGTCTTGGGTTCGCTCAATGTCGATTTAGCTGGTTTGTCGTAAGCGGTCCCACTTTGTAAAGTAATTGCATTGGCTTGTCCTCGGGGGTTTTGTTGAGGTTGTCCAGGGAATTGCCCTCCGGGTGTAGTTTCGGGGGCTTGTTTTAAAGCTATCTGAGAGATCTGGGTTTCAAGCATCTTATTATGGGTGACTATTTGGTCTACCTTAGTTCCTAACTGGGTAATTAGTTCATTAACATGAATGTTCTGGTTCATGAATTCTTTGTTTTGCTGGGTTTCAACCGTAATGAAATTTTCCATGATTTTCTCAAGGTTCGGCTTAGGTTGCACAGCTTGCATAGGCGGGTTTTGTCTTTGAGCTTGAAAACCGGATGGTCTCGGAGGTGCAGGGTTTTGGATGGGGTTGTTGTTTTTATAGGAAAATTTTGGATGATTCTTCCATCCAGGGTTGTAGGTGTTTGAAAATGGGTTCCCTTGGGTATAGTTGACCTCTCCTGAATGAGTTTCATTCAGCAGATTGCACTCTGCTGATTAGTGGCCTTTGGCTCCACATAATTCGCACTCAGTCGAGACTGCTGCTGCAGCAACTGGATTTGCGTACATATGTTCGACCTTAAGGGCCAAATCGTCCACTTTGGCTTGCATCATGTCTATAGAACTTATCTCATGTATTCCTCCATGGGCTTGTTTCTTCTCCACCGTTGCCCTCTCTATCCCCCATTGACAATGGTTTTGAGCCATATCCTCGATGAGAGTGCTAGCTTCAGGGTAAGGTTTATTCATCAGAGCGCCACCTGAGGCAGCGTCGATGGCCATCTTAGTGTTATAATGAAGTCCATTATAGAAGGTGTGAATGATTAGCCATGATTCCAGGCCATGGTGTGGACATATTCTCAACAGGTCTTTATATCTTTCCCAAGCCTCGAAGAGTGATTCACCTTGGTTTTGAGTGAATCTGGTTGTTTGGTTTCTAAGAAAAGTTGTTTTGCTTGGGGGAAAATATCTAGCGAGGAAAACTCTCCTAAGATCTTCCCAAATTGTTATAGAATTGGCTGGAAGGGAATCTAACCAAGTAAGGACTTTGTCTCTGAGGGAAAAGGGAATAGTCTTAGACGAATCGCCTCAGGAGTAGCACCATTGGTTTTAAAAGTGTTAGCTAATTGAATAAAGGTTTTAAATGTTAGTTCGGGTTCTCAGTAGGGAGACCCGCGAATTGGCTTTGTTGTACTAATTGTAATAAGAAGGGTTTTAGTTCGAAATTGTGAGCAGGGATATTGGGGTTCACAATACTAGAACTAGGTTCGTCATTAGATGGTTGGGCGAAAACCTTAAGGGGTCTTTGGTTACGGTCTTCGTCCATAGCTTTCTTAGTTATATGAAATAAGAGACATGCACGAGTGTAACATTCATATTGACCAGTAGGTGAAACCTTAGTCTATACGGTGTAACGACAGGGTACAAAATTTTGACGTAATTGGTCCCTGACAACGGCACCAAAAACTTGATGTTGTGTTTCACAAGTGCACGAATAGCGTCAGAGTAATATAAAAGATTATCGATCCCATAGAGACCAAACGCCAATCTATCGATTACTATTGTTACGGTGTTTATCTAAGGTAAGTCAATTAGGAGTTGGGTTGTGCGAAATAAAAGTGAAGTGCGAAAATAAATTCAATATTAAAACAACAGGCTTGGATGTAATTCACATAGCTAGGCAGTATTCCAAATGCGTAGAAATAGAGTTTTTGAGGGGTAATGTTTTCTACTCATGAAAAGAACTAATTTAACAGGAACTATCGCTTTCGCGTATTCAGAAACACGTTTACCTCCTAATTGATCCCTCTTATTGTCACTTATAAAAAGGCGCACATTGCGTTAGAGTGATTAAACCTATTTTTAAGAAATATAGTTTCTTAACTTAGTTGAAAAGTATTTTGACCTGGAATTTCTAACAAAAAGAGGTTCTTGCGAACCGGACTTTAAATCCATAAACACGTCCGAAAATAGTTTTAAAATCGTTTTTCTAAAGCATTAAAGATTCCTGCTTAACTGGACTAAGTGCTTTTGCTTCCTTTGAACAGTTAAGACTAACCAAATTTATCTAAATGTTGGATGGCTTTCGATCTTATCCAACAGATTTTAAGTGCAGAAAATATGACTAAAAGTCAGAATAACCCCTAAGTGATTCTATCGACAATCGTATGAAATACCACTTTTAACTATGATCCTCACATCCTAACCTCTAAGATTTAGCCGGACATGGAAACGTAAATAGACATGGTAAATAAAGTGCGAGTAAATAAAGTGTAGAAAATAAATTGCGAGTAAATAAAGTGCGATAAATACAGTGCAAGAAATAAATGCGGATAAGTAAAAGCGTAAAATAAATAGAAACCTGCTCCAAACGGGAGGTTTTAAATCTTGGTACAACTTGAAGTAAAAGACTGAAATAAAATGGCGGCAGGATTAACTTCTACCAAAGTGCTCCAAACCCGATTACAGACTCGATTAGACAATGTGATAACTACCCGATGTGAGAGGTTTATCACTTTACAACAGATAGAAGTTTATGGCTTGAGTTCTGTAACTAAGCTTGGATGCCTAGAAATGAACAAGAACTCGTCTATTTATAGCCTAAGAAAAATACATGTAAAGACTAGAATGCCCCTCAACTTCTTTTGAGAGGAAAAATAGAACACAAGGGTGGCGCCCGCCTTGCCCTCATGGCGACCGCCATGTGTACTAGAGTCAAAAGAAGTGGGAGACGTGGCAGTTTCTAGAAGTTGGTCTCTTATCTAAGTCATGGCTTCCCCTATGGCGCCCGCCATGATGAGTGTCATGTGTACAATTTCCTGAAAAGCTGGTCTTTTTGCTTGTTTTTCTTCATTTCTTCTTGAGTAGCTCTGAAAATATAAAATCCTGAAAAAGAGACGAAACGGAGGCATAATACAAGAAAACAGAAATAAAATCCTAATTAACACGTGCAAATCGAGTTAAATAAACAGTATATTTTAGGTCTATCAAGCATCTGGTTTGTCTGGTTGATGGTCGCGAAGAGAGCAACCATCGTCAGGTCTGCCCCAGCCGCTGTGGGAATGGGCTGGAATACTGCTGGGCTCCTCGCCTGAGGAACGACATGGTGTGTTGCATCCTCGGATGAAGGGGAGGAAGTTTGGCCATCCCTGACGTCGGTCTCGCGGGGTTGAGATGTCCCCGTCTGGTTGTCGCCGTTGGTGATCGGTGTAACACCTTGTTCCCCAAAATAAGATAAATGCAATTAGAATAAACAATTATTAGAGTACTCATACCAAAATGGGATGTCACAGAAATAAACTCAACACAAAACATTTTCATCAAATGATTTCTAATAAATATAACACAGCAGAAATTTGTCATCATATAAATACATATAAACATCATATACATCAATTCGTCCATCCGCCCAAAATATACAAACATATACAAGATATGTTCACCCAAAAAGATTCATCGACACATGATAGCCATAGAGGCACACAAAATCATCAAATAAACATAAAACTCCCCAAAGACCCGGTGTTACGTATCAGAGCATCCCTACGACTCACCACAAACCAAGCTAGCTACGCACCTGGATTGTCTGTACTTCCAAAGAAGCACAGACCACAACAAAAGCAAGGGGTGAGAAATCACGATAAAAATATAAAGGTAATAAGGTACATGAATAAAAGGCAGTAAATCACACAACTATCATTCACATACATCTGTTGCACCCCAAAATTTGACCAACCTTTTTCAGTAATTTGACTTATGTTTCATTTCATTTGCATTTGCATATCTTTTCTCGCATACGGTGCATTTTGTCGGTCGGAGTAATTTATCGGGATTCCAACCCCTTTTCTCGCGTTTTAGGCGATTTAAACCGGTTCGAGGAAAAGAGATTTATTTCGGAATCGAGCGGAGATTGCTCTTTCTGGTGGTCCAGTTCGTGCTGGTATTTTCGGTGACCTTTCGGTGTTCACCCGATCTTTCCATTTTTTTTATTTGCTGTTTTATTTTACTTATTTTATTAATTTTTAGCAATAGATTTTATTTTTTAGATTTTTATTTCTTTATTTTTTTTAAAATAGGTTTTTATTTTAGAATTTAAATAATTTAATATAGATTTTATTTAATTTTTAATTTTTTTATAATATTTTGTTTTAGAAGATAGTTTTTTAATTTTAATTTTAATTTATTTTTCCTTTATTTATTTAATAGATTTTTAGAATTATATAGTTTTTATTTATTATTAGATTAAGATTATATTTAGTTTAGTATAGATTTTATTTATTTTTATTAAGTTAGTTTGTTAGAATTTAGATTTAATTAAATTTTAGTTACAATTAGGAGTATAATTAGTCAAGCATTTTTTATTAATCAGAAAAGATACAAAAGAACATGATTCACACACATAAAACCATTTTATCTATTCCTTGGTGCACTAGCTACCCCATAACCCACACCACTCCAGCCTTCGTACAAACTCAGACAAAACTTACAGCTAGCACAAATCCACACCAGTCCAATCTCCAATTTACCACGCCAGACAAGTTCCTGCACCAACCAACATTAGTACACCCTACTGCCATTACTTCACATCATGTACATCCTGCTATCACTTGCAAAACCTGCACTTGTAAGGAACTACACAACATGCCACAAAACTCTAAAAAAGATAGCACCGCAATAGCAACGATGCACACCCTACAACACCTGCTAAACATCAGATGAAAAACTTACACAGAAAAAACCAAACAATGACCTGCAGAACCAGCACATACATGATTGGCATAACATCCTGCTAAAAATCTCCATCAACCTCGTTCACAAAAACGTTTCCATGTTGTATATCTTGCTCATGCCAATAACAGACTACATAACAAATTTTCACGAAAAAAAAACATAACCTTCAGCCCATGATAACTATCCATTTCTTTCACCTCCTTTCATCTTGGCTTTCCTTCTGCTGCTAAGCAACGAACCGCAACCTTCCTCCTCTATAACTTCAATCCCAACCTCAATCACCAAAAGATCCTAAAAAATCTTCAACCATTCACTCCATAAACCCAAATACAACACTTCACATCATCTTCTATTTCACATAAAACGAACCTTATACATCATACTCCCTTTTCCCCGTGTCTCAACCTTCATCACCATCCATCATCATTAAACAATCCTCTCCAAAATAGCACAACAACATACTCCCATCTCTTTAACACACCATGAACATGTGAAACAAATTAAAATCCACCTTTCCTCACTACAACAACTCCAACCATTACCTGTTAGCCTCACAACTCACGTGAAAACCCCCCTACAATGGCCAAGCACACGACACCTCATATCACTCTCCGTTAAGCTTCGCTACAACCGTACATTTTCATTACAACAACTCTTCACCCTCCAAATCCCCTACTTCCAGCCTCTGTTTAAACAACAACCATCAATGACTATAAAACATCATAATCCACTTTCAACCGTAATAGCTCCGCCATCCACGAAATTTCATTCAATAAAAACCACTGCAACTTCTCAACAGAAACTCTTCCCCTGTTTCACCTTCAACACTTATTCTCTTCAACCTTCACAGCTTCAAGAAACAAACGTCAACTCACCGTCAAACTTCATAACTTCACCACCAAACTCGATGCTTTCTTCTTCAACAAATTCAGAAGAGAAAAACCAAAAACCTCTGAATCTGAACATCATTCTCCACCATTATCATCCTCATATTAACGATCTTCAAACCGCAGCTATCATCCACCGACATCACACTTCTTAGTGAACCAGTTTTGAACCTACAGACCTCCAAAAATCAAAAACCTTCCTCCATCTTCATTAAACAAACTTCTGTTAACGTCTTCCTCCATCAACCCACGACAACCACCATTTTTTCTTCCATTAACTTCAAACATTGAACAAAACTCTTCGTTTGGAAATCAACAAACAACCATAAACTACCTCTACTCAACAAACCTCCGCGAATCGGACCGTGTAAGCTTCAAACCTCTCTCGCAACTCACCGTCAAACCCTCCTTAACTTCCGCTCACCATAAATCCCAAAATCCTTCACTGAAACCGAATCCCTAAGCCGAAAAACCATCCAACAACTTCGTCACCTCTCTTCAAACTTCTATCTACAAACTCCATTAACGACACCAACAATTGAACCTCCCAACCGTAAGCCCTCACCTTTGATTCGCCACAAACCCGTTTGAATCCATCCCTAAATCCTTCAAACTCATCTAATTCAAACCAAATCGGGGAAAGAAGTGAGAAGAAATAGCACCCAAATAGAGAAGGAGAGATATTTTGAGCGAATCAACTTTAAATCAAAACACGAACCTATGAGAACGGGACAGAAACGAGCTTCATCTGATGGATTCGCAGTGAGACTGAGAGTGAGGTTGAGTCGATGGATAGAGAGAGTGAGATCGAGGCGCGAGAGAGGATGAAAGCGAGAGGGTGACGGAGATGAGTTCCTGAGAGTTGAAACGGAGGATGTGATGCGAATCTTTCCATTCTGTTCTTTTTTTTTAGTTTTGTTTGTTAGTTTTCTGTTTGGGCCTTACAATCCCATATGTGTTTGATCCCTATCCACACTCTCTGTTCCATTCTCCTAACCCCCCTCTGTTTTCCTTTTTTAATTTCTTATTTCATGTTTTCTTTTTTATCTTGTTAATAAATTATATACATATTAGGTTTTTATTATTTTTTTTCTTATTAGTTTTATTAAATCTTCTTTTAGAAATTTTTAAATGATTTTTATTGCATATATTATTTTCATAATAGGTGATATGTTAGTTTTCTTTTAAGGTTTCGAGTTACATATTCTAGACTTATCATTATATTTTCTATTTAGAATTTCTTATACTTACATTTTATTTTTATTTTTAGAATTGGGCATTTTGTCCCATTTTCTGTTTAGGTCGATGACGACATTTCCGTAATTCATTACCAGTCAAATTATTGATGAATGATGTTGGATCCGAGACCACCTTTTTCTCTCCTCATTTTCTTTTCATCTTTCGATTTTATTTTGACTTTTGGTGATCGATGAAGTCTTGTAAGACGAGATCCCACTGTTTTTGTCCGTGTGACATGATTCAATTGGAGAATGATTCTCAATATCATTTCTCTATCTTGTCTTTGACACGGATATTAATACGCGACCTCCTATAGCTTGACTTCCTTATAATTCGAGTTATGACGGTCTAGCGTCACATTGGTTCATATTCAAAGCATCATCAAGGACCAAAAGAGGAGAAGATTGGAATGGAGCTTGCGCACAATGTCAAGGGTCAACGAAACCACTCCGTTCGGTAACATCTATCTAATTCAAGTCTTTTAATCAACCGTCGAGCGTTGTGAGTTCTGAGCTATAGATACGTATGAAATGGTGATTGAGGGGTTTCCCCTTAATGGCCTAGAGTGTTTAGTATAGCACCCTTTGGGTGATATGCGACGCATTCGCTCTTACGCCTTAGGTTCTCGCGTGTGTGTCCCGAGTTCCTTCCCGTTTAGGCGTGTTAGGCCTGCTTCCTCTTTTCCCTCGCCCCTGTGCGATCGAAACTCCTTTCTCTCGCATCTTGGCGATTGAGATCCCCCCTCTTGCCTCCGTGCAGTCGAGGCTCCCTTTTCTCTCGTTTCCGTGCGATCGAGACCATTTTCCGTAGTTAGCCGAACTACGGCTGCTTTGATCTCTCATACCTGTTGAGAGTACGTAGGCATAGGATGCGATATCCTAGCGAGCATACTAACAACTAACTTCTATGTTCTCTCGCTTCTGTGCGATCGAGACTTTCCCGCTGACGACTAATTCTTCCCTTTCTCTTGCCCTAGCGCAATTGAGACCAGACCGTAGTTCTAGAACCCGTAGGTAACCCGTACCTCTAAACCAATGACATACTACGTCCGTTCTACCGCAAACAGGTAACGCCTAAGTCTCCAATGGTCGAGCAGCATACACCTAACTGCTAGAATGCGTACGCTAGTATCGTCAATCTCTTCTCTCACCCTTGTGTGATCGAGAACACCCTTGTTTACCCGTAGTTAGCCTGAACTACGTTTTACTCTGATTTCTCGTACCACACGAGAATACGTAGGCACAAGACGCGATGTCTTGGTGAGCAATCCCCCCCCCCCCCCCCGTAGTTTCCCGAACTACATTGACTCTGACTTTCCCATTGCACGAGGGAATACGTAGGCATAGAGCGGCGATGCTCTATCGAGTCAGTTCTTTTCAGTTCTTTCCGTTTCTTTCAGTTCTTTCCATTCTTTTCAGTTCCTTCCGTTTAGCATTAGCAGTCGTAGATAGTTTGTTTTTCACCCATAGACTAGACAACAAGGGCGGATCCCGTCGAGTACGACGGACGTGAGGGGTGCTAATACCTTCCCCTTGCGTAACCGACTCCCGAACCCGAGATTTGGTTGCGATGACCGATCTTATCCCTCTTTTCATCAGGTTTTCTCTGAGCGTTTCCTTTCCCTCTCTTGGGGTAAATAACGCACGGTGGCGACTCTTCTGTCATTGCCAGCCCTCGATTTTCGCAGTAGCGACAGCTGGCAACTCTGCTGGGGATAAAATTCATCCTCTATGCGAGTCAATCCTAGCGTTTGTTTGCTTGTCTTTGGATGTGTTTATTTGTGTGTTGTATTTTGTACATTGTTGTGTTTACATTTTTCGCACCTTATTATTATCTGTTGTTGTTGTGCTGTGGGGAGGGATTGTTCCATTGAGAGATAAGCCAGACCCAGGCTTGAGTATAGACTTAGCATTAGAAGTGGAGATTAGTGGTGAGCCTGTATGCTTTGCATGCACCAGCTAGCCATGAAATTCGCGCTCAGACGAGATTCTCTTTAACGATTTTCTTTTTAGCCCTTTGGGCTCGAAGGAATTTTGGATCTGAGGATTGTCGACTCTGGGGACTGATCACTTGGGAGTCAGCTAAGTGAGGCTGCTTCGCGAGACAATGATGCCAAACCAGAAATGGTGAACGTATCATCGTTTCTCGAAAGTCTGTGACGCTGATGACCGCATAGGATGCCGAACCTTATCAGAGATAGGTCCACACCTGTGAGTGAGGGGTTTTATGCAGGAAATCTTGACCTTCATCCAACCTGGTATTTTGGTTTTATCTTCAGAGCGGACTTTTGAACTTATTCGGCCAGCAACGCAGCAGTATTCAGAGATTTGTGGGGGGTTGTGATCCCGTGTTTGTTGCATCTTACATTGCATTTGCATAAGCATCTTTGCATCATTTTACATATCATTCTCCAGCTGGCCAGAGCTCTTATCCAGCCTTTGTTTTGATTCAGAAGGTGATTCCCCGGTGCCCGTTCTGAGCAAGTGGTGATTATTGGGAGACGACTAATTGGTTAAAGCATAATCAAGCAGAATCAAGCAGTGGGAAGAAGTGCAGTCAAGCCGAGAATTGTTGTTAGCTATGTCACGGAACGACCTCCAGAATGTTTATAGCCTGCCAGGTTTTACTGTGATGACCAATCCTCTGTATGGTTCTCTGACTGATGAAAACTTTCCACAAGTGAATAACCTGACTGAAGCTCAGCCTGTGCAGCCTTCTGTTGAAGACCAGGAACTACATGAACAGTTTGTTGTCCGAAGTGAACGTTCTTCTTCTCCTGATACTACAGATAATCATGATGTTGCTTTCTCTGTGCCGAATTTCAGAAGAGAGGTTCCGATAATAAAGACCAAGGACCCGAGAGCTCTCGTGTATGCCGAAAGGTTTCATGCATTGGAGGAAAGATTCAAAGCCTTGGAAGTCAAAGATACTGTTGGTCTCAACGCTTCAGATATGTGTCTGGTTCCCGGCCTAGTGTTACCTCTAAATTTCAAAACACCGAGGTTTGAAAAGTATAAAGGGGATAGTTGCCCGAGGCAACATTTGGTGATGTTCTGCAGAAGAGTGACTTCGTTTGTGCACGACGACAAGTTGATGATTCACTATTTTCAGGACAGTCTGATTGGGGCATCTCTGAGTTGGTATACACAGTTGGAGAGTAATCAGATTCGATCATGGGTGGATTTAGTTAAGGCTTTTCTGAAACAGTACGAGTATAATCTGGACATGGCTCCTTATCGCATGCAGTTGCAAGAATTGTCTCAAAAGAACAATGAACCTTTCAGGAGGTATGTTCAGAGATGGAGAGAATTTGCTTCCACAGTGCAACCACCACTTCTAGATCGAGAGTTAGCAGACATGTTCGTAAACTCCTTGCAGAGCCCGTACTTTGAAAGAATGCTCGGAATTGCACCAAAATTCTCTAAACTGGTAATGGCAGGAGAACGTATTGAGAATGGCGTTAAGACTAGAAGAATTCAGAATGTCTCAAGCAGACAGGATAGTGAAACTGAATCCCTCTGTAGCTCTCAAACTGAAGAAGAAATTGTAATCAATGCAGCCATGGCAGATGTTGGTTATTCTCAAGATGAATCGGTGAAATCTTTTGGTTCTTCATCTTCTCAACGGTCAGTATCTTCTGTGTCTCGTTATTCTGGACAGACAACTGTACCTAGGGCACCACATCAGAAAATTTGGGTCGCTCCTCAAGCAAATCAACAAGCCCATGGCCGAGGTTATCTGAATCAGCGCCAGAATCAGAGTAGGCCTCGTAATAACTTGGAAAGAAGGAATGTTCCTTTTCATCCAGTTCCTATGTCGTACAGCCAGCTTCTGCCACATCTGATTCAGAACTCTTTGGTGGAGCCCAAAGCTCTTAAGCCTATGCCAGAACCTTACCCTCCTGGGTACAATCCCCATGCTCAGTGTGGATATCATGGTGGATCCATGGGGCATTCAACCGAAGATTGCAAAGCTTTTCAAGCAAAAGTGCAGCAGTTGATTGACAAAGGGTGCATTTCCTTTCCAGAAGGAGTTTTGGTTGTTCATGTCAACCTCTCGGCTGTCTAAGCCCGAAGATTCAGAGGGTCATTTCCAGAAACCAATGGTCCAGACAGGAAGACGTCCTCAACATTGGCAGTTCTTGGACTTTTCATCATTTGCATTAGTAGTTTCTTTTCTGTTATTTACTACTTGCTGCTAAACATTATTGTTTTGAATGGTAATATTAATGAAGTGAATTTGCATTTTTCTGGATTAATTATGTCGCTTTCGCTCATTTTTGCACAACACAGACACTTGCACTTTTATCCACTCCACTTTATCACTATGGTTAGCAAAGATTGGAGGGAGGATGACGAAAACTGAATACTCATAAATGATGATCGTATGCTTTCGGATAAAATCCTGCCGATGACATACAGGCATTGTTTCAAATCCCCTAAACACCAGAGATATAAGGAATTAGTCCCTAGTCAACCACTTCGAGCCTAGAAGTAGGAGTTTCTTTCGGACTTTCAAACCCTCATATCTAAACCTGGGGCAGGGTAGTTGTCAGTTAGCTTGACCGAACGGTCAAATTTTATAGAGGAATGTCCCCGTTCGAGGACCAATTACATCAATCCCTCTCAAGAGGTCATACCTCATCAACCACAATGGTTAAACCTCACCAATCAGAAGTGAGACAGTTACAACCCTTTCGGAGAAATCAAGACAACCAGTGTCACACGACTTGTTTCAAAAAAATAAAAGAAAAAAGAAAGCCCGCTAAGTTTGAAAAGCTGGAAAGCAATACTTAGGCAAAATTGGGGCATCCCGCTGGACTTCGAAATCAGAAAATTCGAAGGAGTCAGTCCAGGCAAAAATTAGGGAACAAAAGAATAAGAGAAAGAATCTCGAGAGAAAAATCCTCAAACAAGGACGAAGTCGTGTGATTACAGACACAGAAGACGAAAAGGGGTAACTGTCACTCCGAAAACCTTGTGAGTTCCGTAACCATCACTCCTACCACTCATTAAACCTTTTGAGAGGTGAGCGCTTGTGCCAAGTTAACTGAACATTAGGATTGGAGATCATCACGAAGAAGGGGTGGGTACAAATCATACTTTGAGCCTAATATCCTTTGTTTCAATAACCGTGAACCTGACCACGATACAACCCTTAAAAGACCTAATTGAGGCGGGGTTTATTCTGAAGGCGTACTTCAGTGAGGTTGAGTAACCTGACTCCTACATGATTTGCTAATCATATCCTTGCTTTGTTTTTCATTAATCAAATCAGCACTACGCTTGGACTTTCAGTCCATTCGTCTCACTATCACGACACTTAATAAGTGACATCTCTCTCAAAATCTGCATGAACACCGCATTAAAATTACCATTCATGAACAAACAATTTTAATTGCAGGTCAGTAGTTAACATGGAGAAAATCCCAACAGGGAATAGTAAAACAAGACTAGATCATTCAGCAGTCTGGACCAGAATTGTGTATACTTGGAAGCCCTGTGAATCTGGGGCATTGACATCCAGTGAGTTTGAAATCAGTCAGTCTGAAGCAAGTCCCGAAGCATCAGTTGATTATAGGGCATAATCATTCAAGAAGCAGTTAATCAGAAGTGAATAATCTCCAGACTACCAATCAGGGGAAATCTCCTGGAGATTCTGTTGATTTGGGGGGAGTTCCTCTAGTGTTCAATCAGATCAGGTTAAGTCGCTTCAACGCTCATGCAGGGGCAAGCCACTTTAAGAGTGCATCGAGGCCAGCCATTCTGAGATTGGGATAATCAAGGATGAATCCTTTCGTGGTACAGATTATGGGGCAAGACATCTCGAGGTCGTCTCATGGCAAGATACTTTCTTCTCAAGGTGAACTCTTTCCCGAAGATCGGGCTGGGGCAAGTTAAACCACACTGGGGAAAGTTACTCAAGTGAGTTTATTCTCCTCAGCAAGAGTTGAGTGTCGGGGAATCATGTCATTACCTCATCAATTAACCTCCTAAGAAAGGCCTTGCTGTCATTGGATTGTTATCACATAGCCTAAACCTGTTACTTGTCAGAACCTTGTAACCGAATCTTCAAACCAGTTCCTGTCCGGTCACCCTTTATGTAGCCTACTATTTAACCATTTCTCGTCTAGCAAACACAGTTTCAAAGTCCAGTTCTCGTCTGGAAAACTAGAAATTAGTTCTCGTCTGATACCCAAACCAGAAATCAGTTCCCGTCTGATACCAAAACCTGAAGTCAGTTCCCGTCTGACAACTTAACCTTTTGCCACCAGTTCTCGTCTGGTAGCCTACCTTTGAATACTAGTTCTCGTCTAGTAATTCCCCTTTAAATCCACTTTTGTTGGTAACCATACATAAATCCCTATCACCATAAACCTGGTCCTATCCCATACCAAAAAGCCCAACTGTACTTGGCACGACATTCCCAGTGGCTCATGTGTTACCACATTCCCAGACACGAGGCTCGATTGATCTCACTTCTCCATAGTAGAGGATTTATATGCCCACAAGATGTTGATATCAGATCAGATTATTTCCACAACAGGCAGGGACTATTTTCTCCCCAGCAGATTATGACTAGTTTCTCCTCGGCAGGTCGAGATCGATATCCCTGGTGAAGTAGAACCATCCCCAGCAGATGGATTGTGTGCAACCATCCCCGGTAGGTTGAGGTTGAAGTTTTCTCCGACAAGCAGATTTTGGTTTATTTCCTCAGCAGTGGAATGAATGCAGAATTTCATTCTCCCCACAGAGTCCAAGTCTTTGGCTCCTTTCCCCTCAGAGTCCGGGACGTTGACTCATTCCCTAAGCAGAGGTCGATATTGTTGAGTGTTGTGCTCATTTTCCCCAAGCAGAGGTCGATGTTGATTCCCTCATTGCCTAATCCCCAGCCAAGTCGGAGGAGTAGTTTTTCTTTCCCGCAGAGAGTGATTACCTCAGATATTGTTATTCTCCATCCTTAGCAGAGAGAGAACTCGGGACGGTTCCCCAGTAAATCTTACTCATAATCCCCAACAGATAGTAGATTAAATCTTCAGCAGCCTGCCTTGATTCCCAGCGGAGTTGTCTGTTCCCCAGAATGTTATATTCTGGCAGGCCATCCAGGGCACTTTCCTCAGCAGAGTTTGATTTTGATTCCCAGCAGAGTGGATTTGTGCTTAGTAGAGTAGTTTTTACCCAGAGGTTTTCTCGGAGGCCATCCAAGGCTTGTATTCCCCAGCTTGAGTCCACTTGCACTAGGCGTGCCTAGTCTTTCCCCAGCGGAGTTGACTCCTTCTCTTTAGCATTTATTTTGCTAAAGTGGTTCCTTTACATTTGCATCATGCATAGCATCCTCCCAAACGCGTAGCATTTCCATTTCGTGTGGAGCATTACGCCATATTCAAACATATGCATGTGAAACATAAGCCAGGTTGTTACCTCTTTATTTTCAAGTGTATCTCCAACAACTATCGATATATTTCTCAAGCCTGTGTGGTATCCAGACCTCCAGCAAGATCATTGACAGATGTGTTCATCTTATCTTTCTCTCCAACAGAGTCTATTATTCAAGTTCATATTTCCCTAATGGATTTCTTCACCCTGATGGCGAGGTCAGATGCTTTTACCGACTTGATGTCGAGGCCTGACGATGATGTCAGAAGTTTTTACAGATAATTTTGAAGAGCTGACAGCGAGGTCAGGTGTTTTTACTTGTGATTGATAACTGACGGCGAAGTCAGATTATTTTGAGACTTGACGGCGAAGTCAGACGATGTTGAGATTTGATGGCGAAGTCAGATTATTTTGAGACTTGATGGCGAAGTCAGATTATTTTGAGAACTGACGACGAGGTCAGGTGTTTTACCAATTTTATATGGTTGTCTGACGACGATGTTAGATGCTTATCAGATTTATGTTTGTTTGGCGGCGATGTCAGAGGTTTATTAGCATCGTGGTTGTCTGGCGGCGATGTCAGAATTCTGTATCCCCACAGGTACTTGACGGTGTTGTCGGGTGTTTCTCAGAGCTATAGTTAGCTGGCGGTGATGTCAGATGTTTGTCGGATTTATGATTGATGACGGCGATCTCAGGGTTATCTTACTAGGTTTGTGTTTGTTACTGGCGGCGATGTCAGATGATTTGTTTTCCCAACGGCGAGGTTGGATGTTGGTTGCTGGCGGCGATGTCAGATGATTTTTTTTCCCAGCGGCGAGGTTGGATGTTTTTTACTGGCGACGATGTCAGATGATTTGTTTTCCCAGCGGCGAGGTTGGATGTTTGTTACTGGCGGCGATGTCAGATGCTTTGTTTTCCCAGCAGCGAGGTTGGATGTTTGTTACTGGCGGCGATGTCAGATGATTTGTTTTCCCAGCGGCGAGGTTGGATGTTGGTTACTGGCAGCGATGTCAGATGCTTTGTTTTCCCAGTGACGAGGTTGGATGTTTTTTTCTGGCGGCGATGTCAAATATCTTTGTTTTCCCAGCGGCGAGGTTGGATGTTTTTCTGGCGGCGATGTCGGGTAATTTGGTTCTCTAGCGGCAATGTTGGATGTTTGTTTCTGGCGGCGATGTCAGGTGATTTAGTTTTCCAGCGGCGAGGTTGGATGTTTGTTACTGGCGGTGATGTCAGATGCTTTGTTTTCCCAGCGGCGAGGTTGGATGTTTGTTACTAGCGGCGATGTCAGATGATTTGTTTTCCCAGCGGCGAGGTTGGATGTTGGTTACTGGCAGCAATGTCAAATACTTTGTTTTCCCAGCGACGAGGTTGGATGTTTTTTTCTGGCGGCGATGTCAAATATCTTTGTTTTCCCAGCGGCGAGGTTGGATGTTTTTCTGGCGGCGATGTCGGGTAATTTGGTTCTCTAGCGGCAATGTTGGATATTTGTTTCTAGCGGCGATGTCAGGTGATTTAGTTTTTCAGCGGCGATGTTGGGTGTTTTGGTTGTCCGGCGGCGATGTCAGACGCTTTATTTTTGTGAATGACTGGCGGCGATGTCAGAGGATCGTATCTTTGGATTCGATGTTTTGTTTTATTTAACAGAGGTCTAACGACGATGTTAGCTACTTTACCAACTGGAGGTAGAGGCCTGACGACAATGTCAGAGGAATTTAGTGTGGATGACTGACGGCAAGGTCATGATCAGTTCAGCTATCTTCCGTAGATTTTGTTCCAATATATCAGAGTTTGCAGTTCTGTTTTTGCGGTTGGAAAATTTTCGGGTTCTTTGGTATTCAACCGTCTTTTACCTCGAATGTTTGAAAGCGGTCGCTTTTCACCCATTCAGGTCCAAGCCGTTTGAATAGGGGCAGCTGTTGCACCCCAAAATTTGACCAACCTTTTTCAGTAATTTGGCTTATGTTTCATTTCATTTGCATTTGCATATCTTTTCTCGCATACGGTGCATTTTGTCGGTCGGAGTAATTTATCGGGATTACAACCCTTTTTCTCGCGTTTTAGGCGATTTAAACCGGTTCAAGGAAAAGAGATTTATTTCGGAATCGAGCGGAGATTGCTCTTTCTGGTGGTCAAGTTCGTGCTGGTATTTTCGGTGACCTTTCGGTGTTCACCCGATCTTTCCGTTTTTTTTATTTGCTGTTTTATTTTACTTATTTTATTAATTTTTAGCAATAGATTTTATTTTTTAGATTTTTATTTCTTTATTTTTTTTAAAATAGGTTTTTATTTTAGAATTTAGATAATTTAATATAGATTTTATTTAATTTTTAATTTTTTTATAATATTTTGTTTTAGAAGATAGTTTTTTAATTTTAATTTAAATTTATTTTTTCTTTATTTATTTAATAGATTTTTAGAATTATATAGTTTTTATCTATTATTAGATTAAGATTATATTTAGTTTAGTATAGATTTTATTTATTTTTATTAAGTTAGTTTGTTAGAATTTAGATTTAATTAAATTTTAGTTACAATTAGGAGTATAATTAGTCAAGCATTTTTTATTAATCAGAAAAGATACAAAAGAACATGATTCAAACACATAAAACCATTTTGTCTATTCCTTGGTGCACTAGCTACCCCATAACCCACACCACCCCAGCCTTCGTACAAACTCAGACAAAACTTACAGCTAGCACAAATCCACACCAGTCCAATCTCCAATTTACCACGCCAGACAAGTTCCTGCACCAACCAACATTAGTACACCCTACTGCCATTACTTCACATTATGTACATCCTGCTATCACTTGCAAAACCTGCACTTGTAAGGAACTACACAACATGCCACAAAACTCCAAAAAAAGATAGCACCACAATAGCAACGATGCACACCCTACAACACCTGCTAAACATCAGATGAAAAACTTACACAGAAAAAACCAAACAATGACCTGCAGAACCAGCACATACATGATTGGCATAACATCCTGCTAAAAATCCCCATCAACCTCGTTCACAAAAACGTTTCCATGTTGTATATCTTGCTCATGCCAATAACAGACTACATAACAAATTTTCACGAAAAAAAAACATAACCTTCAGCCCACGATAACTATCCATTTCTTTCACCTCCCTTCATCTTGGCTTTCCTTCTGCTGCTAAGCAACGAACCGCAACCTTCCTCCTCTATAACTTCAATCCCAACCTCAATCACCAAAAGATCCTAAAAAATCTTCAACAATTCACTCCATAAACCCAAATACAACACTTCACATCATCTTCTGTTTCACATAAAACGAACCTTATACATCATACTCCCTTTTCCCCGTGTCTCAACCTTCATCACCATCCATCATCATTAAACAATCCTCTCCAAAACAGCACAACAACATACTCCCATCTCTTTAACACACCATGAACATGTGAAACAAATTAAAATCCACCTTTCCTCACTACAACAACTCCAACCATTACCTGTTAGCCTCACAACTCACGTGAAAACCCCCCTACAATGGCCAAGCACACGTACACCTCATATCACTCTCCGTTAAGCTTCGCTACAACCGTACATTTTCTTTACAACAACTCTTCACCCTCCAAATCCCCTGCTTCCAGCCTCTGTTTAAACAACAATCATCAATGACTATAAAACATCATAATCCACTTTCAACCGTAATAGCTCCGCCATCCACGAAATTTCATTCAATAAAAACCACTGCAACTTCTCAACAGAAACTCTTCCCCTGTTTCACCTTCAACACTTATTCTCTTCAACCTTCACAGCTTCAAGAAACAAACGTCAACTCATCGTCAAACTTCATAACTTCACCACCAAACTCGATGCTTTCTTCTTCAACAAATTCAGAAGAGCAAAACCAAAAACCTCTGAATCTGAACATCATTCTCCACCATTATCATCCTCATATTAACGATCTTCAAACCGCAACTATCATCCACCGACATCACACTTCTTAGTGAACCAGTTTTGAACCTACAGACCTCCAAAAATCAAAAACCTTCCTCCATCTTCATTAAACAAACTTCTGTTAATGTCTTCCTCCATCAACCCACGACAACCACCATTTTTTCTTCCATTAACTTCAAACATTGAACAAAACTCTTCGTTTGGAAATCAACAAACAGCCATAAACTACCTCTACTCAACAAACCTCTGCGAATCGGACCGTGTAAGCTTCAAACCTCTCTCGCAACTCACCGTCAAACCCTCCTTAACTTCCGCTCACCACAAATCCCAAAATCCTTCGTCGAAACCAAATCCCTAAGCCGAAAAACCATCCAACAACTTCGTCACCTCTCTTCAAACTTCTATCTACAAACTCCATTAACGACAACAACAATTGAACCTCCCAACCGTAAGCTCTCACCTTTGATTCGCCACAAACCCGTTTCAATCCATCCCCAAATCCTTCAAACTCATCTGTTTCAAACCAAATCGGGGAAAGAAGTGAGAAGAAATAGCACCCAAATAGAGAAGGAGAGAGATTTTGAGCGAATCAACTTTAAATCAAAACACGGACCTATGCGAATGGGACAGAAACGAGCTTCATCTGATGGATTCGCAGTGAGACTGAGAGTGAGGTTGAGTCGATGGATAGAGAGAGTGAGATCGAGGCGCGAGAGAGGATGAAAGCGAGAGGGTGACGGAGATGAGTTCCTGAGAGTTGAAACGGAGGATGTGATGCGAATCTTTCCATTCTGTTCTTTTTTTTTTATTTTGTTTGTTAGTTTTCTGTTTGGGCCTTACAAGCCCATATGCGTTTGATCCCTATCCACACTCTTTGTTCCATTATCCTAACCCCCCTCTGTTTTCCTTTTTTAATTTCTTATTTCATGTTTTCTTTTTTATCTTGTTAATAAATTATATACATATTAGGTTTTTATTTTTTTTTTCTTATTAGTTTTATTAAATCTTCTTTTAGAAATTTTTAAATGATTTTTATTGCATATATTATTTTCATAATAGGTGATATGTTAGTTTTATTTTAAGGTTTCGAGTTACATATTCTAGACTTATCATTATATTTTCTATTTAGAATTTCTTATACTTACATTTTATTTTTATTTTTAGAATTGGGCATTTTGTCCCATTTTCTGTTTAGGTCGATGACGACATTTCCGTAATTCATTACCAGTCAAATTATTGATGAATGATGTTGGATCCGAGACCACCTTTTTCTCTCCTCATTTTCTTTTCATCTTTCGATTTTATTTTGACTTTTGGTGATCGATGAAGTCTTGTAAGACGAGATCCCACTGTTTTTGTCCGTGTGACATGATTCAATTGGAGAATGATTCTCAATATCATTTCTCTATCTTGTCTTTGACACAGATATTAATACGCGACCTCCTATAGCTTGACTTCCTTATAATTCGAGTTATGACGGTCCAACGTCACATTGGTTCATACTCAAAGCATCATCAAGGACCAAAAGAGGAGAAGATTGGAATGGAGCTTGCGCACAATGTCAATGGTCAACGAAACCACTCCGTTCGGTAACATCTATCTAATTCAAGTCTTTTAATCAACCGTCGAGCGTTGTGAGTTCTGAGCTATAGATACGTATGAAATGGTGATTGAGGGGTTTCCCCTTAATGGCCTAGAGTGTTTAGTATAGCACCCTTTGGGTGATATGCGACGCATTCGCTCTTACGCCTTAGGTTCTCGCGTGTGTGTCCCGAGTTCCTTCCCGTTTAGGCGTGTTATGCCTGCTTCCTCTTTTCCCTCGCCCCTGTGCAATCGAAACTCCTTTCTCTCGCATCCTGGCGATTGAGATCCCCCCTCTTGCCTCCGTGCAGTCGAGGCTCCCTTTTCTCTCGCTTTCGTGCGATCGAGACCATTTTTCGTAGTTAGCCGAACTACGGCTGCTTTGATCTCTCATACCTGTTGAGAGTACGTAGGCATAGGATGCGATATCCTAGCGAGCATACTAACAACTAACTTCTATGTTCTCTCGCTTCTGTGCGATCGAGACTTTCCCGCTGACGACTAATTCTTCCCTTTCTCTTGCCCTAGCGCAATTGAGACCAGACCGTAGTTCTAGAACCCGTAGGTAACCCGTACCTCTAAACCAATGACACACTACGTCTGTTCTACCGCAAACAGGTAACGCCTAAGTCTCCAATGGTCGAGCAGCATACACCTAAACTAGCCTGAACTATATTTTGCTCTGATTTCTCGTGATCGAGAACATCCTTGTTTACCCGTAGTTAGCCTGAACTACGTTTTGCTCTGATTTCTCGTACCACACGAGAATACGTAGGCACAAGACGCGATGTCTTGGCGAGCAATCCCCCCCGTAGTTTCCCGAACTACGTTGACTCTGACTTTCCCATTGCACAAGGGAATACGTAGGCATAGAGCGGCGATGCTCTATCGAGTCAGTTCTTTTCAGTTCTTTCCGTTTCTTTCAGTTCTTTCCATTCTTTTCAGTTCCTTCCGTTTAGCATTAGCAGTCGTAGATAGTTTGTTTTTCACCCATAGACTAGACAACAAGCGCGGATCCCGTCGAGTACGACGGACATGAGGGTTGCTAATACCTTCCCCTTGCGTAACCGACTCCCGAACCCGAGATTTGGTTGCGATGACCGATCTTATCCCTCTTTTCGTCAGGTTTTCTCTGAGTGTTTCCTTTCCCTCTCTTGGGATAAATAACGCACGGCGGCGACTCTTCTGTCATTGCCGGCCCTCGATTTTCGCAGTAGCGACAACATCGACCCGGACCTACTGTCCCACACCAACATAGCATATAAGACAATGCAACTCAACCCATGATATGTGGTACCGACTTAACAATAGCAACGATGGGCACCAGGCCATCAACCCTTCCCGAAGGAACATATCATCATCACTGATAGGCACTAGGCCATCACCCTCCACACAGGAGCACATCATAAACAGGATAGATCACTTACGCTCCCCTGAGACATGATTTATCCCTCAATATCACCGATGGACACTAGGCCATCACCCTCCACATAGGAGCACATTATCACTACCGATGGGCACCGGGACATCACCCTCTACACAGGAGCACATCATCACACCATGCTATGCATAACCCCAATGCACAACACACAACATCAAATACACTAAGTGTACACGATTCTACTGATCACATTTCATCACACATTATATATATATATATATATATATATATATATATATATATATATATATATATATATATATATATATATATATATATATATATATATATATATATATATATATATATATATATATATATATATATATATATATATATATATATATATATATATATATATATATATATATATATATATATATATATATATATATATATATATATATATATATATATATATATATATATATATATATATATCACACATCACCACATCCATACACAATCACATACACCGATTTTCAATCATTCATATTAAATGAATATCAAGGAAATCATATTCCACACCACACATATACTCCCCATAGTTCAATACCAATATCATAATCAACCGAGACCAACAAGGGTCCAACATCACGAGAGAACCGAACAGCACAGCTCAAAACATAAACATTAAGTAACACTCGCTGGCTCATTCGCCTGGCGAGGCCCCGCAGCGAATGCTCGCTGTAGTTCGCCCGGCGAAACCCCTGGAGAAGCCAGACAGTGGCTACTGGCAGCACTCGCTGCCTAGTTCGCCTGGCGAAGCCTAGCGAAGGCTCGTCCCCCTCATTCGCCCAGCGAAAGTTGGCGAATACCTGCGATTTCAGAAAAATCCCACTGTGCAGAAACAGCAACTCTCTCCGAATTCGCCCGATTACGCGCAAACCAACTTCTAACACAACTAACAAACATTCTATGACTTAACTACAGAATCCATTCTCGATTTCACCCGATAAAACCTCAGTTCTACTCAATTGATCAATTTCGGCTTAAAAACGGTAAACTACCGAAAACCCCAAATCACCCAAACAAACACATGCAATGACTCAATCATACCAGCAGCAACTCAGAATTCACAACATCATAACAATCAGTTCATCAACATCTATGGGGTTAGGGAAATCCCCTTCTACCTAGAATTCATGCAATACCGCATTTTAACCGATTCTCCCCCCTTACCTCAAATGCAGTTTTGATCGAAGAGCTTCAAGAATCTACAACCTAGCTTCCTCTTGCTTGCTCTTGCTTGGTCGAGCTCTCATTCTGTTGATCGGGTTCTTCTCTTTTTCACTTCTACCGTGTTCTTCTCCCTCTCACGATCGTGTTTCTTTCTTCTTTCCTTTCCCAATATTCCACTATTGCCCTAAATCCCAAATTCTCCTTATAACCCAAATAATCCCAATTAATAAAATCCTCATTTTCTTTTAATCCAAAATTAATATAAAACTTCATAACATTAATATTAATAATTATAATAATAATAATAATAATAATAATAATAATAATATCAATATTAATATTAATTATCAATTATATGATATTAATATTATGTTCCTTATTTCTCAACACTTCCACACAAAGCACGCCGATAAGTAAAAATAACACCGGAAAAACTCAAATAATTAAAATGGGCGTTACAACTCTCCCCCACTTTAATTATTTCCGCCATCGAAAATACCTGATGGAAACAATTCTGGATACGCTTCCCGCATCCTGCTTTCCAACTCCCAGGTCACACTGCCTCCCGCAGCACCTCCCCAAGCCACTCTCACCAAAGGTATCTCTTTCCCTCTGAGTCGCTTCATCTTACGATCTTCGATCCTCAACGGAATCGCCTCAACAGTTAGATTCTCTCTAACTTGAACATCATCTCTCTTAATCACGTGAGACGAATCCGTTACATACTTCCGAAGTTGCGACACATGGAACACGTCATGCAAATTCGAAAGTTCCGGCGGCAACGCCACCCTATAAGCCACAGCGCCAATCCTTTGCAAAATATGATATGGCCCAATAAACTTCGGATCTAGCTTCTTGGACTTCAATGCACGACCTACACCGATCACTGGGTTAATCCTCAAGAACACATGATCACCTTCACTGAATTCCAACTCCTTCCTTCGGTTATCATGATAACTCTTCTGCATATCCTGAGATGCTTTCATCTTCTCCTGAATCATCTGAACTGTCTCAGTAGTCTATTGTACCGACTCTGGTCCCAAAACAACATTCTCACCTGACTCATACCAACACAGAGGAGTTCTGCACCTCCTACCATAGAGAGCCTCAAACGGTGCCATTTCGATACTAGAATGGTAACTGTTGTTGTACGTGAACTCTATCAATGGCAAATGAGTATCCCACGCACCACCTTTTTCCAACACACATGCCCGTAACAAATCCTCCAGCGTCTGAATAGTCCTCTTTGACTGGCCATCAGTTTGCGGATGATAAGCTGAACTCAGCTTCAACTTAGTACCCAAAGCTTCCTGCAAACTCTTCCAGAATTCTGGAGTAAACCTCGGATCTCTATCCGACACGATACTCGACGGAACACCATGCAGCTTCATAATCACCCGAATATAAATCTCTGCCAGCTTCTCCAACGGAAAACTGATATTGATCGGCACAAAATATGCAGACTTCATAAGCCAATCCACAATTACCCAAATGGCATCAAATCCTCTTGCCGTGTTTGGCAATCCTGTAACAAAATACATGGTGATACAATCCCACTTCCAAACTGGAATCTCTAACGGTTGCATCAACCCACTAGGCTTCTGGTGCTCCACCTTCGATTTCTGACACGTCAAACAGGCATAAACAAAACGAGCAATATCTCTTTTCATACCAGACCACCAAAACAACTTCTTCAAATCATGATACATCTTCGTAGCACCCAGATGGATACTCAGGTTACTACGATGTCCTTCTTCCAAAATTGACTTCTTCAGCTCGTCATTATCCGGCACACAAATCCTGCCCCGAAATCTCAACACACCTTAACCATCCAACTTGAAATCACTATCAGAGTCTCTTCCCACTCCCAACATTACATCCACTAGCTTCACATCAAGCTTCTGACATTCCCTGATCATATCCAAGAAATCATTCCTCACTTGCAACTTGCCCAACATCACACCATCTGCCGAAGTTTCACAAACCATGCTCAAATCTCTGAACTGCTCAATAAGCTCCATCTCTTTCACCATCATAGCCGACATATGAATCGCCTTCCTGCTCAAAGCATCGGCTACCATATTAGCCTTTCCTGGATGATAACTTAGGCTAAAATCATAATCCTTCAAGAATTCTAACCATCTCCTCTGCCTCATATTCAGCTCTTTCTGATCAAACAGATACTTCAGACTTTTATGATCGCTGTCTTTGGTGGTTCCCATTGCAACACCGCACTCACCTTTGATGGGTCTACCAATATACCATCACCAGATATTACATGGCCCAAGAAACTCACTGTCTTCAACCAGAACTCACACTTCGACAGTTTTGCAAACAACTTATTATCCTTCAACACTTGCAAAGCAGTCCTCAAATGTCCTGCATGCTCTTCCTCAGACTTCGAATAAATCAGTATATCGTCAATGAACACAACAACAAACTGATATAAATAAGAATGGAAGATCCGGTTCATATAATCCATGAACACTCTCGGCGCATTCGACACTCCGAAAGGCATTACCGCATACTCGTTATGTCTGTATCGAGTTCTAAATGACGTCTTCTGAATATCTCCTTCCTTCACTCTAATCTGATGGTAACCCGACCTCAAATCAATCTTACTAAACACACGAGCTCCCACCAACTGATCCATCAAATCATCAATCCTTGGAAGAGGATATTTGTTCTTGATGGTCACTTTATTCAGCTGACGATAATCGATGCACAGACGCATACTACCATCCTTCTTCTTCACCAACAACACTGGAGCTCCCCATGGCGACACACTTGGCCTGATAAACTTCCTATCCAACAACTCTCCAATCTGAGACTTCAATTCAGCCAACTCCACTGCCGACATCCTGTACGGCGCCATAGAGATAGGCCTCGTACCAGGTACAAGATCAATACTAAACTCAACTTCTCTCTTCAGAGGTAACTCTGTAATATCATCAGGGAACACTTCCGGAAATTCTTTCACCACCGCCAACTCCTTCAGTGACACTTTTCCGTCAACCGATAATGATGCAAATAAAGCAAACATCTTAGCCTCGTCTTCCAACAAGATCCTCAACTCCTTACTAGACAAGGAATCCGCCAAAGCTTCTTCCTCGAGAGTAAGAAACAACAATACCTTCCGAAAAAAATCGATGTAGACTCGGTTCAACTCTAACCAGTTCATACCCAGAATAATATCCAACTTACCAAGAGGAAAACAAATCAGATCCACCCCAAAATCTCTACCAAAGATAGTCAATGGACACTTTAAACACACCAAAGAAGTAGTCACTGAACCAATAGAGGGAGTCTCAATAGTCATCCGTCGTTCAAGAGTAGTCGGCACCAAACCTAACCTCTTCACACAATCCACATAAATGAACGAGTGGGTCCCACCCGTATCAATCATAGCAGACAAAGGAACATTATTGATGAAACAAGTACCTTAGATAGAACGATCCTCACTAGCAGCTTGAGTTCCCACCACCGCAAACACTTTACCACTGGTCTGAGACACCTGAGACGGCTTCGGCTTCTCGCAATGTGTATTGATGTGTCCCTTCTCACCATAGTTGTAACAGGTAGGCATAACGACTCGGCAATCCGCCATCGCATGGCCTGACTTACCACACTTGAAACACTTCTTCGCCTCATGAAAACAATCATCAGCATGATGACCCATGACACCGCACCGGAAACACTTCACATCAGCAGACACTCTTCTTTCTCTGGGCTTCTTATCAACAACAGCCTTAAACTTCCCCTTATCAGTAGGAACACTGTAAGGAGCACCACCAAACCTTTGCTTACTCTTACGATCATTTGCAGCCTTGTAATGCGCGATCCTCGCCCGATTATCATTATCATAAATCCTGCTTCTTCTTATCAGCTCAGGATAATCCCTGATCTTTTGACAAGCTATTCCCATCTTCACTTTCAGACGCAACCCATTCTCAAACTTTAAACACTTGGAGGTCATCACTCCGTCAGTATTGTAATGAGGACAATACTGCACCAACTCTTCAAACTTAGCCGCATACTCGGCCACCGTCATATTGCCCTGCTTCAGCTCTAGAAATTCTATCTCTTTAGTACTTCTGATATCCTCCGGAAAATACTTCTCCACAAAACCAGTTCGGACCACATCCCATGTAATTGGAGTTCTTGCAGTCTCCAACCTCTGGCGACTGTTGTCCCACCAAGCTTCAGCTTCTCCCTCTAACATGTGAGTACCGAACCTCACCTTCTGCTCATCGCTGCAACCCATCTTTTTGAAGATCTTCTCAATCGCCTTAAGCCACTTCTGTGCCGCTTCAGGGTCCAAAATTACTCCTTGAAACGTCGGCGGCTTGTTACTCTGAAACTGCGCCAAATCCTTGAATTACGCACCCGCAGCGTGGTTCTGATTAGCAACCACCTGTGCCATTGCTTGCATAGCTGCAGCCAACGCAACATCATTCCTTCCCACCATACTGCTCAACAACAACAACGCCAGGTTAACAGAAAAACAAACAAACTCTATCCTCCAGACAGACTCAACTACTACACTGGTCGGACGGACCGACCTGCTCTGATACCAGCTTGTAACACCCCGTTCCCCAAAATAACATAAATGCAATTAGAATAAACAATTATAAGAGTATTCATACCAAAACGGGATGTCATAGAAATAAACTCAACACAAAATATTTTCATCAAATGATTTCCAACAAATATAACACAGCGGAAATTTGTCATCATATAAATACATATAAACATCATATACATCAATTCAGCCATCCGCCCAAAATATACAAACATATACAAGATATGTTCACCCAAAAAGATCCATTGATACATGATACGCCAAAGAGGCACACAAAATCATCAAATAAACATAAAACTCCCCAAAGCCCCGGTGTTACGTATCAGAGCATCCCTACGACTCGCCACAAACCAAGCTAGCTATGCACCTGGATTGTCTGTACTTCCGAAGAAGCACAGACCACAACAAAAACAAGGGGTGAGAAATCACGATCAAAAATATAACGATAATAAGGTACATGAATAAAAGGCAGTAAATCACACAACTATCATTCACATACATTGACCCGGACCCACTGTCCCACACCAACATAGCATATAAGACAATGTAACTCAACCCATGATATGCGGTACCGACTCAACAATAGCAACAATGGGCACCGGGCCATCAACCCTTCCCGAAGGAACATATCATCATCATTGATGGGCACTAGGCTATCACCCTCCACACAGGAGCACATCATAAACAGGATAGATCATTTACGCTCCCCTGAGACATAATCTATCCCTCACAATCACCGATGGACACTAGGCCATCACCCTTCACACAGGAGCACATTATCACTACCGATGGGCCTCGGGTCATCACCCTCCACAAAGGAGCACATCATCACACCATGCTATGCATAACCCCAATGCATAACACACAACATCAAATACACTAAGTGTACACGATTCTACTGATCACATTTCATCACACATCATATATACATATATGTATCACCACATCCATACACATACACCGATTTTCAATCATTCAAATTAAACGAATATCAAGGAAATCATATTCCACACCACACATATACTCCTCATAGTTCAATACCAATATCATAATCAACCGAGACCAACAAGGGTCCAACATCACGAGAGAACTGAACAACACAGCTCAAAACACAAACATTTTGTCACGCTCGCTGGCTCATTCGCCTGACGAGGCCCCGCAGCGAATGCTCACTATAGTTCACCCGGCGAAGCCAGACAGTGGCTACTGGCAGCACTCGCTGCCCAGTTTTCCTGGCAAAGCCTAGCGAAGGCTCGCCCCCCTCATTCGCCCAGCGAAAGCTGGCAAATACCTGCGATTTCAGAAAAATCCCACTGTACAGAAACAACAACTCTCTCTGAATTCGTCCGATTACGCGCAAACCAGCTTCTAACACAAGTAACCAACATTCTACGACTTAACTATAGAATCCATTCTCGATTTCACCCAATAAAACCTCAGTTCTACCCAATTGATCAATTTCGGCTTAAAAACGGTAAACTACCGAAAACCCCAAATCACCCAAACAAACACATGCAATGATTCAATCATACCAGCAGCAACTCAGAATTCACAACATCATAACAATCAGTTCATCAATATCTATGGGGTTAGGGAAATCCCTTTCTACCTAGAATTCATGCAATACAGAATTTTAACCGATTCTTCCCCGCCCCCTTACCTCAAATGCAGTTTTGATCGAAGAACTTCAAGAATCTACAGCCTAGCTTCCTCTTGCTTGCTCTTGCTTGATCGAGCTCTCACTCTCTCGATCGGGTTCTTCTCTTTTTCACTTCTACCGTGTTCTTCTCCCTCTCACGATCGTGTTTCTTTCTTCTTTCCTTTCCCAATATTCCACTATTGCCCTTAATCCCAAATTCTCCTTATAACCCAAATAATCCCAATTAATAAAATCCTCATTTTCTTTTAATCCAAAATTAATATAAAACTTCATAACATTAATAATAATAATAATAATAATAATAATAATAATAATAATAATAATAATAATAATATCAATATTAATATTAATTATCAATTATTATCATTATCAATTATATGATATTAATATTATGTTTCTTATTTCTCAACACTTCCACACAAAGCACGCCGATAAGTAAAAATAACACCGAAAAACTCAAATAATTAAAATGGGCGTTACAATCGGCGTGAAGGCGGAACCAAGAACAACATCATCGTGGCGTGGGCTAGTCATGCTCTTGAGATTTGAGAGGAGGAAGCTTTGGTTCTCTGCTCGGAGGAACGGGGAAGCTTAGTTTCCTACAGACAGCGCCACTGATCTGACCTAATCAGAAGGGGAACAATGACCTGCCACACGTCGTTGATCTGCGAGTTGCTCACAAGGAATAAGGACGGGGAGGGGTTGTACCTGCAAGACACTCTGATGCCAAACTAAGTAATGGACCAGAGCGGGAGCAAATACAGAAGAGAGGTTAAGAAGAGAATATCTGACCCTCTAGTGAAAGAGGGTATTTATAGAGAAACCCCAACACAGAGCCAACGGTAACTTGTGTTGGGCTGCATTGTCAGGCCCAACCCATGTGACTGCTAGGGCTTACGCGGCGTAGTGAAGACCAGCACGTGGTCTTCGCCCTAGTTCAACCGTCCTGTGATCTCCGGAAGATAGACTGACCAGCTCTTTCGGAGGTGGGTAGTTGGCTGGTGACGTGTCCTCGCGGAGGGAGCACGTGGAGAACGTGTGGAGGACACGTTGTTCTGCCCGACGGAGGAAGCGTCCTGGTCGACAGGAGCACCTGCGCTCGACATCGGGGCAATTTGGGCCTGGTGGACCTTCCCCAAATAGCGTGGGGCTGAGCCTGCCTGTTCAGACCTGGGCCCACTCCAGAACACATTTAATATTGATATTTTTATATTTAAAAACGACTAAATGTATTACTAAGAAATCTATTTCGGAAAATAATGGTAAATACATTTAAAATTTTATGATTTTATATTTAATCATACATAAAATATTAAATGTTAGTAGCTTTGAAATTATTATTACAAATATCAACTAAAAAAATTAGATTGTACACTTCAAAAACTTTGTCAATTATTTAGTTTAATGTATTTTAATAAAGAATGATGAGATTTAAATACTTTTAATTAGATATATATAACCACATGAGATATGAGATATAAAAGGAATCAATTGAGACCATATCTTACCTATTAAGAAAAAGAGGGGCAAAATATAAATAACAATTGATATAAAAAGTTAAAATTTAATTATTTGTCGATTGACTTTTAAAATATTATTTTAAAGACGAAACAAATAAAATAAACAACTCGCTGAATTAAAACCTAAACATATAGGATATCTACAAAATTTTATATTTGATTATAATTTTAAATAGATATATACAAGGTTTTTAATTAAAATAATTAAGGCTACAAGATTTGTTTTAATATTAAAATACAGTTTATTTTATAATGTGCAAACGAATATAAATTTCGACAGTTTTTATTCTTTTATAGAAACTAATGGTTTTCATATTTATATTAATTTTATATTTATATACATAAATTATAGTTATCATTGATAAATACAAATTAAGAAATAACTGTAAATTATAGTTATTATTGGATAAAAGAATCTCCTATAAAGATATCTTGAAAATAGTTGCATTTCATAACTTATTTCATCTTTTACCTGAAGAAATTAAACATGAAAAATATATTTTTACAAATTAATTAATTATATGATAGTTTTTGACATCCTAATAAATTATAAAAACAATATGCCTCATTGGTCAACTATTTTGCTAATACAATTTTATTTTTCTTATTTACATTTCTATTACATGTTAAAAATAAAAGTGTGCGTACCGCACCAGCAGTCAGGCGAACACACGGATATTGATATGGATATTCCACGTGAACACACGGATATTGATATGGATATTCCACGAAATAGATATTTATAATAATAGTTATATAAAATATATTTATTTATGTTACTAATATTTATTTATGTGATTAAAATAATATTTTCAAATATAATATTATTACTTGATATTTATAAAACTAAATCATTGCATATATTTAAAATTATTTTTAATTTAAGATACACGTTTTTTAAACGTAATATATGAAAAATTAATATATATATTATTGATGTAAGACAATTTCGGTAAAACAATTTTGTTTTTATTTTAAAAATGTGTCTTTCTTTTAAAAATAATAAACTACTTTATATTTCAGTCAACCCCCTCACATGAAGCTTTATATACCACAATTCACAGATTTAATATTGTATTTGAAGGTGATCTGACCTGATCAGAAGGGGATCACGGGCTGACCACACGCTGTTGGACTGCTATCTGTTCACCGGTGATGAGGAGGAGAAAGGGGGATGTACCTGCAAGACACTTCGATGCCAAAGTAAGGAATTGGGCAGAGTGAGAGCAAAGTACAGAAAAGGGGGTAAGAAGTGAATTATCTGACCCTCTTGTGAAAGAGGGTATTTATAGAGAGACCCAAACGTTTGGCCAACGGTCACCTGTGTTGGGCTGGATTGTCAGGCCCAACCCAGGTGACTGCTAGGGCTTACGTGGCGTAGTGAAGACCAGAATGTGGTCTTCGCCCTAGTCCAACTGTCCCTTGATCTCCGGAAAGTGGGTTTGACCTGCTCTTTCGGAGGTGGGCAGTTGGTTGGTGACGTGTCCCCGCGGAGGGGAGCACATAGAGAACGTGTGAAGGACACGATGTTCTACCCGACAAGAGGGGGGGTTCTGCCCGCGGGAGACATGTCTTGCCCGCGGAGGGTAGTGTTCGGTCGAGCGGGGAGTCTCCTGCTCGACGCAGTTGGGGCAGGCCTTCCTAGCAGGGAGGCCTTTCTGGCATGTCGGGGACCTCGTTCCCGACGTGGTATCCGGACTGGACAGGGCCTGGCGGAACATTATTGGGCTGGGCCCGCGTGGTCAGCCCGGGGCCCAGGCCAGAACAGGAGCCCCCCAAGTCATTGCTCCGAGGAAGGGAGCGAGGACTTGATGACGTCGTTCCGGAGAAGTGGACTGGCTCAGGGAAAGATCCTCCAGCGCGAGCATGCGGGTTCTACGTCGTCGATTGTCCGGGCTTGAAGACGGGTGTTGGCGAGGAGAGGTGAAGGGGTGCGTCTGTCTGCTTCCGCCACATGTCGCATGCTGGGTGGCCGCTAGGGCGGCTACCCTAGGGTACTCAAGTGTCTAACGATGCTTCGAGTCCCGTGCAGGGGTATAAGTAAGCGAGCCCCTGCTAATTTCTCACTTTTCGCCCTCTTGCTCTTAAGTTTCCTGCTTGTTGTCCCGCCGCCGTCTGATATCTCCGTCGTCACAGCTGCCGCGTTCTCCATCGTAGATTCCATCGCAGTAAGTTTCCTTTCTCTTTTCTTCTGTTTTTCTTGTTTGTTTTATGACCGTGGTCGGGGCCGTTTGAATGCCCCGAGGAGAGGCGAAGATCTCCGCCGTTCTAGGGCGTTTTTTTAGGGTTTTTATTATGAATGTCCCGGGGAGAGACGCTAGTTCCGATGCCGGGGAGAGACGCTAGTTCCGATGCCGGGGAGGGAAGCTTTTTCCGATGAATGCCCCGGGGAGGGATTCCTTACTCCGATGAACGTCCCGGGGAGCGACGTCTATTCGGACGGGCGCCTCCGAGGAGGGTTTGCAGTTCGAACCATGTTGATAACCGGGGAGGTGGTAGGTTAAGGCAGATCCACCGGGGACGATGCTCGGGGAGTCCTCGTCGCCCTTTCACTTGACTTGCGGTGGAAGGGTGAATTTAATCTCTGTCATCGAATTCACCATTACCTTCTGCTTTTCAGGTGTTAATGACTACGCTCGTCTTGGGCACAATGGTCGAAGATAATGAGCCGGACATCCCCTATTTTGATGAGCGCGCCGTTCCGATCGGAGACTGGGTGGCCGAGGAGCCTCTAACCACGCCCTCCTGTTGTCGCTACTAGAAAAATACATCGTGCAACGAAGGGGAGGCGAAAAAGAAAGGACAGAAGAATCGCCACCGAACTTTATTTAACCCATGAGGGGAAAGGAAAATATCGAGAAAACCTTAAGAAAAGAAAGGATAAGATGGTTTCGCAACCAAGAACGGGTTTGGAAGCCGGTTATGCGAAGGGAAGGTATTAGTACCCCTCGCATCCATCGTACTCGATGGGAACCATTTGTTTATCGAATGTGTGAGTTTATTTGCTTAAATATTATGCTATAAAAGTGTTTTCCAAAGGGTAAAAGAAATGGGTTAGAAACAAAGATTAGGAGGAAAGAGAGAGAAAGAACAGACTCGGTAGGACTTTGCAGTCCTATGCCTTCGTATTCTCAATAGATGTGAGAAAATCAGAGTCGACGTAGTTCGGGGAACTACAGATATAGAGGGGAATGTGCTCGGCAAGGATTGTGGCCCTCGTGCCTACGTATCTTTACTTGAAGAAGTAAAGAATCAGAGCAGTCATAGTTCGGCCTACGGCGTGCGGGGAAGTTCTGGTAGACGATGCTATCATGCGCATTCTAGCAGTTTAGGTGTTGTGCTGCTCGCATGTGAGGAGACTTAAGCGTTACCTGTTTGCGGTAGAACGGACGTAGCATGCCTTTCTGGGAAAGGGTGGAAAAGAGAAAAGGGTGCTCGCTAGGATTGCCGCAATCCTATGCCTACGTATTCTCAACATGCAAGAGAAATTAGAGCAACGTAGTTCGTGCCTACGATGCGGATAACTGGTGTGTTTGGGGATGATGTTATCGTGCGCGTTCTAGCAGATTAGGTGTTTTGCTGCTTGTATGTGAGGAGACTTATGCGTACCTGTTTGCGGTAGAACGGACGTAACATATCCTGTTTGAAAGGTTGGTTTTTGCCATGCGAGGCAAGAAGTCACGTTTGATTGGTGAGATTGTTTTTAGGGGCGAGATAGGTCCTCGGATAGTAACCCCTTGCGGGTAGTACCCAATTCTTTATCTCAAAGTTTTTTGTTATAAAAAGGTGTGGCGAACATAGCGTCTTTGTATTGAAAGGCGAGTATCAAAACCACACACATTATAGTGAGTATCCTGATACTCGGAGAGAAAGAAGACTACACTCAATCCTCTCTTTTTAATTCAATGCAAAGTTGTTCTCTTATTAAAGGTGTTTTTGGTTTTGAATGGTAAGTGCTTTTGCAACAAAGAACCCTACGGTAAACGCCAAGCACTCGGGATAGGAGAAGGCCTATGCCTAACCACTCCACGACCATTCAAGTTTTTGTTAAGAAAAGAGTTTGAAAAAAAGCACTCGGTACGGGACCGAGGTTTTAGGTGAGAAAGTTGCGGAGGGAAGTTATGGAAGGAGAGGTGGTGGAAGAAGTCGCGTCTTCGTATTGAAAGACGGGTGTCTAAACCACCCACACTACAGTGAGCATCTCAACACTCGGAAAGGAAAAAGTCTACACTTAATCCTTTCTCTTTAGTCCAACACAAAGAGAAGTTGATTCTTTAATGAAAGGGATTTTGAAAATTCACTCGGCGCGGGACCGAGGTTTTAAAAGAGAAGGTTGAAAAGAGAAAAAGCGTCTTCATATTGAAAGACGAGTGTCTAAACCACCCACACTACAGTGAGCATCTCGACACTCGGAGAGGAAGAAAGTCTACACTTAATCCTCTTTTTTAGTTCAATACAAAGATGATTTGATTTTAAAGATGGTTTAAAAAAAGGACTCGGTACGGGACCGAGGTATTGAAAATGCACTCAGTGCGGAGCCGAGGTTTTAAGAGAGAAAGTGGATGAGTGCGGAGAATACAAGCGTCTTCGTATTGAAAGACGAGTATCAAGACCACCCACACTACAGTGAATATCCCGACACTTGGAGAGGAAGAAATTCTACACTTAATCCCCTATTTTTAGTTCAATACGTAGAGAACTCAATTCTTTTATTGAAGATGGTTTGATAGCGTCGATGAATCGAATCGGGGCATAATGTGGTGTTAAACCATCTTAGCTCGACTTATGAGGGAAGTTGAACTATAAGAGGTCACACATTGATTTTCGTGCTAAGGACAAGATAGAGAAACAATATTGAAGATCGTTCTCCAATTGAATCGTGTCGCATGGATAAAAACAATGGGATCTCGTCTTGCAGATACAAGACTTCATCGGTCAAAATAGGATCAGAAAGATGAAAAGGAATGAGGAGAGAAAGAGGTCTCGGATCCAACATTATCCATCAACAATTTTATTAATAACGAATTACAGAGGTGTCGTCATCGACCAAAAAAATAAAAATGAGACAAAATGTCCAATAAGAAAAGAGAAATGGAAATCAACTCTAAAATACAAAATATTAAAGATATTATAACAGAAAATAATCTTAACAAAAGTATATTACAAACTTAAAATGTTTATAAAATGATAACTCTAAAAAAAACAAACTCATTTGAAAAATAAAATAAAATATATATACAAACTAAAAAAAGGTCAGGAACATATTATAATATATTAATTAAACTATATGTTACACAAAAATGATGGTATATTTATTAAAAAAAATAAAGTCAAAATAAAAATATGAAATATAAAATATAAACATAATTGATATAAAAATTCACAATATATTTACAAACCGTTAAATGAAATGTTAAGAAAAATAAAATAAAATGTAAAAAAAAATAAAATAGAAATGGAACAGGGGGTGTATGGATTTAATATGGAGACAGTAAACAGAAAAAACGGACCGGAGGCCCATCAACATTTATCAAAAGAAAGAAATAATAATAAAATAAATAAAATAAAGTCAGTAAATAAAAATTAAATTAAAAAAACGGTGGATCCTCTCTTCTCCAAGATCATATGTCACGCTCATCCTCACTGTGTCTCTCACTCTCGTTTTCCTTTTTCTGTTCAAAACTAAAGTCTCCTCCATATTCATTTCGTTTGGGTTTAAAAAAAAATGAGTCTTTACAGATTTTGAAGTTTGGTTGTGAGTTTGGGAGCTTTTGGGTTTTCGATCTGGGTTAGAAGGTTGAAGTTTGAGAAAGGGTTTGCGTTGGAAAAGGGTTCGCCGGCAGCTGTTACGGTTGGGTTTTCGTAAGTGAGGATGTTCAAAGGTGACGGAAAAGGATTGAAGGAGGTTGTTTTGCAGGTTCGACGGTTCGTCAACGGTGGGTGAGGGTTGTGTATCAGAGCTTTTGAGGTTGGAAGAAAACGAGTTTGCTGAGGCAAAGGGTTGTTGGGTTTTCGATTTCAGTTGAGAAGTGGGTTTGTTGTGAGGTAAGAGGAAGCGGTTCACGTCTGGGTTTGAATGGGTTGTTCTGAGTTTGATGAAATTGAGCGAAAATGGATTGTTTGTTTGGTTGTTCTGGGTTTTCAAAGGGGATGGTGATGGAAGATGGGTGTTTGAAAGTTGTTCGTGTGGAGATGGATGAGGTTCAGGGAAAAGGAAGATTGATTGTGGTTGATGGCTGCTGTGTGTAGGGTTGTGTCCTACAGGTTTAGGGTTGCCTCCCTTTGGGATTAGGATTTTTTTAGGCTCCTCAGAGTAGGGTACCCCCTTATATAGGGCTGCCACGTGGCATTAGGACTTTTTTAAATTTTTTATTTATTAATAAAATAATGGTTAATTATGCTGACTAATGAACCTTATTAATAAACTAATGAACCTTATTAATAAACTAATGAACCTTATTAACTGTCTAACTAAACCAATCTAAAAAATAAACTAACCTAATAACAATATAAATCCTAATAAAAAATAAACTGAAACTTAATAATGATTTTAAAGAAAATAAACTTTAATTAAAAAAAAATTCTAATTTATAGAAACTAATTAAAATAAATCTACTAATAAATGAAATTAACAATAATAAAAAAGAATAATGTTAATTAATCTATTTCTATTAATATTAGAAAAATAATTAATAAAAAAACAATCTATAAACTAATAATCAAAACAAACCTATTTTAAAATCTATTTTCCATTTTCTAAAAGAAAAACTAAAACTATTATATTTTAAAAAATCAATTAAATCTAAATCTAAAATTATAATATTCTAAAATATTTTAAAACCATTTAATTCTAAAAATCTATTAAATAAAAACTATTTACAAATAAATCCTAATAGTCTAAAAATAAAAGAAAATAATTTTGATAATAATAATAATTTAATTAAAATTAAATAATTTTAAAACAATTTCTAATTCTAAATTAATTATATTCTATTAAAAATTCTAATTAATTTTAAACTAATTCCTAATAACAATTCTAAAATTACCAACTTAATTCTAAAATCCTAAAATATCTCTAAAATTACTAACTTAATTCTAAAATTCTAAAATATCTCTAAAATTACTAACTTAATTCTAAAATCCTAAAATATCTCTATAATTACTAACTTAATTCTAAAATCCTAAAATATCTCTAAAATTACTAACTTAAAATAATCTTAAATTAAATCAAATCTAATTAATTCTAAAATCCTAATTTAATAATACTAATAATTATCAATTAATTCTAAAACTAAATTCTAATTAATTTTAAAACTAAAGAACTAGCTAAATAATAAAACTAAAAAATAATATCTATTGATTCTAATAACTAATCTAAAATAATAATTAAAAAAAGTTCTAAACAAATAAATAAATAAAACTTATTTAAAACCTAACTTCTATTTTCTATCTAAAACAAAATAATAAAATCCTATATTAAATTCTATTTAACTATTAAAATAAAATAAAATCTATTTTAAAAATAAATAAAATTCTATTCTATTTCTAAATAACTTATTCTAAAAGTCTATTAAAATCCTAATAACATAACTCTAGGAAAAAACTTTAATCTAAACTAATAAGTAAATAAATAAATAACTACAAGAAAACTAACAATAAAAATCTATTTCTATTTAAAACAATATGAAAAACCCATTTAAACTAAATAAATGCTAAAACACAAATATATACAAATAATAATAATAATAATAATAATAATAATATTTGCAAGGAAAAAGAGAAATTAAAAAGGATTAAAATTTACAAAAATACCCTTAGACCACGTGTCACGCTCCCATTGGGAAAAATAATCGAGATTTGAAAAACTCCCAATCGAAGGGTGGACACGTGTCTAAACGGCATGAAATTAAATGAAAATGCAAAATAGAAAAATGCAAAAATATTTACAAAAGCTGGAGGACAAATTTAGGGTATGACACCTGCTTTGCTTCTGATCCGACAGGTGCCTATGCCACCGTGGAGAACCGAGAAGAGGGGGATCCTCAAAATTGACAAGTCTATCGTCCCCGGCCAGGTCATCGAATCTGCTCGAAATACAGGCGGATGCGCTTTCCGATGTATGAGTTTTACTTCAAAGAAACTAGGCTCATGTTGCCTTTTTCGGACTTCCATCTGGGCCTCTTCGACTGGCTGAGGTTGGCCCCGTCGCAGCTGCACCCTAACGCCCTGGCTTTTATTCGGGCCTTCGAGCTCGTGTGCCAATATCTCCAGGTCGGCGTCACGCTGCCGCTGTTCTTTCGTATTTTCCACCTGCAACGGCACTTGGTGAGTGGTCGACATGGCTGGGTGTCGTTCAAGCAGCTAGACAGACTTTTCAGAGCGTATATGGATTCTGTCCGAGATTTCAAAGGTCGCTTTTTCGTGGTCAGCCCGATCACATACGAAGGGGGCCATTCTTTATATTCATAGGGGGAGAGGATAGTGGATGGTCGTCGTGAGGCCGTTATGCTGCCCCGGGTGCACGTGGAGTGGTCTCTGGAACATTATTCTCGGGGAACAGGTCGGTATATCGTGCGGGCGGGGTCGCTCGATGACGAGGACATGGCCAGCTATCTGAAGATAGTTTCCTTCGTGCGTAATTTACCGCCATCGAAACTGGTCACCCCTGATGGTCGGTATATCCTCGACAGCTACGGGAACATTCGTGAGACGCCGAGGTTGATCAACACGAAAGCTCTGCTCGAGTGTGCCTCAGAGGAGGACGCCCTGTGCTACCTAGGTGGTGGACGCTTCGACTTCTCTCGATCGGATACCCTTTGTTTTTTATTGACTAGTTTTCTTTGTTGTGCAGGGAATATGGCTTCTGTCTAGGAGAGAGTGAAAAAGTTGTGTGTGTCAAGGGCTGTCGTTCCTCCGAAGACGTGGGTGGCTCAGTTGGCCGGGCAGTCTTCCACGGAACAGGATGGGAGGGGGTCGTCGGCGTCCCCGACCGGTAGCCAGTCGCCTACTTCCCAAGGGGCCCCGAAGAGAGCGAGAGTTCAGGAGGATACGCCCGTGGTCGACTTATCAGTGGAGTCTTCCAAGGAGGGTTACGCTATCGCTTCTTGTCACCAACACCCTAGCTATTTCCATGGGGCTAGGTCGCCCAACATTCCTGCGGGAGAGGTGAAGGCGATTCTGGGTGCTGACCGTGCTACGAGGAGGCAGGTTCTGACCGAGGACTTGGCCGCGTTGATGCAGACTTTCACTACGGCGATGGTTTTGAGCGAAGAGAGCTACTCGGCCATCGAGCTGTCAAAGCTACAAGGGGATCTCGCTTTCGCGCAGTCCCGTCTGAATAAGGCAGCCGAGGATTTGGAGGCGAGCCGAGGGAAGGTGACTCAGCTGACCGAAGAGTTGGAGAGGACTCGCGGGGAGGTTGACCTCGAGCGCAAGAGGTGCGGCAGCGTCGAGGAGAAGCTGAGGGTAGCTGAGGAGGAATTGCGGGCGTCGAAAGCTCGTGTGGTGGAGCTCGAGGGTGATCTCTTTCCTGGTGATGACGAGACTGATGACGACAGGTTGCTGGTTACCCGGGCGGACCTGCTTTTCAGGATACGCGTGTTGGAAGGGGATTGCCTAGATGCTTTTGCCGCGGGCTTCAGCAGTGCCGTTACGCAGCTCAGGGTGGTGAACTCCGGTGTCGCCTTCGTCGAGGATGGGATCGGCTCCTTCCACGAGATAGTCGACGGCCGGGTGGTCGACCCCAGCGCCGAGGAGGCTGGAATCGTCGTCCCTGTCGTCGAGCCTGAAGCTGATGGAGAGGAGGGAGCATAGACTATCCCCGGGTCTGCATGCCCGCGTATTTCAGCCTGCGTGCCATATTTTGTATTTTGTTGTTTTCTTTGTCGGGCCTGCGCGCCCTTGTTTATGTAATATTGACTACTGGGCTAGTGCCCGCTTTTGATTAATATATTTTTGAGAATTGTCTAAGTGTGCGCCTCGTTTTTGCATGTTGTTTATGCTCGTTTTATTTCTTCATTTATATGCTCGAAATGTATGTATGTTTGAAGTGCATGTTTAATATGCTTTTGGGCCTGTCCGGGGTTGTAGCTCGACGACGATTGTTTCCGGCGGTGTGAGGAACTGGCCGGCTGGTCGGCTTCGTTGCTTGACCGGTTCGGGGGTAGTTCTTCCCGTGGCATGAACGTCCCATCGCGAGCTGGGTGTCCTGCCGATGTTGGTACGGCAGTGGGGAATCTCGATCGAGGTGTTCCCCGCCGAGCAAGGCCTTCTGCCTGCGCATACAAGAGGCAGGGCTTGCTTTTGCTCTGGTCGTTAGGAGACGCGAGGAGGTGCGGTGGTACCATGTCGCCCCCTAGTGGTCGCGACGGCTGGCCGTCGCGGGCAGGATTTAACTATAGTACCGCTTAAGTTTCTCGGCATTCCATGGTCGAGCTAGTTGTTCCCCGTGTAGGTTTTCGAGGTAGTAGCCCCGTGCTCTGTCTTGTCGCGGACACGGTAGAGACCTTCCCAATTTGCGGCTAGTTTGCCCTCGTGTGAGTCCTTCTGGTTTCTGCGCAGGACTAAATCGCCGATTTGGAAGTTGCGTTTCAGGACTTTGTTGTCGTGGCAAAGTGCCACATGCTTTTCAGCCTGGCTTCCCGAAGGGCTGCTCCTGATCAAATCTCCTTGACGAGGTCGAGATCCTCTCGTAAGGTGTCGTCGTTGTCTTCAGTGTCGAGGGGAGCCTCAGTTCGTCTGGATGGTTCGCGTATCTCGACCGGGATCACTGCTTCGGTTCCATATGTGAGGCGGAACGGGGTCTCCCCCGTGGTTGAGTGGGGCGTAGTTTGGTATGCCCAGAGGACGCTGTGGAGCTCCTCAACCCATGCCCTCTTGGCGTCGCCGAGTCATCGTTTTAATCCCCTGAGTATGACCCTGTTCGCGGATTCCGCCTGGCCGTTTGTCTGGGGATGTTCGACCGAGGTGAAATGGTGTTTGGTTCCGAGCTTGGTGACGAAGTTGCGGAAATTTTTGTCCGTGAACTGCGTGCCGTTGTCTGTGATGATGGCGAGCGGGACCCCGAATCTTGCAAGGATATTTCGTTTGTAAAATCGGAGTATGATTTGGGCCGTGATTTTGGCTAGGGCTTCGGCCTCAATCCATTTGGTGAAGTAGTCTACGCCCACGATGAGATATTTGTTCTGATAGGAGCCTAGGGTGAAGGGGCCGAGGATGTCCATCCCCCACCAGGCGAATGGCCACGGGGAGGAAAGGGATTTGAGTTCGGTCGGTGGAGCGAGGTGTATGTCCCCGTGTCTTTGACATTTGTCACATCGCTTGACGTGCTCCCTCGCATCTGCTTGCATTGAAGGCCAGTAGTATCATGCTCGTAAGGCCTTTCTCGCCATGGAGCGTCCTCCGAGGTGCTGCGCGTTGATGCCCTCGTGGATTTCCTCAAGGATGGCTACGGCCTGGGAGTTGTCGATGCATTTGAGGAGTGGTATCGTGAAGCCCCTGCGATATAGTTTGCCCTCGAGGAGGACGTAAGAGCAGGCTCGTCGCTTGGTCGCGCTTGCCTCTTTATGGTCGGCTGGTAGGCGGCCCGCGCTGAGGTAGACGTGTAGCAGTGTCATCCAACAGTCGGTATCTCCTATTGCGTTGATGTTGAGCGAAGCGTCAGCCGCTTTGGTGCTCGGTTGTGATAGAACTTCTTGGATGACCGATTTGTTGCCGCCTCGCTTTTTGGTGCTCGCTAACTTTGAGAGAATATCAGCTCGGGTGTTCTGCTCGCGCGGGATGTGTTGAACCTCCGTGGAGTCGAAACTTTGTAGTTTGTCGGTAATGAGTGCCAAGTAGTCGGCGAGGTTGTCGTTTTTCGCTTGATACTCTACTCGTACTTGTGAAGCGACCAGCTGGGAATCTGTGTAGATTTTAATTTCTTTGGCCCCGAGGTTTGATGCCAGGCGAAGTCCGGCCAGGAACGCTTCGTACTCGGCTTAGTTGTTAGTCATCAGGAAAGCCAGCGTGAGGGAAACCTCTATGATGGTGCCCTCTTCGTTATCAAGGATGATGCCTGCTCCGCTGCCCGTGGAGTTGGAGGAGCCGTCCACGAAAATGGTCCATTTGTGGCCCCCCGTGGTGGGGTCTGGTGAGGAGGTCATCTCGGCAACAAAATCGGCCAGGGCTTGGGCTTTAACGGCTTTCCTGCCTTCGTAGACGATGTCGAACTCAAATAGTTCTAACGACCATTTCACCATGCGTCCAGCCATGTCAGGTCGGCCGAGGAGCTGTCGAATGGGCTGGTCTGTGTGGAGCACGATGGTGTGTGCTAGGAAGTAATGTCGGAGCCGTCGTGCAGCGGTGATGGGGGCTAGGGCGACTGTAATACCCCAAATTTTACCCTTTCTTTTTTATTTTATTTTATTTTTTTATTTTATTTTAAATTCTTATTTAATAAATTAACCTTTTTTTTTAAATCTTGTTTTTTTAACTAATAATAATTTAATTAACCTTTTTTATAACTTTACTAATGTTTGTTTATTAACTTTTTTTCTATTTAGTTTATTTATTTAAATCAGTTTAAGCTCTTCTTACTAACTTTTAGAATTTAGATTAAAATTTAACTTTTTTTTTTTTTTTTCTTTTCTTTAAGAGTAAATTTTTTATAACCTTTTTTAAATTAATTTCTAACACTTTTTTTTTTAATCAAATTCTAATACTTTTTTTTAAATAAAAATCTAATACTTTTTTTTAAAATTAAATCTTTTTTTCTAACTTTTTAAAATTAAATCCTTTTTCTAACTACTTTTTTTTAAGGCTAAATCTTTTTTTTCTAACTTTTATAAAGTTAAATCTTTTTTTCTAACTTTTTTAAAAAAAAATTAAATCTTTTCTTTTTTTTCTCTAACTTCTTTTTAAAAAATTAAATCTTTTTTTTTTTTCTTTCTCCTCTAAATTCTTTTTAAAATTAAATCCTTTTTTTTCTCTAACTATTTTAAAAATTAAATCTCACCTTTGTCATTTTTTTTTGTTCTTTATTATTTTTACTCTAAATTTTTCTATCTTTCATTAAAAAATAACAAAAATAGTTTTTTATTATTATTTAATTATTATTTTCGTATTTTAATTAAATCATTTTTTAAAATATTATTTTTTTCACTTTTTTCTAAATTATTCATAAAAATATCCAAAAAATCATAAAATAAAAAATATTGAAAAATTTTTTGTTCTTTTTATAATATTTTTGATTTTAGGAATCAATAGGATTATTAGTTTATTTTAATTATTTTAAATTATTTAAATTTTATTTTTTCTTAACTAATTATTTAGTTTGGGCTTTAAAATGGGCTTTAGGGACATTATTGACAATTTGGTGTTAACCCTCATTTGTTCCATATATATATACATGTGTTGCCTTGTTGAAAAGGAGGGTCAGAAGGTTTTCTTCAGAAAAGAGGAGAGAGAGGGAGAAACAAAGGAGATCCCCAGAGAAGAAAGGCGGTCGTTCCCACAACTCGTTAGAAGGATTGGAGCTCTCCAGTGTTCCCTTATTCAAACCTTTTTCACATTTACCGAAGCAAACCTCCGCTTCGTAGGTTAAATTACTAAACCTTTTGCCTTTTCATGTTTATGTGCATATTTTGCCATGTTAATGTGTTTAGGTCCGTTAAATTACTAAATCCTTTGCATTTTTCATATTTATTTGCATCCTTGCCATGTTAACCTTCATTGTTGTTTAGATCCGTAGATTTTGATCTGTATGAACCATGATTGTGTCGTATAGGATTGTTTGCATGTCCATGTTTGCATTTGCAATTCTATTGTTATTTTTTTTTATCAAAACCTTTTTCAAAATCAAAACTTTTTTTTATTAAAACTAAAACATTTCTTCCCAAAAAAAACCTTTTTTGTTGCCGTAAACATTTTTTTCCAAAAAAAACCTTTTTTGTTGCCGTAAACATTTTTTCCCAAAAAAAACCTTTTTTTTATTCCCAAAAACCTTTTGTTGTCCCCGTAAACATTTTTTCCAAAAAAAGCCTTTTTTTTGTTCCCGTAAACATTTTTTTTCAAAAAAACCTTTTTGTTCCCAAAAATATTTTTGTTTATATATAATTTAAACTTAACATTTTTTTTATAATTTAAACTTAAATTTTTTTAACTAAGTAATTCCATTTTAAAATTAAAACCTTTTTTTATATATATAATTAAAATATTAAAAAAATTAAAACATTTTTTTTTACATAATTAAAATATTAAAAAATTAAAACCTTTTCGTAAGGAACTCCTTATGTTTGCCGTGTCATTTTGTGTACCTTTTATTTTCTTTATTCCTGCATTTCATTTGCATGCTTGAGGTTGAGATGTGCTTGTGGTGGCCACAGCCCCACACTATTTTCCTCCCTCACTTCATTCTAAGTGTCATTACATATTTTCATATTCTTCATGTTTTCAGAAATGTTTCTTTGTTTCTTTATACTCTCTGCCTTTATTACTTTTCTTATTTCTATACCTTAATTATTCCTCCATATAATGATTTGTCATATTTTCACATTTTTTACAGTTTTATCTTTCCGAAGGATTAGGTCCAACCTTTTGGCCGCCGAGTCAATAGCCTTACCCCTTTAATGGATCAAACCCTGTTTAGCCTAGGTGTCCCGCCGTGGGCAAAATTGCTTTTATCCTAGTGTTAGGTCAAAGAGTCGCCGCACTCATTTTAGGGTTTCCCGCCGCGGAATCCCTAACCTAACCCTAATTCACTTAACAATTTGCAACGTAGATATTGGAGTTTCTACACTCCGCGTAAGCGTGTCCCTAAGATACGTTTATTCCCCATTGAAACCTTGGCCACAGTCAAGACGTTTCTAACCTCCCTTTTGAGGGGAACTACGATTACTCTGATTCCACTCCCGTAAGGATACGTAGGCACAAGATGCGATGTCTTGCCGAGTAAACTTAGAATTAACCCCTTAGGTCTCCTTTCTCACTTTTAATCCTTTGTACATATACCTTAAGCAAATAAATAAAGCAAAATAGTAAACATCTGAACAAAAGGTTCCTGTAGAGTACTACAGAAGTTTAGGGTGCTAATACCTTCCCTAAATTTAACCAACCCCCGAACCCTAGATCTTTCCCCGCATTGTGTTTACGGTGCAAAATAGGTTTTCCCTCTTTTGACCTTTTCCTTCGGATAAATCAAAGAGCGGTTGTGAATTGAATTGCGATTCAAACTCATTAATAGTTTGTGATCCTATTTCCACCGCAACAGAAAATGGCGACTTCACTGGGGACACCTAAACTTTTGAGGGTTATCCCTAACTTGTTCATATTTATTACTATCTGTGACATTATTCATTTGCATGTATATATTTGTACTTTGATTGTAGGACTGTTCCTTGTGCTGTGAGATAGGTCCTACACCCGGATCTAGTGTACCTTAGGTAAATGGCAATAGACCAAGGAAACTGTACGACGTATATCGATACGGTTGATCTGGTGGCCATAGTTAGTGCGACTTCTTGGTTGGTGCTTATATTCCTTAAGTCCAGTTGAGGATAATATTGAGGCTGCCATATGTTGTCAATGCACTAACTGACTTTTAGAACCCTAGTTAACTCATCTTGGCCTTTAGAAAGTAGTGAGGTAACCGGCTTTGGTGCAGACTGAAGTTGGTTGACACTCGATACTACGCTCATTGAGATCTTAAACTTGGAGGGTTTTGGTTGGCAAGTAAGTTGCCTTCTGAACAACCACCCTTGTGAAGGATCAATGATATTGAGATCCCTTAGAACCTGGTTACTTTTGTAGGACAGGATGAACCATCTAACTTCAGGGGAGGGTATTTGCCTTTGAACCTCATGCAAGCCTTTAACCTAGGACTTTGTGTGTTTTCATGCATTGCATCCATAAAGCATCTCATCGCATTGTATTTCATGGAGTTCAAACATCATTTATGGATATCGCGGGATACCATAAATAAATAAAAAAATATAAAATGAAAAAACAAGAAAAAGATTTCCTTGGTACCTCACGACATCAGTAAATGTTTTGAATTCCATAAAATCTTCATTTACATTCACATTTTAGCATCATACTTTTGCATTGCATGTGTCTCCCGATTTCTCACACTCGGTTCTCTCACCTTCCAGTTTCGTCACCCTGAGTTCTCGGCACCAATACAACACCAGAGCTCAAACTCGGAAAAGAATGGAGGATCAGGCAAAAGAGATTGATCGCCTTAGCAATGAACTTGAAGACCTTCGAGGGGGTATGGGGCGAATGATGGAATTGTTACATGTCATGAATGCTAAGATGGACACCCAGCCCACTGTTGTTTCTGAGATTACCGGCGTTACTGTGGACCCTTCACCAAGTGTGACCGTAGCAAGGGACCCACCTTATGGTCTTGCTCCCGGTTTTGTGCCTCCTCAAGCCACTGTTCCGATTAATCAACCTGTTCAGCAAGCCGTGCCCTTGTTTTCTGAAGTTTCTAGGGGGGCTCCTATCTTTGCACCACCTGTTGTACACACTCGTGCGCAACCGTACTTCAATGAGACAGTTTTTGATAATCTTGATGAGAATGTTGAGGGTTATGAGAAACATGATAAGCTTCGTGAGGAAGTAAACACTATCGTCCAGAGATTGAAAAAGGTAGAGGGTGATCAAATTTTTGGGACTGCCGCAAGGGATGTTTGTTTGGTTTCAGGTTTGGTTATTCCCCCAAAGTTCAAAACTCCGAACTTCGATCGTTATGAAGGTGCCACCTGTCCTAAGAGTCATCTGATCATGTATTATCGCAAAATGGCTGCCCATGTTGAGAATGATAAACTGATGATTCATTGCTTCCAAGATAGTTTGAAGGGTGCTTCCTCCAAGTGGTATTTAACTTTGGACCAATCCCGCGTTAAGAGCTTTCAAGATTTATCTGACGCTTTCATCAAACACTACAAGTACAATATGGATCTGGCTCCTGACAGAAGACAATTGCTGAGTATGTCACAAAAGAATTCTGAGTCATTCAAAGAGTATGCTCAAAGGTGGAGAGAGACTGCTTCGCAGGTAGAACCTCCTTTGACCGAGAAAGAGTTAGCTGATTGGTTTGTCGACACAGTCCGTCCAGAATTTTACGAGAGAATGGTGGGTAGTGTGACTTCAAATTTCTCCGACATCGTTGCTGTGGGTGTCAAGATTGAATTGGGTATGAAGAGTGGTAAAATGACAAATAATCATGGCGCTTCTAAGGATCAGCCGAAGAAACCTCCGTATAGCTCCCAGAAAAAGGAGAGTGAGACTAATGCTATATCCTCTGGTAGACCAAGGGAACGCTTTTATCGACATCCGCAAGGTTATGCTCAACCTCAAGGGTACCCAGTCCAATATGCTCAACAACCCTATGTGGCAGCTATTACACCTTCTTTCAATCAACAGGTTCCCATGTATCAACCTATGCAACAACCTCCTGTTTATCCGCCTCCTGTCAACTACCTACAGGCACCCATTACTCCTGCTCCTCAACAGCCAAAGAGTCCGGCTCCTCGCCAGAATATGCCGAATAGAAGAACGTATAAGCCTTGTCCGCCGATTCCAATGACTTTTACCGAGTTGTATCCCTCTTTGGTCAAGCAGGGTCTCATCACTACTCGGGCTTTGGGTCCGCCTCCTAATCCTCTACCCGCCAATTACAACGCCGCCGCTCATTGTTTATTTCATGAGGGTGCGCCTGGTCATGATCTGGAGAATTGTTATGCTCTCAAAAATATTGTCAGGGATTTATTGGAAAAGAAGATTCTGTCATTCGAAGATCCTCAACCAAATGTTAAGAAGAACCCTTTCCCTAACCATGAGAGTGTCAATGCCGTTAGTGTTGATTCGGGGGATGGTTATGCCCTTGACGTTGAACAGATTAAGACTCCTCTCAAAATGTTCCATTCGAAACTGTTTGAAGCTGGTTTAGTAGATACTTCCCACGTTGCATGTGTAAGTTGTGAAGCCAGTACTAAGGGTTGTGTGTTAGTTCAGAACGATGTTCAGAGGCTGATTAATGAGGGTGTTTTACAAGTGACAAGCCAAGCCAAGAAGGATGTAGTCGCTGCGGTTGAGCCTGTTTTCCATCAGCCTGAATCAAAGGGTAAGGTACCAGTGTTTAATTTATCAGGGGCAGGCTCCGCCAACCTCGTGTTCGATATACCAAGGTCGTATATCCCTGAAGTGAATCAGCCTAAGCCTATAGTTATTCGAAGACCGAGTCCGTTTCCTTTCAGTGATCCTAAAGCTATGCCTTGGAAATATGACGTGACTATGATCAACGAAGAATCTGGGAAAATTATTTTGAAGCAACGACTGAAAACTGTTGAAGATGTGACCAGCGTAACTGGGGCAAGCCATGACGACTCACAATGATCGTAAACCAGACGTTCTTTCCATTGAGGCTCCGCCAAAGGAAACTGTTGCTCTTAGATTTCATAAACATTTAGAAGGATTTTTCCGACAGTTCATTTGTTTATTTATATGCATTTCTCTTTGATTAAGCATATTTAGCATGTACGAACTTGTTTATCTTTGATTAATTAATGCAACGCATATGTTTGTCTTGAATAAATCCATTCGTTTCACTCATTCAAAAAACGTTTTCATAAATCATAATGCCAACTTTACCCGATCTCTTGTTCTGATGGAGAATTGGGGGGAGGATGACGAACCCAAAACGTCAGATTTCTTGTCGTATGCTTTCGATTGAAACCCGCTGATGATGTAAGGCATTGTTTCAAATCCCAAACACTGGAGATATAAGGATGTTAATCCCTAGTCAACCCTTTGAGCCTTGAAGTAGGAGTTTTTCTTTCTTTTTAAGAACCTTCATCCTAACCTGGGGCAGGGTAGGTTTCAGTTAAACCGATCGAGCGCTTAGACTCTTAAAAAGGAAGAGCCAACCTTCGAGAATTTATCCTTAGCATCTTAAGAAGTCCAATACAATGGCTATCCCTCGGTTACCTAAGGAGTGGGGCAGTCACGAGTCTTTCAAAAGATTTACACGACTTGTGCATAAAAGAATATTCAAAAAAATAAGAGCCCGCTAAGTCAAAACCTATGAAGGAGACTTAGGCAAAACTGGGGCATCCCGCTGGACTCCAAAGTCAGATCAAAAGACGTTGACCAGGCAAAAGTTAGGGAATAAAAGCAAAACTAGAGGGTACAATAAATAATCCCTAGTAAAGAACAAAATCGTGTGAACAATTGCCATTAGAAATAGGTGAGTGACTGCCATGTCCAAAGCCTTGATAAGTTCTCGACCATAGCAAATCCGCTTGAGATATGAGCGTTCGTATCCGGTTAACTGAATTAGGATTGGAGAACATCACGAAGAATGGGTGGGTACAAATATAACTTTGAGCCTTTATCCTTTGTTTCTTAAACCGTGAACCGAGCCACGATACAACCTTTAAAAGACCTAATTGAAGTAGGACTTCGGTTGAAAGCATACTTGACAAGATCACGTTTCCTGACTCCTACGAGCTATGCTCAAAAATTCATGTTGGCATTATAATTCAAACTTATATCCTAACCAGTGATCTCAGTCACGAGTTGTTGAGGTATCTTTTTCAAAACAAAAAAACAAAAAATTCAAGACAAATATATGCGTACATTGATAAGCTCAGGATAGGCATTTCAGGCATGATGACTTTGTTTGATATCTTAGAGATTTACATATGGACATAACCCGTGGAACTTGATGATCCTGCTAAACAGGGGCAGGCAGTTTCCCAATTCGCTTACCAACGCGAGTCTGACGTTCTTAAGAGCTATTTCCCAAAGATTTCATCGTAACACGATTAATTTGTGCCAGTTACGTCGAGACCTGACAAATCTCTCAAAGAGTTTGAGAACAATGGGGCAGCCGGACTCGGTGTTCTCTATAAAATCCTCTTGAGATGACCCTACCTCGCAACGCAAGTATCCTAGGGCACCATGTTTTTAAAGCAAACAAATGGCGACTACTATAAGGTCCTTCAAGATCAAGGCCATGTGGTTTCACAACTTTTCTTCATGCACCCGAGGGATTTTACTCACAGCGGCTTTCATCCCCCAGTAAAGCTCAGTATTGCAACAGGCTCTTAAACTATTGCCTCGTCATAGTCCCCAGCGAGACTTTAAGCTGACAATACTTTGGATGGAGCCGGTGGTGCCTAAGACATCAAAGATTTCACCGACATGCTCCCAGTGATAGTCCCCAGAGAGACTATAAGCTGACAACCTTTTCTTGGGTAACTCAAAAGTGTCCCTCAGGTTTTCTTCTCCCCAGGTGAAGACATGATACTGTGCACCCAAGCAGATTACCTTCTCCCCCAGAGAATTCAGAACTTTAAAACCAGATCCGGTTCTACCATTGATCTTTCTTACCCATGATTGACGTATTGGTTGCAGAGAACGCAGGGTATCTCCGTCGAGATGTTTATTTCATCTCTCGTCCCGTCTCTAGTCTGTTTCGTCAGCATATGCAAGGGCATAAGCATCACATGCCTATATTCATTACATATTCATTACATACTCATTTCATAACATCTTGCATAGTTACATACATAGACATCAACATACATTCATATTAACATATCCATTAACATACGCGATAACATGCACAGGTTCATCGTGTCTCCATCATTGGTCGTTACCACCGAGTAATTGGGGTTTGTCCATTCTCTCCAAATAGATTGTCAGCCCTAAGCATAAAATGCTTACTTGTTTCCAGTTTCCCTACGGAGTTCGATCCTCGTGGATGACGGTTACTTCAGCTATCTTTCCTCACCAGGATAAGATATTTACCCTCCGAGATCATTCCCTCGATGGAGTTTTGATTACCAGTCTTCTTTCTAGCTCGATCCTAGATTGAATCTCAGTTTTGACGGTTGTCAAGCCCAACCGGACGTGCATTTATTTTGCACCATCTAAAAAACTTCACTATACCATGACAGATACGCGACTATCTCGCTTGAGAAGTTTATCACTGTACCCGGACGTGCATTTATTTTGCACCATCTTTCAACTAATCCTTTACAGATACACGCCAGTTCGCGCCTGGAAAATCTATCAGTAAAACACTTTACAATCCTACATGTTACAACATCGGTACAACACTTTACATCTTACAACATCGGTATACAACATTTCTCACCTAAGAAACCGATCCTATCTTCGTTATGACTCGCAGCAAATGGCCATCTCCATGGAGCAGTTGGGCTTCCATTTACCTGTCGTCTTGAAGTATGGGAGGTTTGAACCAAATCGTATTCAGGAGAGCACGATCTTGAGTTACGGGGAGGTTTGAGCAGTTTCATATTCAGGAGAGCACGATTCTGAGTTATGAAGAAGTTCGTTTATCCTTTAGTAAAAGAAGGAGCGGAATCATATTCAGGAGAGCACGATTCTGAGTTATGAAGAAGTTCGTTTATCCTTTAGTAAAAGAAGGAGCGGAATCATATTCAGGAGAGCACGATTCTGAGTTATGAAGAAGTTCGTTTATCCTTTAGTAAAAGAAGGAGCGAAATCATATTCAGGAGAGCACGATTCTGAGTTATGAGGAAGTTCAGTTGGCCGTTTTTCAGAAGAGCACGATTCTGAAGAATGAAGAAATTTCAGGAGCCGAATCATATTCAGGAGAGCACGATTCTGAGCTATGAGGAAGTTCGATTATCCAGTTTCATATTCAGGAGAGCACGATTCTGAAGTATGAAGAATTTCATTTACAAGAAAGAGCCGAATCATATTCAGGAGAGCACGATTCTGAAGTATGAGGAAGTTCAGTTCGCCCTTTTCATATTCAGGAGAGCACGATTCTGAAGTATGAAGATTTTCATTTACCCTTTATCCGAATCATATTCAGGAGAGCACGATTCTGAAGTATGAGGAAATTCAGTTTACCCTTTTTTATGTTCAGGAGAACATTTATCCTTCAGTAAGAGAAGAATCAAAATCGTATTCCAGGCGCCGACCTTAAATGCGAGAAGATTTATTTATCAGATAAGCAGCAGCCTCTTTATTTGAGTGCTTATCCATTTTGGCACATAAGTCCCTTCCAACGATGAGTGACAGTTCTCCCTCGAGAAGCTTATCAGGGCATTTCCCATTAAAGTCCATTTATTTTGGCATACAGCCGGTTTTTTTACCTTGTATATTTGCTACGGATTCCCGAAAAGTCCGTTTGATCCTGTCACGAGGGATAGTTTACAGAAGCTTGGATGTTATTCTTTGCTCAATGCTCCAGCATTCTGTGATCGATCTTGCAATCGTACGTGATCCAGTTTTATTTTTAGATTCCCCAGTGGAGGCCGTCTCATAGGTACCATCTCCATTTGAGAATCTCGTTCCTTTTCTAAAAAAGACAATTGGTCGTGTTCGCACCAGTTGACCACCATTTTTAGAATTCCCCAGTGTTGTACTGTGTCCCAGCGCGTCGTTTCCCCCGGTGTGTTCTTCTCGTAGCGTCTGTCCCTGTGTCGTCGTATTCGTCAGCATTTTCTCACTCATCATCCCAGCATACGCATCATATCATATTCATGGCATCGTCTGCATTAGTCTGCTTTTGTTTTGTCCATAACATCGCATATCGCCACATATAAGGGCAAAATTTTCGGTTATCTATATTTAAATCCCTCCACCATGATTCCTTGAGTCTCGGCCACTCAAATCATCCGGTGTAGTTATTTAAATAGGGGCAACTGTAATACCCCAAATTTTACCCTTTCTTTTTTATTTTATTTTATTTTTTTATTTTATTTTAAATTCTTATTTAATAAATTAACCTTTTTTTTTAAATCTTGTTTTTTTAACTAATAATAATTTAATTAACCTTTTTTATAACTTTACTAATGTTTGTTTATTAACTTTTTTTCTATTTAGTTTATTTATTTAAATCAGTTTAAGCTCTTCTTACTAACTTTTAGAATTTAGATTAAAATTTAACTTTTTTTTTTTTTTTCTTTTCTTTAAGAGTAAATTTTTTATAACCTTTTTTAAATTAATTTCTAACACTTTTTTTTTTTAATCAAATTCTAATACTTTTTTTTAACCAGTTCCCACAACTCTCAAGCTATGAAGTACACAACCTTGGTTTCAACCAGTTCCTCTGAGGATCTCTTGAACTTTCTGATGAAGGTATCAATCTTCAAACACTTGATGGGTAAATAAATGTTGGTCAAATTTTAGGGTGCAACAGCTGCCCCTATTCAAACGGCTTGAACCTGACTGGGTGAGGAGCGAACGGCTCTCAGCCAATTAAGGTGCAAGACGGTTGAATACCGGTAAACCCGAAAATTTGCCAACTGCACAAGCACACGATACTTTGCAGGGAACAAATCTTCGAACACTGCAATACTAGCTGGAGAAATACTGATCTGACACCACCATCAGTTATCCACATTAAATTCTTCCGACATTGCCTTCAGACAACCACAACACCCAACATCGCCGCTGGAAGACTAAACCATCTGACATCGCCGTCGGACAATCAAAATACCCAACATCACCGCTGGAGAACTAAATCTGACATACCCAACATCGCCGCTGGAAAACTGAATCTGACATCGCCGTCGGAAACAAACATCGCTCTGAGAGACACTCGACATCGTCGTCGTACAAACATCATCTCTGCTGGGGATTTAAAGAGTCTGACCTCGCCGTCAAACAAACATCCAACCTCGCCGCCGGAAACACACATAATCTGACCTCTCCGTCAAATCCAAACATCCAACCTCGCCGCCGAAAACAAACATAATCTGACCTCGCCGTCAAATCCAAACATCCAACCTCGCCGCTGGAGAAGATACAACACTGAACAACTCTGACCTGGGGTTCACCCCTGGTAAATGGAACAAAAGGTACACTTGCGTATTTGACACTACTCCGATGGGAATGAGAGACTTAACCGAGCACACTCTGATCTAGGTTTCTCCCTCAGAACCATAACGAACATCCAAATACTACTACATACTGAGCCCACCGTAGAACTTCAACATCAAAGCTATATGAAACCCTGGCCCCTGGCCACTTCTAGCTTCAGCTAGAAAATATCTTCAAGTACTCCCGAAGATGGTATCCTTGGCCTCCAAGGATACAAACCTTGCCCGTCGGCGATTCCAGCTTCAGCTAGAAAAGATCTTCAAGTATTTCTGAAGATAAGCATCCTTGTCCTTCAAGGATGTAAACTTTGCCCGTCGGCAACTCTGCAGGAGGTATCTTCGACTTCAGTCTGAAGAAATGGTCCTTGGCCTTCAAGGGTACATGGATCTGCCTTCAGGCAACTCCGCCTCTGCTATAGAGTATCCGTGACTTCAGTCAGGGATATACTTCGGCCTTCAGTCTGAAAAATGAATCCTAGGTCATTCATGACCTTGAGGATAACCTTGCCTTCAGGCACCTTCGCTTCAGCTTGGGAAATCTGTGACTTCAGTCAGAGAAGTGGTATCCTGAGCCATTCATGACTCTACGGGGATTCAAACACTTTGCCTTCAGGCAAACTCCGCTTCAGCTGGAGAAACATCTTCGACTTCAGTCAGAAGAAACACTACTCACTTGATCGCAATCAATCATCACCTCAGAACAACTGACTTGGTCTTCAGGCCAACACGGATCACCTTGCATACAAAAGCTGGATCTACAAACTTTTGAGCCCTGTCTTCAGACACACGTTGATTCATCAACAAGGAACTCTGAATCCACAGGAACTTTCTAATATCGCCTTCAGGCGTTTACGGAGTCAATCTTCAGACTAGACATCACTGTTGGAGCAAACACATCACGCTGCTAAGGACTTCAAGAATCATCTTGAACAAACAACTCCGTCGGGCACCTTCAAGAATCATCCTGAACTGATAACCATTCTGGAGACTTTATTCCACTGGGGATTCCAAGAATCTTCCTGGACAACTCTTGTCGGGGATCTCAAAGATCATCTTGAGCAAACGGCCCTGCCGAGGGATTCGAGAATCATCTCGAACTGAAAACTTCGTTGGGGATCTCAAAAATCATCTTGAGCAAACGACTTCGTTGGGGAGAAAGTCAGGAATCATCTTGAGCAACTGATCCTTCGGTGGTACACCTGTAAAACAGGAATGATAATAACCTAGATCATGTTTATGATGCATATGCTTCGGTGCCATGCCCCACACGGTGGAAATGCTATGCGCTTATGCTAAATGCTATGCAATCATGCACAATGATGCGATTCTGCCAGCAAAATAAATGCCGGAGGGGAGTTCTCCTGTCAAGGAGAAAGAACTACTCAGATAGCGGAATCATCCTGCTGAGGAGAAAACTGCATGCCAATATCAATCGGACTCCGTCTGGGGAATGATCTTCCGTTGACTGCTGTACGGAAAACAACTTCAGTTGACTGCTGCAGGGGAACGAAGCTCTACGGGAACCTGGACTGCTGGAGGAGAGCGATACCAATCGCGAGAATAAACTGCGTGGCCTTCTCGGCTACTCTTCTGGGGATGATAACTCTGGTGGGGAAACAACTTCAGCTGCTCAACCCTCCACTGGGGAAAAACCAATCATGGTCCCATCGACTTCCACGGGCTCGGCCCTCTTGGATATCTGCAAACTCGGCTGAGGAAGGAGAAATCATTCTGCTTCGCTGGAGAGAGTGCGACTCTGGGGAAGTACCGCATCGGCTGTTCAATATTCTGCTAGGGAATATCCACTCGAGGTCCCAACTGCTTCCAAGGATTCGGCCTTCTTGGGGGTCTACCGACTCAGTCGGGGAGAGAGAAATCATCCTACTTCAACGGGAGAGTACGACTCTGATGAGGAATTTCAATTTCGCTAGGGAAGAAAGAATCATCTGACTTCGGGGGAGAGTACAACTCTGCAGAGGAATACAACGTCAGCTGTTCCAACATTCTACTGGGGAAGGAGAAGTCATTCTACTTCGGGAGAGAATACGGCTCTGGTGGGGAATCTCAATTCCGCTGGAGACTTCAGTCTGGCACCATCAGTTACTGCATATTTTGGCGTACGAACAATTTCCTACGAAACCTACACTTGTGACCCGGTGCTGGGGGAGACACCTGCTGCGGCGACTTTACTGGGGAAAACACGAGCTCCGGTACCCGAACATTTCTATGAAGCCTGCACTTGTGACCCGGTGCGGGGGACATGAGCTTCGGCCTTTGACTCAGCTGATGAGGTGACGTTCCTTCAGGATGCGTCTGCTTGGGGAAAAGAATCATCTCTGCCTGGGGAGACATATCAATGCTCACCATCCTGCGTTCCGATTCTGCGGAGGAGAGACTACTGAACTCTGCTGGAGAAGGAGGACTCGTCCTGCTTCGGGGATGCGCACGGCACACCGTCTGGAATGTGCTACACCTGCAACAACACAAACAACAGACAAGATACCCTCCTCAAAGGGGCCTATTAAGGTTATTATCTTGTGACAAAATTCAGGTAATTAATTGTTTCAACAATCAATGGGCCTAGGCCCGTAAGCTTATGTATGCGCATTTTATCAAAAACATCGGCGTTTTCATTCGCAAACAAAACAGATAAATGCTAAACAGGCAAGCAGAATTGCTGAATAATAGGCATTTTATTGATGATGAACCCCTGAATGGGCAAAAATGTTTTACAACAGAGGCAAACTCCTGGAATGAGGAAGCCGCGCAAAAATAAAACATAAATATACATCAGTATATACAAATGTCGGCAACGAGGCGTAGACGAGCACCATGAGTTGATCCCTCTAAGACCCACTCGACTTTGATATTTCTCCGACGCTTCAGCTTCGGAAGAGATTGATTCAGATAAACGGCCCTCAGGTCCTCCAAACCACTAAACAATGAAAGTCCACACGCGGAACGCAGTCATTTGCTTATTCAAATCCCTAACTTTTGCGTGAACCGCCCTTTACGGGTTTTCAGTTCACCGGGATACCCTTTTTTGCCGAAGCCGCCCAGTGTAGGTTTTCGACTTCGCGGGTGTACATTTTTTCAATATATCCCTAATTTTTGCCCGAACCTTTTATTCTGTTTTTGGTTCGCCGGGATGCCCCTTTTTTGCCTGGACTCTTTCTTTTTTGTCCAGCGGGTCTCTTTCAAGCAAAGTATTTTTTAACTGCGTCCGCGTTCACCGGGGATGCAAAATCTTCACCATCCATCGTGGATAACAACAAAGCTCCTCCCGAGAAGACCTTGCTGACGACATACGACCCTTCGTAATTCGGAGTCCACTTGCCCCGGTGATCGGAGTGTGGCGGAAGAATCTTCTTCAGGACGAGATCACCCGTCTAAAAGCTTCTAGGACGCACCTTCTTATCATAAGCTTTCTTCATTCGGCTTTGGTACAGACGACCAAATGCAATCGATGCTAACCTTTTCTCGTCCATCAGGCTGAGTTGGTTCAAACGATTTGTAATCCATTCTGCCTCGTCGAGTTTCACATCAACCAAAACTCGCAAAGAAGGAATCTCCACTTCTAACGGTAGGACAACTTCCATACCGTACACCAAGGAGAAAGGAGTTGCCCCGGTCGACGTACGCACTGTCGTACGATAACCGTGCAAGGCAAACGACAGCATCTCGTGCCAATCTTTGTACGTCACAACCATCTTCTGAACAATCTTCTTTATATTCTTGTTGGCGGCTTCGACGGCGCCATTCATCTTCGGCCGGTAAGGGGATGAGTTGTGGTGTTCAATCTTGAAGCTCTGGCACAGCTCCTTCATCATCTTGTTATTCAAATTCGAACCATTATCAGTAATGATCCGCTCGGGAACTCCATAACGACAAATGATGTCCCTCTTTATGAATTTAGCTACCACCTGCTTGGTCACATTAGCGTACGAGGCTGCCTCCACCCATTTGGTGAAGTAGTCGATAGCTACCAGAATGAAACGATGACCATTGGATGCAGTGGGCTCGATCTTGCCTATCATGTCGATGCCCCGCATGGAGAACGGCCAAGGGGAGGACATGACATTCAATGGACACGGCGACACATGAACTTTATCAGCATAAATCTGGCATTTATGACATTTCTTCGCGAATCTGAAGCAATCTGACTCCATAGTCAGCCAGTAATACCCTGCTCTCAGGATCTTTCTCGTCATGGCATGCCCGCCGGCGTGCGTACCAAATGTGCCCTCATGGACTTCTCCCATGAGCATACTTGCCTCTTTCTCATCTACACATCTGAGTAGCACGAGATCGTGGTTTCTCTTATACAGCACTCCATCAGGATTGAGATAAAAGTTTCCAGACAGCCTCCTTAGAGTCTTCTTATCCTGGGTTGACGCACCCGCAGGATACTCCTTAGTCATAAGGAAGGTCTGGATGTCATGGAACCATGGCTTGCCGTCGGCGGCACCCTCGATTGCAAAAACAAATGCCGGTCTGTCAAGACGCGAAAGGACAATGCTTGGAGCTTCATTCCAAAGATTGACTTTATACATTGAAGCCAGCGTGGCTAAGGCATCAGCCATCTGATTTTCAGCCCTGGGTACATGATGGAGTTCCACCCGATCGAAGAAAGGAAGCAGCCTCCTGGCATAATTCATGTACGGTACCAAATTCGCTTGACGAGTTTCCCACTCCCCTTTAATTTGATTGATCACAAGCGCTGAGTCACCATATACGTCTAGATTCTTGATTCTCAAATCAATTGCCTCTTCTAGACCCATGATACATGCTTCATACTCCGCTTTATTGTTGGTAATTGGAAACGTCAGTCTCGCAGTAAACGGGATGTGGGATCCGTGAGGAGTCGTGATGATAGCCCCGATACCACTTCCATAGGAATTAACCGCTCCGTCGAATATCAACTTCCACTGAGACTTCCTATCCGGCCCCTCACCGGGCAATGGCTCATCGCAATCCTTCACTTTGAGAAACATAATATCCTCGTCAGGGAATTCAAACTTCATCGGCTGGTAATCTTCGATTGGCTGTTCGGCGAGGTAATCAGACAATACGCTTCCCTTAATGGCCTTCTGAGAGACGTACTGAATATCATATTCCGTTAACACCATTTGCCATATAGCAATCCTGCCCGAAAGAGCCTGCTTCTCGAAGACGTACTTGATCGGATCCATCTTCGAAATTAGCATAGTGGTGTGGTTGAGCATATACTGTCGTAGACGTTTGGCAGCCCAAGCTAATGCACAACACGTCTTCTCCAGCATTGAGTATCGAGATTCACACTCAGTGAACTTTTTACTCAAATAATAAATGGCGTGCTCTTTTCTGCCCGTCTCGTCGTGCTGACCGAGAACACACCCCATACTATTCTCCAGAACCGTCAGGTACATGATTAATGGCCGTCCAGCCACTGGGGGTATCAAGATTGGAGGTTCTTGAAGATACTGCTTTATTTTGTCAAATGCCTTCTGGTAATCCTCATTCCAAGTAATCGCCTGATCTTTCTTTAAAAGTTTGAACATCGGTTCACAAGTGGCCGTGAGCTGAGAGATAAACCTTGCAATGTAGTTTAGTCGGCCCAAGAAACCACGAACTTCTTTTTCTGTTTTCGGCGCTGGCATTTCTTGAATAGCTTTTATTTTCGCAGGATCAACTTCGATACCTCGTTCACTAACGATAAACCCCAATAACTTTTCGGACCGTACTCCGAAGGTGCACTTGCTAGGATTCAGCCTCAGCCTGAACTTCCTAAGCCTCTCAAAAAGCTTCAATAAGTTGACCAGATGCTCTTCCTCCGTTTGGGACTTTGCAATCATGTCATCAACATAGACCTCGATCTCATGATGAATCATATCATGAAACAAAGTTACCATTGCTCGCTGGTAAGTGGCCCCTGCGTTCTTCAGACCGAAGGGCATTACCTTATAGCAAAATGTTCCCCAGGGGGTGATAAACGTCGTTTTCTCCATGTCCTCCGGTGCCATCTTAATCTGATTGTAACCGGAGAAGCCATCCATGAACGAAAACACGGAGAACTGGGTTGTGTTGTCGACCAACACATCGATATGAGGCAATGGGAAATCATCCTTAGGGCTCGCCCTATTCAAATCCCGATAATCGACGCACATGCGTACCTTACCGTCCTTCTTCGGTACAAGCACTATGTTGGCGACCCACGGAGGGTAAGTGGTAACGGCTAGAAATCCTGCGTCCAACTGCTTCTGGACTTCTTCTTTGATTTTTACAGCCATATCTGGTCTCGTCCTTCTAAGCTTCTGCTTGACTGGAGGGCAATCTTCTCGCAACGGCAAGCGATGAACCACGATGTCTGTGTCGAGTCCGGGCATATCTTCGTATGACCAAGCAAAGACGTCACTATACTCTCGAAGCATCTCGACCAATCTATGCTTGACATCATTCTGCAGCGCAACCCCTACTCTGACATTCCTGACGAGCTCTTCAGAACCCAGATTTACGATCTCAATATCTTCCTCATGAGGCAGAATAACCTTTTCCTCTTGTCTCAACAAGCGGGCCAACTCTTCCGGAAGGTCTTCGTCTTCATCAATCTCATCCTCGGCTTGATATATCGGGCAATCGAAGTCGTAGTGAACCGTAGAGGGTCCAGAGTCGATGTCGTCTGCTATGTGGATCCTGCAATAACAAGGGTTAAGTTTAAAGCAAGAACATGCAGGTTAGCACAAACCCCGTTGCCATTTTACTGTTTTTCAGAATAAACAAAAAACAGGAATAACAGAGAACACAATATTTGAGTACGAAGAAAACGCCTTTGATTTATTAACAAAATGCATGTACATAATCCAATAAGGCCCTGACAATAAAACCACTATGCCCCGGGCAGGACATAGGGTTGTACAAAGATTGTAAAAAGCAAATCATTACTCTTCACTTGTCGGCTGGATAATCTCCTTGATGGTCCAATTGTTGAGGCGCTCGCCCGGCTTGCTTGGCTGAATCCAGGCGTCAAGATCACAATCGCTATCCCTGCTGTCCTCAGACGCTGCGTTGATGCTTTCGAAAATCACTCCGCCTTTGGTAAATAGGATTGGCCCCTTCCCACGAGACGAGCTGCTAGACGAAGAAGATGAAGCTTCAGCTTCAGGAGAATACCCCAGTCCAAACTTATCCTGCTTGATCGGTATCTCCAGAACATGCCCCCAGCCTGGGGTGGAACCGGCTTCGACGACGACCCGAGCTTCTTTGAATGAGGAGAGATTCATCTCTTGCTTCTCTACGACAACAGGGGCTACCTCTTTCACCTTGACGGCTTCAAATGCTTGGCAGAGAGTTTCATGGATTTCGCCGTCCATTTCAACATATTTAAAGGATGACAAGTGGCTCACCATAATGTCCTCCTCACCACAGACGGTTACTATGCTTCCCCCGACAGCATATTTGAGCTTTTGATGCAGCGTGGACGTCACGGCACCAGCAGCATGGATCCATGGCCGACCTAAGAGGCAACTGTAGGCAGGCATGATATCCATGATATAAAAAACCGTATCGAACGTCTCCGGACCAACTTGAATCGGCAGGGTCAACTCTCCGAAAACGTGGCGCTTAGTTCCGTCAAATGCTTTCACCACCAGATCACTGGGCGTGCAAAGCAATCCACGAGTGTCCAACTTCATTAGTGCCTTCTTCGGAAGCACATTAAGCGACGAACCCGTGTCCACCAGGACATGCGACATGATAGTTCCTCTGCACTCTATTGAGACGTGCAAGGCGCTGTTGTGATTTCTCCCTTTAGGAGTCAGCTCTAAATCTGTGAATCCCAGCCCATTGCCAGCATTAACATGGGCTACCACCTCTTCTAGCTGATTTACTGATATCTCCTGCGGCACGTAGGCAGCGTTCAATACCTTCAGTAACGCGTTGCGGTGCGCTTCAGAACACAGCAACAAGTTGAGAATAGAGATCTTTGACGGAGTCTGATGAAGATGGTCTACAATCTTGTAGTCGCTCTTCTTGATTAACCGCATGAACTCTTCGGCATCTTTGACAAGCAAATCCTTCTCTGCCCCACAAGGGACCTCTTCGACGGCTTTGCCTTTACCCTTATCAGCAGCATCAGCTCTGACCACTTTCTCTGCCACAACCTCTGTCGATGCAAACACTCTTCCGCTTCGAGTAATACCACTGACCCCGGCGAGATTTTGCACAGTCGACCCATACGGCTCCAACTCTATCTTCTGACCATTGCAATAGACCTCAACGCCATAATGCCATGGAACGGCGTTAGTGCTCTCGAATGGGATTGGCCCGGCCCTGGTAATAGTGATTGTAGGCGGTCGGGGCGCAGAAATAGTAATAGGTTGACGAGGAATGGTGATGGTGGCGACCTCATCTGCCTGTTTCAACACAACCTCCCCTAATACACTTTCGACTCTCCGGCTGAACTGCAAAATACCCTCGGACATCATACTTTGGATACCTTCTACCAGTTGCTCACACCCATGAGGAAGTGTAGCACAAGCCATGCATAACTCTCCGCATCCAGGAAATAACCCCTTCTTCAGCAACTTAGCCTTGACGAAACTAAGCGGCGTCTTCAAGTCTTTGACATCAGTCAGCAAGTCTGCACTCTCCTCTGTGATAATGGCGTTCACTCCGCCTCCCCTATGATGAGGCATAGGGTTTTTGGTGACATTGGGCACACTATCAGAAAAGTTAATAACCTTGGCGTCTACCAGGTCCTGCACCTTGTGCTTAAAAGCTTTACAGTTCTCAATTGTATGGCCTGGTGCCCCAGTATGGAAATCGCAAGTGGCATTTGCGTCATACCCCGGTGGTGGTGCCCCTGTTAAGGGAGCCAACGTCCTCTTTTGCACTAACTGAAGCTGAAGCAAAGTTTGCAAGAGTTGCGCATACGACATAGGCGGTGCTTCAAAATGACAATTTGCCAAAGGAGCCCGATTCTGATATTTCCTATACCCCTGTTGACTCTGCTGCTGCGCCGGAGCTGCCGGGATATTTATGCTAGCAATCTGCTGCTGGGGGCCCTTGCCCTTTCTCCGAGCGTTGGTGACAGCACTCGCATCTCCTTCTCGACGCTTGCCAGCGTAGGGTTTCTTTCCACCTCCTCCAGCTGAGGATGATTCGCCTTGAATTTTTCCAATCTTTATACCATTCTCGACGTGCTCGCCCATATTGATGAGAGCCGAGAATGTCCCAGACATGCCACTGACCAGCTTTTCATAGTAGATTCCAGGAAGGGTAGCCACGAACATTTGCACTAGCTCGCGCTCAACCATCGGCGGTTGAACCCGAGCAGCCAACTCACGCCACCGCTGGGCGTACTCTTTAAAAGCTTTCATTATTCCGCTGCGATAGATTATGGAGCTGAACTCGGTTGGGGGCCAAGTCGCTGTTGTACTGATAGTGGAGGACAAATGCTTCAGCGAGATCTTTCCACGTGCGCACAGTAGCGGGCTCCAAGCCCATATACCACTCGAGGGATGGACCAGAAAGACTATCTTGGAAGAAGTGCATCAGCAACTTCTCATCGTCAGAATAGGCGGACATCTTTCTATAATAAGATCGAAGGTGGACACGGGGGCAAGTAGTACCCTTATACTTCTCAAAGACAGGCACCTTGAACTTATGAGGTACCTTGAAATCAGCAATTAACCCCAGCTTGGACATATCAACGCCCAACGTATTCTGATTCTCAATGTCTCTCATTTTGTCTTCCAGCGCTTTGAACCTGAGTCGAGCTTCAGCATTCAACTCTGCTTCCACACCTCTTTGGGAAAACACGTCATCTTGATGATCCTCAAGCCACGGTTGAGGCACCAACAGATTTCCGACACCAGCATTGTCGTTGACCGGCCCTATGTTGAGATTAGCTCCCAGACTACCGTTGCCGACGCCCGTCGCATTGAGTCCGATATTAGTCATCATATTGCCATTAGCACTGCCGTTTCCCCCGGCAACAGGAACAACATTCTGCGGAGCATCAACTGGAGGAGGAGTAAGCACAACCCCGCCGTGAAGTATGCCATTACTATCAACCCTGGAGATCAAAGGTTGAACCAAAGTACGAAGCTGGTCCTGACCATTAGCGACTACCTGCATCAGTTCCATAAAACGATCCATCCGTTCACGGAGCTCTTGAACATCTGACTGCACCTGATCCATGATCCTAGTCTGATTGGCTCGAGTTGAGTAACGGTGAATGAGTCTCTGATCAATCCTGGAGACCGGAAGCAGCTCGGAACCTGTGAACCTGAAAAACCTGTCAAGCATTAAAGGTTAGGAAAAGCAACAGAATGTACGCCATGCAAATGCTTCATGCAGATGTATGTGTGTGTCTGTGTGCTTGGGAGATTTCCCCCCGATCCTAGCGCCTTAGTACCAGTGCTGACAATAATAATAAGAAGAAGAAGAAGAAATCCGAGCCCAATCATGGAAACATCAATCTCATATACATAGCATCAGCGATAGTCCACTTCGACACATCAGGGGCCGAGAACTCGTACGCAACAGTCTTCTTGAGAGAGGCTACAATAATGCAATAGGAGGCGAGAAATCCTGGATCGGGGAAACGGTACCTGTCACAGACACACGTTAATGGAATGCAAATGATCATGCAAACTAATGCAAAATGCAGGCATGCAATAATATATCCAGGTAACTGCTGTGGAGATTCGGTATCAACAATCACTGATGAGGAGAAAACCCCGGCGTAAGACCACTGATCTGCTAAAAACGACCCTCTGACAGGACCATATACATAAGATCAAAACTCTGCTTTGTCGAGAACAAATGTCTGATAACAAGGACCCCGGATGTACGATCAAGAGATATCTGCTGATGAAGTCTTCAGACCCCAAATCAAAAATCTGCCCTATCAAGAACAAACATACAGCTGCTGATGAGATCTTCAGACCCCACTCAAAATCTGCCCTATCAAGAACAAACAACATCTGCTGATGAGATCTTCAGACCCCACTCAAAATCTGCTCTATCAAGAACAAACCACTGATGACGATACTCTGATCAAAACCTGCTCTATCAAGAACAGACAAACACCCGATGATAAGATCCTCTGATCAAAACCTGCTCTATCAAGAACAGACAAATCTGCAACTGAGAACTCTGGTACCAACATAACTGATTCACTGTCAAGAAAACCAGGTAGTCTGAAGGTCAAAGTTTCCTGCAATAAACCCAATCCCACTCACAGGTACGGACCTAATCCACGGACAAAGGTACGGCATCCTATGCGGTCATCAGCGTCACAGACTTTCATGAGTGACGATACGATTCCCAGAAGGAGTGGCATCATCAAGTCATGAAGAGGCCTCACTTAGCTGACTTCCAAATGATCGGTCCCCAGAGTCGACAATCCTCACGTCTGGACCCCCCTCAGATCCTCAGGACCGGAAAGGAGCACCTCTGCAAGAATCTCGTCTGAGCGCAGATTTCGTAGGGAATTGTGCCTGCTCAGCAGACAGGTTCGTCTACTACTCTCCGCAACTATGTCTAGGTGTATACTCAAGCCCAGGTCCGGCTTCTCACTCATAGTAACATCCCTCTCCCACAGCAGCACAGATAATCATATCAAACTGGAAATAAAATGCGGGAAATAAAGTGCGAGAAGTAAAAATGCGATAAATAAACGCAACCCAACAAGCAAACATACAAGCGCTAGGATTGACTCTCATAGGGAACTGAAGAACCAGAGATTCTGGGTTCGTTCCCCAGCAGAGTCGCCAGCTGTCGCTTGCGCGAAAATAAGGTGCCGGCATGACAGAAGAGTCGCCACCTTTCGTTATTTATCCCTCAGAGCTGGAAAGGAAACGATCGGAAAAACCTAACGAAAAGGGTAAGACAAGGTCATCGCAACCATTGTCTGGGTTCGGGAGTCGGTTACGCAAGGGGAAGGTATTAGCACCCCTCACGTCCGTCGTACTCGACGGGATCCACGCTTGTTTGTTTACTTGAACGGGTTGGTTTTATTCTATCTACCTATCAAGGCTGGCTGAAAGAGAAAAGAAAAATGACTCGGCAAAGCATCGCACTTTATGCCTATGTATTCTCATCAGAGAATGAGAAATCAGAGTCAACGTAGTTCGGCCTACGAAGGGTTATGGGGAAAGGTTGCTCGCTAGGATATCGCATCCTATGCCTACGTACTTCCACACTGTATGGAAGATCAGAGCAAACGTAGTTCGGGAAACTACGGGTTATCTCCTGCTTTGAAAGAAGTGTTTTTTATTGTGTTTGCGATTTCAATCGCACTAGAGACTATGACCTGAGAGTGAATGCGTCGCATGTCACCCAAAGGGTACCATACTAAACATTCAGACTGTGGAAAAGAAACTCTCCCACAATCCTTTCTCAGATAGCTTAAGGCTCGTAACGTACGAAAGAAATCATTCATGATTACTGTATCTTAAACTGTTTTGAGATGAGAAGAGAACAGGCCCAGCTAGGAGGGAGACTATCAAGTCCTACTGTTATCATGCCATGGATTCATCCTATGGTTGAGGTTTGAACAGGGAACTCCTAGAAGTTGTCATGCATAGGTTTCAACCTAAAAGTCTATCATCAAATCCTTATCAAAGGAAATGAGAGTCCTAAGGGATCATGTCAATGATACACCAAAACAGACAAAGCATCAGCTTAACAGTAAAATGCATGCAATGCAAGTGAGGGAGGAAATGTGTGTGGGGCTTCAGCCTCCACAAGCTCGTCTCGACCTCAAGCCAGTCATGAAATAACAGTAATCATACTGAAAAATAAATAACATGCTATCAAGCAATATACAGATGAAAGAAATGAAGTGCCATCAGGAAAACAAACCACATGCTTGAGAAAGAAATCATCTACATCTAAACCCTAATCCTAACCCTAAAACAGAATCCTGATCAAATCTAAGCAAAGCCCTAAAGCAAAACCCTACACAAGAGAAATCAATCCCAGTCTTCAAGCTTCAAAACAAGCTTACCAAAGAAAGGGAGCTAAGTAGGCAGACTCATAGTGTCTTCCTCAGGAAAGCACTAGGAGGCTTGTACTCAGGAATCATATCCCATGTGGCTCAACAACTGTGATCAGTCTACATTCCTCCTCAGGAGAAATTAAACTCACATGAAGGCTCCGACATCATTGGATACTTGAGAAATCCTATATGAACTAGGGGAACTAAGTGAATAGACCCATAGGACCTTCCTCAGGAAAGTACTAGGAGGCTTCCACTTAGGAATCATATCCCATGTGGCTCAATAACTGTGATCAGTTTACATTCCTCCTCAGGAGAAATGAAACTCACATGTTGGCTCCGACATCATTGGATACTTAAGAAAGAGGTGAGAAGAAAGAATGAAAGTCATTCATAGTGCCTTCCTCAGGAAAGTACCATGAACTTCCCTCAAACTTCAGGATCTCAAACCTCACAAACAGAGAACAAGCTCCAACCTCTGGATCTCTGAGTCTTGGTCTACAATCTTCTCCTTCATCATGCTCCTTCAACAAGGTCTTCAAATCAAACTAAGCCCCACAACAATTCCCCAAAAATAAACCCCAGAGACAGACAAATATCACACAGACAGCCAATACAATCAGTCAACTTCAGAAAATATCTAAAAATACTAAAGCAAGGGGGGAAAATCTAACAATTATTCACAAGGGTCTATAACACCTACCCATAACATCCCTATATGCCCATACCCAAAAATCAAGACAAAACTCTCAAAAGAAAATGAATTACTTCACCTATGCTAAACCTAAACCCTAATTTGGTACCCTAATGCTAACCTAATTAAACTAATCAAATGTTAATCTAAAAAACATTAATTAAATCCTATGGGAAACTATGATTCAATATCTAATCACACTAAAAAGAATGAATCAAAAAGACTAAGGGAAGGTCCTAGAATAAATTCTACAAAATTGAGTATCAAACTAAACCTATTTAAAAGCTATTTAAATGAAAAAAAATACTAAAAATATTAAAAGAAAATAAAATGCCAATTTTATTTATTGATATTTTTCTAGACAAAATTATGAACATATAGAAAAAACAAGAATTAAAAAACAATCATTTTTCAATTTTATACGAATTTTATAAAATGCAAGAAAATAAAGGAAATTAAAATAAGAAAATAAAAGAAAATGGGATGGGGGGTGAGAAAAGCAAAGCGCCCTAATTCATTATCCAGATGGGCCACGAATGGGGTGGTGCGAATATCAACTTCGCTAGGCCCATGCGCTCAGAAAATCAAAAGAAAAATTAAAGGGAAAAACATCATGAGCGCGGTGTAAATATCATTGATTTTCAGTTTAAAAATGGATTTGGGCCGCTGGTGGGGTGCGAATAACAATGAATTGCTGAGCCCAGGATTCACCACTTAAGTAAACGCTGCGTTTTGGCATTAAGGCTTCCCTCCGTTTTTCTGTTTAAATCGTGGCCGCACGATTAGATTAAAAAGTCAAAAATTGGAGATGATCGGACGGCTGGGAGGTTGTCTTCAACCTCCAGCTAGGGTTTACTCCCCAAACCAGTTTCCACGCGCCATACTTCAACTTCCTCGTTCTCTCTGCTCACTCCATGAAAACATAAAATTCAAAGACCAAATTCGTGCCACTTCTTTCCCTGAACACGATGGTATCAATGGCTCTCACTAAATCCTCCTATATCTCTCAAACAGGATGCATCAAGATTAAGGTTTCAACATGCTCTCCTGGTATCGACCTTAATAGAACTCAATTCTAATGGTATAAACTTGTTCTACATGTTACCCTCATCATTCTATGCTATCACATGATCATTAAAACTCAATACACAGCTTGTTCTTGAATCCTGAAGAAATATCACCCTGCCATGAAACCTCATGGATCTTCCTCTAACTCTCAGAAACTGATCAACTAACCTAGCATGCCAATTCTACACCTAGAAACTTGATCAAATGTACATAAATAAGGTGGTATGAGGAGAATCACCAACCTGTCAAATGGTGATGGTGGAGGCAGCTAGAGGTGGTTTCAGAGCTTGTAGTTGCTTCCAAGGGATCCTCTAATGGAGTATTTATTTCTGTTTGCACTATCCTTGAAGGAAGAAGCTTGTAATGGAAGATTCGAGTCTTGCTTGTATTTGAAGAAACTTTGAAATCCACTTCTCTCCCTCACTCTTCACCAATGAATTCACCAACCCTTGATCACATTGTGAGCCTCTCAATTTATAACCATCAATGGAAGAACCTAGAAGCTTTTAGAATCATCTAGAAAGCCCTAGAAAGTCTTGGAATTTCTCATGAAGTGACATATGGTATCATCTCATATCATGCATTAAGACTTCTTAATTTTGTGCCAAAATATCCTTACATGAGATATTGAAAGGGAATGTGCAAAAAATAAGCTTATCTTTGCCTTGTGTGGAGTTTTGTCAAGTTGCCTTATGATGCAAGAAACAAAATTACAAAGTAACCCCCATTTTAAGACCTCAAATCAAAAATCTATTTGAACCATTGTTTTTAAAATGATGTTTGGATTCAAAATGACATATTGGATGACCTATTTTGGATTTGTACATCTCGCAAACCAATTTCCAACTTGGATCCATTAACTTATAAGACATTTTTAGGTCATTTTCAACCATTCATGTCAATCCTTGCTACAAGATTTTCCAACAACTCATGACCACTTTTATAGGCTTAAAATGCCATTTTGAACAACTTTGATGTTTTGAGTTTTTTCATTTGAGGCTTGGAAATAGGAGATATGGCCTTTGCTTAAAATGACCTATAACTTCCAAATGACCAAAATACCCCTGTCTTGTTCAAACCATAAGTTGAGTTATACAAATCCTATCAAGGACTTCTAGTACTCTCTAGAAAGATAAGAAGATTCTCTTAAACATTCATGTTGACCAAGAGATCATAGGAATCATCCTACTAGGGAAAAAGTTGTCTGCAAGTTGGGTGACTTTCAAGGACCCAGATTCACACACCTCAGATGACCTGTAATTTGTCAAAACCATAAATTGAGCTCTGCACATCCTATCAAGGACTTCTACCACTCAAATTAAAGCTAAGAACAAGCGCTACAACATTCATGTTATGGGTAAGATGAGATATCAATCACATCTTGAGCTAGAACTGCCTGGAATATAGGGATCAAACTAGGGTTTTTACACTGTCCATCCTTAGAAACCCTGACTTAAAACTTCTCAAAATCCTCAGTCATGATGAGTTGGTCTAGGAATCATCTTTATAACATCTCCATACATCATTCCATGATCTCATGGCCCTTGGATTAGGTCTCAACCTTCTCCAACTCTTCAGCTGACCTAGGATTGACCCAGTCAAAATCCTAATTCTACCATTCATGGTTGAATCTTCTAAATTCTTGCACAATGACCTCTCTGGGCTTCATGATGGCTTTCAAGACATCTCATAAACTTTCTCAAGGCTCCAAGTTCATTCTCAAAGTCTCAGAATCATCTGAGGAGCTCCCACAACTCTCAAGCTATGAAGCACACAACCTTGGTTTCAACCAGTTCCTCTGAGGATCTCTTGAACTTTCTGATGAAGGTATCAATCTTCAAACACTTGATGGGTAAATAAATGTTGGTCAAATTTTGGGGTGCAACAATATGCGATGTATGTGATAAATGCAATGAGTATGTTTGTGAACATAGTATGCATTTTGTGTTGAATGATCCCTCGGAGGATTTGCAGAACCTCGTATGATACGATGGTTATATTAGATTCCTTGGAGAATCGGTTGCATTGTGTGATTCCTCGGAGAATCAGTCATAACATGTAATCCCGTGGAGGATTGACTAGAGTATTTGATTCCGTGGAGAATCTGCTGAGTATTTGATTCCGTGGAGAATCTGCTGAATATTCGATTCCGTGGAGAATCTGATGAATATTTGATTCCGTGGAGAATCTGCTGAATACTTGATTCCGTGGAGAATCTGCTGAATACTCGATTCCTTAGTGAATCTGTTGAAAAGAGTCGGTACCGCATTTGCATCTGCATAGAGTCGTGTGTCGGTCTCTATGAGTTGCATGAGTCATCTGTGTATGATGCATTAGTTGAATGAATATAACTGTGTATGTTATATATGATTGTTTGGAGGAACATATAGTAAATGTTCATGTGTATGTGTAGAGACATGATTATTTGTATATGCTTAATATGGTGAGAACATAAATTGAGTATGACTTATACAATTATGAGTATATGTATATATACACTTTTATACATTAACTGTTATGATATTGTTTCTCACCCTTCTACTGTTTTATAATGCTCTATGAGGCATTGCAGAGTAGGAAGCTGGAGGTTCTTTTTGTGAAGCGATGTCTTCATTCTTTTTGGTCAATGGCTCTGATATGTAACATCTGGGTAGTTAGGAAGCCTTTGGCTCTTTTGAAGCTATTTTGTTTTGATTCTTTTGTGATACATATGTGTATGTATCTGTTGTGGATATGTTGTAGAGCATGAATTAACTGATGGTTGTATATACTTTTATGAATGTGATCGATTCAATATTTGGATGTTTCCGCTTTTATTCTAAATATTGAGATGTGGGTTACCCATTGTTGCATATCTGATTTGAGCAGGTATCGTATGTGTTTAATTTCATGATAATGTGATGCGCCTCTTATATACCATGTTTTAATTAAACTCTGATGAAATAAATTTTCTAAGTGCCTAATTGATTTATTTGTTTAATTTGGGGGTATAGAAAGGGGGTGTTACATTAAGTGGTATCAGAGCCAGTGTTGAGTCAGTCGTGTCTGTCTTGTTGTTGTGTTGGTTGAACGGTTGTTTAACCTTGTTGTTATTTTCGGGAATCCTCAAAATATGGCAGGTCGTAATGACAATGCTATGGCAGCGGCGTTAGAGGCTATGGCCAGAGCTGTGCAGGGTGCACCTAACATGAATGCGAATGATGAGTTCAGGAAGAACCAACCACCGGTGTTCAAAGGGAGATTTGATCCGGATGGTGCTCAGATATGGTTAAAGGAAATTGAGAGGATCTTTAGGGTGATGGATTGTGCTGAAGGGAACAAGGTGAGACTAGGGACTCACATGCTGAGAGAAGAGGCTGATGACTGGTGGGTTAGCGTGAGGCAAGTTCTTGAGGTCGACGATGAGGAGATTACGTGGGATTTATTTCGTACTGAGTTTCTAAGGAAGTATTATCCCGAAAGTGTTAAAGGGAAGAGAGAAATGGAATTTCTGGAGTTGAAACAAGGTAATATGTCGGTGGTGGACTACACCGCTAAGTTTACTGAGTTAGTGAAGTTTCACCCTCACTATGATGCGGTTACGGCGGAATTTTCCAAATGTATCAAGTATGAGAATGGCTTGCGTCCTGAGATAAATCAAGCGGTGGGTTATCAAAGAATACGAAGATTTTCGGATTTGACCGAGTGTTGTAGAATTTATGAAGAAGACAGTAGAGCTCGTTCTACTAATTATAAGGGTTTGAGCGAGAGGAGAGGGAAGCAGCAAGTACGAAGCGGACCTTATGTGACGCCTGCTGATAAGGGCAAACATAGGGGAAACTTTGATAGGAGACCCGGAGGAGGTTCCGGTGCGATCAAATGTTTTAAGTGTGGCGTGATGGGCCACAAGCCTTATGATTGTGGAAAGTTCAAGGCGAAGTATTCCAACTGTGGACTCCTTGGACATGATGCAGCAGAGTGTAGAAAGAATGCTGTGAAGTGTTTTAATTGTGGCGAGGTGGGTCACATTAGCCCGAATTGTACCAAACCGAAGCAAGCTCCGGCGGGCGGAAAAGTATTCGCATTAGCAGGTTCAGACGCTACTAATGCGGCGGATCGTTTGATTAAAGGTACATGCTTTATTAATGATATGTGTTGCACCCCACAATTTGACCAACAATTATTTATTCATTGAGTGTTTGGAAGTGGATACCTTCATCAGAAAGTTCAAGAGATCCTCAGAAGAAGTGGTTTGAAACCAGGGTTGTGTGCTTCACAGTTTGAAAGTTGTGGGTGCTCCTCAGGTGGTTCTGAGACTTTGAGAATGAATTTGATGTTTTGGGAAAGCCTATGAGATGTCTTGAAAGCTATCATGAAGCCCAGAGAGGTCATTATGCAAGAGTTCAGAAGATTCAACCATGAATGATGAATTAGGGTTTGACTGGGTCAACCCTAGGTTAACTGAAAATTTGGAGAAGGTTGAGACCTAATCCAGGGGCCATGAGATCATGGAATGATGCATAGAGATGATATATAGATGATTCCTAGGCCAACTCATCATGAGTGAGGAGTTTGAGAAGTTTCAAGTCAGGGTTCCCAAGGATTGTCAGTGAAAAACCCTAATTTGATCCCTATCTTCCAGGCAGTTTTAGCTCAAGATGTGATTGATATCTCACCTTCCTCATAACATGAATGTTGTAGAGCTTGTTCTAAGCTTTAATTTGAGTGGTGGAAGTCCTTGATAGGAGTTACAGAGCTCAAGTTATGGTTTTGACAAATTACAGGTCAGCAGAGGTGTGTGAATCTGGGTCCTTGAAAGTCACCCAACTTGCAGACAACTTTTGCCCTAGTAGGGTGATTCCTATGACTTCTTGGTCAACATGAATGTTGAAGAGCATCTTCTTATCTTTAATTTGAATGGTAGAAGTCCTTGATAGGATTTGTGGAACTCAACTTATGGTTTGAACAAGACAGGGGTATTTTGGTCATTTGTCAGTTATAGGTCATTTTACCCAATGCCTAAAACTCCTATTTCCAAGCCTCAAATGGAAAAACTCAAAACATGAAAGTTGTTCAAAATGTGATTTTAAGTCTAGAAAGAAGGTCACAAATTGTTGGAAAAGCTCATGGCATGAGATTACATGATTGGTCAAAAATGAACTAAAAATGGCATATAAGTTTGAAAAGTTGAATTTGAAAAGTGATTTGGAAGATCCACAAATCCAAAATAGGTCATCCAATATATCATTTTGATTGGAAAAATCATTTTGAGAACATTGGTGTAGATAGAATTTTGATTTGGAGCTTTAAAATGGGTGATGCTTTGAAAATTTGTTACTTGAAAAAGAAGGCAATGTTGAAAAACCCTACACAAGCCAAAGATGAGCTTGTTTTTCACTCACCCCTTCTCAATATCTCATGTAAAGATATTTTAAGACCAAGTGGTAAGGCATGAAGCATGGAATGTGAGATTTTCAATATGCCACCACATGAGATTTTCAAGAAACTTCCACCACATTCTAGATGAATCTAGAAGCATCTAAGGATCAATATATAAAGAGGGCCATGAAGAGAGTTCAAGGTTGGTGATAGAGAGAGATTTCAGGAGAGAGAGAGAGAGAGAAGCATCCATTGAAGCACTTCCTTCAACTTCAAGCAACTCTGAATTTCATCCATACAAGCTTTCTTCTTCAGTTTTGTTGCATACAGTAGCCTCAACATCACTTAGGGATCACTCTTGAAGATTTGCCAAGCTTGAAGTGCAAGAATCCATAACTGTTTTCTCCAAGAATCCAGGTCTGCAACTTGATTCTTTCACCTGTATTTATGGCTTGTTAGCATGTTTCTTTAGGATAGAAATGTTAGGTCTAGGTAGATGAACATGTATACAATCTGTTAGAGCCATTGATGATGATCCATATCAGGGCAGTTGAACTTTGATAGCATATAACTCTTAGGTTAGGACGCGATAATCTTAGGTTGTTAGTGAAGAATGATCCACGTGAAGTGTAGTTTAGATTAGTATAGGTTTGATTAAGAATCTTGAGGATAGGTTGCAGTGTATTTTCATGGTGGCCAGAACCTGTCTCAATCGGTTTGAGTGGTACACTGAATTTCAGAATGAACTATGACCATAGGCTTGTAGAGGGAGAAATTCTGAATGATTTTCATGTTTGGATCGAGTTGAATCGTGGCCTGAGCAGGGAGAACGAGGGAGAGGAAGATGAGTGCATGGAGGAGAGGGTTTCTGAAAACCCTAGGTATGTTTGGGACGATGAAGAGGGTCCGTTGGATCAGGCTCTAAAGTTTGACAATTTAATCAGATCCAACGGCTGTGAGTGAGTCTGAGAAAGGGAGGGAAAATTCAAAGAAATTGAAACGCGGTCGTTTCATTTAACCGCGCTTGGGCTTGCTGGCTTCTATCCACACCCCCCCTATTTCTGGCCCATCTGATTTGAACTAGCGTGAGTTGCTATTCCAACCCCCCTCCCTTTAATTGATTTAATTGTTTTAATTTTCTTTTAATATTTTTCTGTTTTAGAAAATTCATTAAAAATTGAAAAATAACTCTTTTTTAATTCTTCTTTTTTCTATGATTAGATGATAATGTGTAGAAAATATTAAAAATAAAAATGGGATTTTATTTTTTAGTTTAGTATTTTTAATAGATTTTTCTTTTAAAAAGCTTTTATAATGTTTAGTTTTGTATCATGATTTTGCAAGAATTGTTTTAGGACCTTCCCTTAGGTTTTTTTATCCATTCTTTTTTGTGCAATTAGATGATGAATCATAGTTCCCCATAGGATTTATTCTAGAATTTTAGAATTAAATTTTGATTAGTTTAATTAGGGTAGATGTAGGGTATCCTAATTAGGGTTTAGGTTGTGCTTAGGTGAGGAAATCCACTTTCTTTGATAAGTTTTGTCTTGATTTTTAGGTAGAGGCCTATATAGATGTTATGGGTAGATGTTGAGGACCCTTGTGAATAATTGTTAGATTTTTCCCCATTGGTTTAGTATTTTTAGGTATTTTCTGAAGTTGCCTGTTGATTTTGTCCGCCCTGTGGTTATCTGGTCATCTGTGGGGTTCATTGTGGGGAATTTGTTGAGGGGCTTGTGTTACCTTGAAGACCTTGATGGAGAGCATCATGAAGAGAAGATTGTAGATCAAGATTCAGAGACCCAGAGCTTGGCTTGTCCCCTGTCTGTGAGGTTTGAGATCCTGAAGTTTGAAGGAAGTTCATGGTACTTTCCTGAGGAAGGCACTATGAATGACCTTCATTCTTTCTTCTCACCTCTTTCTTAAGTATCCAATGATGTTGGAGCCAACTTGTGAGTTTAATTTCTCCTGAGGAGGAATGTAAACTGATCACATGTTGTTGAGCCACATGGGATACAACTCCTAAGTGGAAGCCTCCTAGTACTTTCCTGAGGAAGGTCCTATGAGCCTATTCACTTAGTTCCATTAGTTTGTCTAGGATTTCTCAAGTATCCAATGATGTTGGAGCCAACTTGTGAGTTTAATTTCTCCTGAGGAGGAATGTAAACTGATCACATGTTGTTGAGCCACATGGGATACGACTCCTAAGTGGAAGCCTCCTAGTACTTTCCTGAGGAAGGTCCTATGAGCCTATTCACTTAGTTCCACTAGTTCAGATAGGATTTCCTAAATATCCAGTGATGTTGGAGCCTGCTTGTGAGTTTAATTTCTCCTGAGGAGGAATGTAAACTGATCACAGTGGTTGAGCCACATAGGATATGACTCCTGAGTATACACCTCCTAGTGCTTTCCTGAGGAAAACACTATGAGTCTGCTTGCTTAGCTCCCTTTCTTTGGTAAGCTTGTTCTGAAGCTTGAAGACTGGGATTGATTTCTTTTGGTTAGGTTTTGCTTTAGGGCTTTGCTTAGATTTGATTCAGATTCTGTGATTAGGGTTAGGATTAGAGAGTAGATTCTTTCTTTCTCAAGCATGTGTGTTTGTTTGCCTGTTGGCACTTCCCTTCTTTTATTTGTTCATTGCTTGATAGTATGTGGTTTATTTTCAGTATGATTACTGTTATTTCATGACTGGCTTGAGGTCGAGACGAGCTTGTGGAGGCTGAAACCCCACACACATTTCCTCCCTCACTTGCATTGCATGCATTTCACTGTTAAAGCTGATGTTTTTGTCTGTCTTGGTGTATCATTGACATGATCCCTTAGGACTCTCATTTCTTCTGATGAGGATTTGATGATAGACTTTTAGGTCGAAACCTATGCATGACAACTTCTAGGAGTTCCCTGTTCAAACCTCAACCATAGGATGAATCCATGGCATGATAACAGTAGGACTTGATAGTCTCCCTCCTAGTTGAGCCATTTTAACCCGTAGTTACCCGAACTACGTTTGCTCTGATCTTTCATACCAGATGAAAGTACGTAGGCATAGGATGCGATATCCTAGCGAGCAACCTTCCCCACCTTCCCCCGTAGTAAGCCGAACTACGTTGACTCTGATTTCTCATTCTCTGATGAGAATACGTAGGTATAAAGTGCGACGCTTTGCCGAGTCATTTTTCTTTTCTTTTTCAGCCAGCCTTGATAGGTAGATAGATTATAACCAACCCGTCCAAGTAAACACACAAGCGAGGATCCCGTCGAGTATGACGGACGTGAGGGGTGCTAATACCTTCCCCTTGCGTAACCGACTCCCGAACCCAGACAACGGTTGCGACGACCTTGTCTTACCCTTTTTCGTCAGGTTTTTCCGATCGTTTCCTTTCCCGCTCTGAGGGATAAATAACGAAAGGTGGCGACTCTTCTGTCATGCCGGCACCTTATTTTCGCGCAAGCGACAGCTGGCGACTCTGCTGGGGACTTATAGCATCTAGGGACTTTTCCCATCCCTTATGCTGGGACCGTTTCCCATCCCCTACGCGAGTCAATCCTATCGTTTGTGTGTTTGCTTGTTGGGTTGAGTTTATTTATCGCATTCTTTACTTATCGCATCTTTACTTCCCGCATTTTATTTCCCGCATTTTATTTCCAGTTTGATATGATTATCTGTGCTGCTGTGGGAGAGGGATGTTACTGTGAGTGAGAAGCCGGACCTGGGCTTGAGTACACACCTAGATATAGTTGCGGAGAAGTAGTAGACGAACCTGTCTGCTGAGCAGGCACAGTTCCCTACGAAAATCTGCGCTCAGACGAGATTCTTGCAGAGGTGCTCCTTTCCGGTCCTGAGGATCTGAGGGGAGTCCAGACGTAAGGATTGTCGACTCTGGGGACCGATCATTTGGAAGTCAGCTAAGAGAGGCCTCTTCATGACTTGACGATGCCACTCCTTCTGGGAATCGTATTGTCACTCATGAAAGTCTGTGACGCTGACAACCGCATAGGATGCCGTACCTTTGTCCGTGGATTAGGTCCATCATACCTGTGAGTGGGGTTGGGATATTGCAGGAAACTTTGACCTCCAGACTACCTGGTTTTCTTGACAGTGAATCAGTTATGTTGGGTTCTCAGTTGCAGAGATGTTCTTGATAGAGCAAGGGTTTGATCAGAGGATTTTATCATCGGGTGTTTGTCTGTTCCTGATAGAGCAGGTTCCGATCAGAGTATTGTTATCAGAGGTTTGTTCTGGATGGAGCAGATTTTTGAGTGGAGTCTGAGGATCTCGTCAGCGGTTGTTATTTTGTTCTTGATAGGGCAGATTTTGAGTGGGGTTTGAAGATCTCATCAGCAGCTGTGTGTTTGTTCTAGAGAGGGCAGATTTGTGATTTGGGGTCCGAAGACTTCATCAACAGATATTCCTTGATCTTGCATCCGGGGTCTTTATTATCAGGCCTTCGTTCTTGTCAGAGCAGAATTTTGATCTCGATCCTATCAGATGGTTATTCTCAGCAGATCAGATCAGTGGTTTTACACCGGGGTTTCCTTCTCATCAGTGACTGTTGACATTGAATCTCCACAGCAGCCACCCGGATATATTGTTGCATACCTGCATTTTGCATTAGCTTGCATAATCATTCCATTAGCGTGTGTCTGTGACAGGTACCGTTTCCCCGATCCAGGATCTCTCGCCTTTTATTGTGTTACTGCAGCCTCTCTCAGGAAGACTGATGCGTATGAGTTCTCGGTCCTTGATGTGTCGAATCTGACTATTGCTATGTGAGGTTACTATTTCCATGATTGGGCCCAGATTCCTCTCCTTATTATTGTCAGCAGGTGCCAGGATCGGGGATAATCTCTCAAGCACACAGACTCACGCATGCATTTGCATAAAGCATTTTTGCATGACATACATTCTGTTACCTTTTCCTAACCCTCTTTGACAGGTCTTCCAGGTACTCAGGTTCCGAGCTGTTTTCGATCTCCAGGATTGATCAAAGATTCATCCACCGCTACTCAACTCGCGCCAATCAAACGAGAATCATGGACCAGGTACAGTCAGATGTTCAAGAGCTTCGTGAACGGATGGATCGTTTTATGGAGCTGATGCAAGTAGTTGCGAATGGGCAAGACCAGCTTCGTACTTTGGTTCAACCTCTCATCTCCAGGGTTGACAGTAATGGAATACTTCACGGCGGGGCCGTGCCCACTCCTCCTCAAGGGGATACTCCACAGAACGCTGTTCCTACTGCCGGAGGCAACGGCAGTGCTAACGGCAATCTTATGACTAATCTCGGACTTAACGCGGCGGGCGCCGTCAATGGTGGTTTGGGAGCCAATGTTAACATGGGGCCGGTCAACGGCAATGTTGGTGCAGGAAATATGGTGGTGCCTCAACCGTGGCTGGAGGACCATCAGGATGACATTTTCTCTCAGAGAGGTGTAGAGGCTGAGTTGACTGCTGAGGCTCGACTCAGGTTCAAGGCGCTGGAAGATAAGATGAGAGATATAGAAAATCAGAACGCATTGGGCGTTGACATGGCCAAACTCGGGTTGATTGCTGACTTTAAAGTACCTCACAAGTTCAAGGTGCCTATCTTTGAGAAGTATAGGGGCACTACTTGTCCCCGTGTTCACCTCCGATCTTATTATAGAAAGATGTCTGCTTATTCTGACGATGAGAAGCTGCTGATGCACTTCTTTCAGGATAGTCTTTCTGGTCCATCGCTCGAATGGTATATGGGTTTGGAGCCCGCTGCTGTGCGCACCTGGAAAGATCTTGCAGAAGCGTTTGTTCTCCACTATCAATATAATAGCGACTTGGCTCCCAACCGAGTTCAGCTTCAGAATCTCTCGCAGCGGGGCAATGAAAGCTTCAAGGAGTACGCCCAGCGGTGGCGTGAATTGGCTGCTCGGGTTCAACCACCGATGGTTGAGCGTGAGTTGGTACAAATGTTCGTGGCTACCCTTCCTGGAATCTATTATGAAAAGCTGATCAGTGGCATGTCTGGAACATTCTCGGCCCTCATCACTTTGGGCGAGCATGTTGAGAACGGTATAAAGATCGGCAAAATTCAGGGCGAATCATCCTCAGTTGGAGGAGCTAGCAAGAAACCCTATACTGGCAAGCGTCGAGAGGGAGATGCCAGTGCTGTCACTAATGCTAGGAGAAAGGGCAAGGGCCCTCAGTCTCAGATCGCTAGCATAAACATCCCAGCTGCACCCCCGCAGCCGCAGCAGCAGCCCCAGCAACAGAATAATCCGGGATATAAGAGATATCAGAATCGGGGCCCCCTGGCAAACCGTCATTTGGAAACTCCTCCTATGCCGTATGCACAGCTCCTGCAGACGTTGCTTCAGCTCCAATTGGTTCAAAAAAGGACAATGGCTCCCTTGACAGGGGCACCACCACCAGAGTATGATGCTAATGCTACTTGTGAATTTCATTCTGGGGCACCTGGCCATACGGTTGAGAATTGTAAAGCTTTTAAGCACAAAGTCCAGGACTTGGTCGACGCCAAGGTTATCAACTTTTCTGACAACGTGCCCAACGTCACCAAAAATCCAATGCCTCATCATAGGGGGGCGGAGTGAATGCTGTTATCACTGAAGAGAATTCAGACTTGCTGACAGATGTCAAAGATTTGAAGACGCCGTTGAGTTTTGTTAAGGCTAAGTTGCTGAAGAAAGGCTTCTTTCCTGGATGTGGAGAGATGTGCATGGCTTGTGCTACACTTCCTGATGGGTGTGAGCAGTTGATCGAAGGTATCCAAAGTCTGATGACCGAGGGTATTTTGCAATTCAGTCGGAGCATTGAGAATGCGTCAGGGGAAGTCGTGCTGAAGTAGGCAGACGAAGTTGCTACCATTACTATCCCTCGTCACCCTATTACTATTTCTGCGTCCCGTCCGCCTTCTACCACCATCACCAGGGCCGGACCAATCCCATTCGAGAGCACTAATGCCGTCCCATGGCATTACGGCGCCGAAGTGTATTGTAATGGTCAGAAGATAGAGCTTGAGCCGTCCAGATCGACTGCGCAGAATCTTGCTGAGGTCAGTGGTATCACTAGAAGCGGAAGAGTGTTCGCACCGGCAGAAGTTGCCGCAGAGAAAGTGGTCCGAGCTGACGCTATGGATAAAGGTAAAGGTAAAGCTGTTGAAGAGGTCCCTGCCGGGGCAGAGAAAGACTTGCTGGTTAAAGATGCTGAAGAGTTCATGCGACTAATCAGGAAGAGTGACTACAAAATTGTAGATCATCTTCACCAGACTCCGTCAAAGATCTCGATTCTTAACCTGTTGCTGTGTTCTGAAGCGCACCGCAATGCATTGCTGAAGGTATTGAATGCTGCATACGTGCCGCAGGAGATATCGGTGAATCAACTCGAGGAAGTGGTAGCCCATGTCAATGCTGGTAATGGGCTGGGATTTACAGATCTGGAGCTGACTCCCAAGGGAAGAGATCACAACAGCGCCTTGCATGTCTCGATAGAGTGCAGAGGCACGATTATGTCACATGTCCTAGTGGATACGGGCTCCTCGCTTAACGTGCTTCCGAAGAAGGCACTGATGAAGTTGGATACCCGTGGACTGCGGTGCACGCCCAGTGATCTGGTCGTGAAGGCCTTTGACGGAACCAAGCGCCACGTCTTCGGAGAAGTGACCCTGCCAATTCAAGTTGGTCCAGAGACGTTTAATGCGGTTTTCTATATCATGGATATCATGCCCGCCTATAGTTGCCTCTTAGGTCGGCCGTGGATCCATTCTGCTGGTGCCGTAACGTCCACGCTGCATCAGAAGCTTAAATATGCTGTTGGGGGCAGCATAGTGACAGTCTGTGGAGAGGAGGACATCATGGTGAGCCACCTGTCGTCCTTTAAATATGTCGAAATGGATGGTGAGATCCATGAGACTCTTTGCCAGGCTTTTGAAACCGTCAGGGTGAAGGAGGTAGCTCCCGTTGTTGCAGAGAAGCAAGGGTTGAACCTCTCCTCGTTTAAGGAAGCTAGGGCTGTTGTAGAAGCTGGTTCCACCCCAGGCTGGGGGCATGTCCTGGACATACCAATCAAACAGGATAAGTTTGGACTAGGGTATTCTCCTGGAGCTGAAGCTTCATCTTCTTCTGGTAGTTCATCTCATGGGAAAGGGCCGATCTTATTCACCAAGGGGGGAGTAGTCTTCGAGAGTATCAACGCTACGTCGGAGGACAGCGGGGACAGTGATTGCGATCTTGATGCCTGGATTCAACCGAGCAAGCCAGGCGAGTGCCTCCACAATTGGACCATCAAGGAGATTATCAAGCTGACAAGTGAAGAGTAATGATTTGCTTTTTACAATCTTTGTACAACCCTATGTCCTGCCCGGGGCATAGTGGTTTTACTGTCAGGGCCTTGTTGGATTATGTGTATGCATTTTGTTAATAAATAAAAGGCGTTTTCTTCGTAATCAAATGTTGTGTTCTCTGTTATTCATGCTTTATGTTTGTTTCGAAAAACAGCAAAATGGCAACGAGGTTCGTGCTAACCTGCATATTCTTGCTTTAAACTTAACCCTTGTTATTGCAGGATCCACATAACAGATGACATCGACTCTGAACCTTCTACGGCTCACTACGACTTTGATTGCCCGATCTATCAAGCCGAGGATGAGATTGATGAAGACGAAGACCTTCCAGAAGAATTGGCCCGCTTGTTGAGACAAGAGGAGAAGGTTATTCTGCCTCACGAGGAGGATATTGAGATCATAAATCTGGGTTCTGAGGAGCTTATCAGGAATGTCAGAGTTGGGGCCGCGTTGCAGAGTGATGTCAAGCATAGACTGGTCGAGATGCTTCAAGAGTATAGTGACGTCTTTGCTTGGTCATATGAGGATATGCCCGGACTTGACACAGATATCGTGGTTCACCGCTTGTCGTTGCGAGAAGATTGCCCTCCAGTCAAGCAGAAGCTCAGGAGGACGAGACCAGACATGGCTGTAAAAATCAAAGAAGAAGTCCAGAAGCAGTTGGACGCAGGATTTCTAGCCGTTACCACTTACCCTCCGTGGGTCGCCAACATAGTGCCTGTACCGAAGAAGGACGGTAAGGTACGCATGTGCGTCGATTATCGGGATTTGAATAGGGCGAGCCCTAAGGATGATTTCCCGTTGCCTCATATCGATGTGTTGGTCGACAATACAGCCCAGTTTTCCGTGTTTTCGTTCATGGATGGCTTCTCCGGTTACAATCAGATTAAGATGGCGCCGGAGGACATGGAGAAAACGACGTTTATTACCCCCTGGGGCACGTTTTGCTACAAGGTAATGCCCTTCGGTTTGAAGAACGCAGGGGCCACTTACCAGCGAGCAATGGTAACTTTGTTTCATGATATGATTCATCATGAGATTGAGGTCTATGTTGATGACATGATTGCAAAGTCCCAAACGGAGGAGGGGCATCTGGTCAACCTATTGAAGCTGTTTGAAAGGCTTAGGAAGTTCAGGCTGAGGCTGAATCCTAACAAGTGCACTTTCGGAGTGCGGTCCGGAAAGTTATTGGGGTTTATCGTTAGTGAACGAGGTATTGAAGTTGATCCTGCAAAGATAAAAGCTATCCAAGAGATGCCAGCGCCGAAAACAGAGAAAGAAGTTCGTGGTTTCTTGGGCCGAATAAACTACATTGCAAGGTTTATATCTCAGCTCACGGCCACTTGTGAACCGATGTTCAAATTGTTAAAGAAAAATCAGGCGATTACTTGGAATGAGGATTGCCAGAAGGCATTCGATAAGATAAAGCAGTATCTTCAAGAACCTCCAATCTTGATACCCCCAGTGGCTGGACGGCCATTAATCATGTACTTGACAGTTCTTGAGAATAGTATGGGGTGTGTTCTCGGTCAGCACGACGAGACGGGCAGAAAGGAGCATGCCATTTATTATTTGAGTAAAAAGTTCACTGAGTGTGAATCTCGATACTCGATGCTGGAGAAGACGTGTTGTGCATTAGCTTGGGCTGCCAAACGTCTACGACAGTATATGCTCAACCACACTACTATGCTAATTTCGAAGATGGATCCGATCAAGTACGTCTTCGAAAAGCAGGCTCTTTCGGGCAGGATTGCCAGGTGGCAGATGGTGTTGACAGAATATGATATTCAGTACGTCTCCCAGAAAGCCATCAAGGGAAGCGTATTGTCTGATTACCTTGCCGAACAGCCAATCGAAGACTATCAGCCGATGAAGTTCGAATTCCCTGACGAGGACATTATGTTTCTAAAAGCGAAGGATTGCGATGAGCCATTGCCCGATGAGGGGCCAGATAGGAAGTCTCAGTGGAAGTTGATATTCGACGGAGCGGTTAATTCCTATGGAAGTGGTATCGGGGCTATCATTACGACTCCTCACGGATCCCACATCCCGTTTACTGCAAGACTGACGTTTCCAGTTACCAACAACGAAGCCGAGTATGAAGCGTGTATTATGGGTCTAGAAGAGGCAATTGATTTGAGAATCAAGAATCTAGACATATATGGTGACTCAGCGCTTGTAATCAATCAGATCAAAGGGGAGTGGGAAACTCGTCAAGCGAATCTAGTGCCGTACATGAATTATGCCAGGAGGCTGCTTCCGTTCTTTGACCGAGTAGAACTTCATCATGTACCCCGGGCTGAAAATCAAATGGCTGATGCTTTAGCCACGCTGGCTTCAATGTATAAAGTCAATTATTGGAATGAGGCTCCAAGAATTGTGCTTTCGCGGCTTGATAGACCAGCGTTTGTGTTCGCAATCGAAGATGCCACTGACGGCAAGCCATGGTTCCACGACATCCAGACCTTCCTTATGACCAAGGAGTATCCTGCGGGTGCATCAGCCCAGGATAAGAAGACTCTGAGGAGGTTATCTGGAAACTTTTACCTCAACCCTGATGGAGTGCTGTATAAGAGAAACCACGATCTCGTGCTACTCAGATGTGTGGATGAGAAGGAAGCAAGTATGCTCATGGAAGAAGTCCATGAGGGCACATTTGGTACGCACGCCGGCGGGCACGCCATGACAAGAAAGATCCTGAGAGCAGGTGTTGCGGTGGAAATAGGATCACAAACTATTAATTAGTTTGAATCGCAATTCAATTCACAACCGCTCTTTGATTTATCCGAAGGAAAAGGTCAAAAGAGGGAAAACCTATTTTGCATCGTAAACACAATGCGGGGAAAGATCTAGGGTTCGGGGGTTGGTTAAATTTAGGGAAGCTATTAGCACCCTAAACTTCCGTAGTACTCTACGGGAACCTTTTGTTCAAATGTTTACTATTTGCTTTATTTATTTGCTTAAGGTATATGTACAAAGGATTAAAAGTGAGAAAAGAGACCTAAGGGGTTAATTCTAAGTTTACTCGGCAAGACATCGCATCTTGTGCCTACGTATCCTTACGGGAGTGGAATCAGAGTAATCGTAGTTCCCCTCAATAGGGAGGTTAGAAACTTCTTGACTGTGGTCAAGGTCTCAAGGGGAATAAACGCATCTTAAGGACACGCTTACGTGGAGTGTAGAAACTCCAAATCTCTACGTTGAATTGTTAAGTTGTAATTAGGGTTAAATTAGGTTAGGTTAGGGATTCCGCGGCGGGAAACCCTAAAATGAGCACGGCGGCTCTTTGACCTAATGCTAGGGGTAAAATTGTAATTTTGCCTGCGGCGAGGCATTTGTGAAAATTAGGGTTTGTGAGGTCGCAAGGGTTTGAAGTTGAGGACTACTGACACGGCGGTCAAACGGCTAGACCTAATTCCTTCGGAGGAGTGAAATTATTGGTAAAGATGCGATGAAATTGAATATACATACAACGGCAGAAAATAAAGTGCGGAAAGATAAATGCGACAATTGTCTCGCACAATTACATCCCATAAGCAGTTACAATTATAATAGCTAAATATAAAACCGAAAATAAGTTTCAAATTGAACATAATAGCTGCAAGAAACAAAACAAACAAAAATGTCAGTATGTGGGGTTAGACGAAAACGAAATCAAAATTGAACGAGAAACAAACCGTATGAATTTTGGAGGACTTTTATGGTCTTTTTAACCAAGGATTTAAATTTGTGAAAAGAGAGATTAATTTTAATTAAAAGAGTTTTGAGTTTTAAAAAAATTTATTAATAAAAAAGTGAAAGTTTGGTTAATTATTCTAAAAAAGGAGTTTTAGTGATAATATTTTGAAAAAAAGATTTAATCATTAAAAAAAACAATTGGTTTAATTTAAAAAATCTTAATGTTAGTTAAAAACACGTTTTACTTTAAAGTTATAAAAAAGTTTTATTATTTGAAAAAAACATTTGATTATTTTGTTTAAAAAGAGTTTTAATTAATTTGAAAAAGGTTTTTGATTATAAAAAAGAAAGGGTCTTCTTGATTTTTTTAAAAAAGGATAAACAAAATAAAATAACAAATGGAAAAACAATAAATAATAAAAAAGAGGGTTGGGCCGGTCATCACTCTTCTTCTCTCTGCTCTCTGAGTTGGCGTGTGTTCCTCTCCTTCTTGTTTGCCTCTCACGGATGTTATCTTCTTCTTCTTTTGCATGGCCGCCGATTTGTCTTCTTCATCTCTTTTTCCTGAAAAACATGAAAAGCAACACAAAAATTGTAATTATATTTTTTGATCCTTACGGAATGATGATGGCCGATGATGCTTTGTCCTGAGGCTAGAGGATTTTTGACGGAGTTTGCTTGGATTTTTACGAAAAAAGTTCTCTCCTTCTTGTTATGATTTTCGTCCCTTTTATACTTGATTTTTAAATCTTTTTTTTAATCTCAGATTTAATTTGAATATCTCAATCTTTTTCAATCTCTGGTTTGATTTGAATGAATTTTTATGATGATTTCAGATTTGATTCAATGATGGTGATGTTGATATTTAGATCTGATTTTCTTATGATGATGATTGATCTGATTGATTTGATTTAACTCTATCTGGAATTCATTAAGATTGGATTAGATTAAAAAAGTGTTGAGATTTAAATTTAAAAAGTTAGCAAAGAAGATTAGAGTTTCAAGTTAAATAAAAATTAGAGTTTAAAAAAAAAAAAATGAGTTAGAATAATAAAAAAAAAAAATATTTGAATGTTGGTTTTAAAAAATGTTAGAATTATTTTAAAAGGAATTTAAAATTTAAAAAAAAGAAAAAGAAAAGGGCGTTAGAATTTAATTTTAAAAAGAATTTAGAATTTTAATTTGAAAAATAAAGGTGTCAAAAAAAGATTTAGATTTAATTTTAAAAAAAAAAGGATAGATTTAATTTATAAAAAAAAGGTTAGATTTAATTTTTAAAATAGCTAAAAAAAAGATTTAATTTTAAAAAGAAATTAGAGAAAAAAAGATTTAATTTTATAAAAGTTAGAAAAAAGATTTATTTTTTTTAAAAAAGTTAGAAAAAAGATTTAACTTTATAAAAGTTAGAAAAAAGATTTAATTTTAAAAAGAAGTTAGAAAAAAAGATTTAACTTTAAAGAGGAGTTAGAAAAAAGATTTAAAAAAAAGTTAGAAAAAGATTTAACTTTAAAGAGTTAGAAAAAAAGATTTAAAAAAAAGTTAGAAAAAAGGTTTAAAAAAAAGTTAGGAAAAAGATTTAAAAAAAAGTTAGGAAAAAGATTTAATTTTAAAAAAGAAGTTAGATTTTTATTTTAAAAGAGGTATTAGAATTTGATTAAAAAATGTGTTAGAAATTAATTTAAAAAAGGTTATAAAAAAAATTTACTCTTAAAGAAAAGAAAAAAAAGTTAAATTTTAATCTAAATCCTAAAAGTTAGTAAGAAGAGCTTAAAATGACTTAAATAAATAAACTAAATAGAAAAAAGAAAAGAAAAAAAAAAGTTAATAAAAAAAAAGGTTAATTAAATTATTATTAGTTAAAAAAACAAGATTTAAAAAAGGTTAATTTATTAAGTTAATAAGAATTTAAAATAAAAATAAAAAAGAAAGGGTAAAATTTGGGGTATTACAGTTGCCCCTATTTAAATGGCTACACCGGACGATTTGAGTGACAGAGACTCGTGGAATCGTGGTGGAGAGATTTAAATATAGATAACCGAAAATTTTGCCCTTATATGCGACGATATGCAATGCTATGGACAAAACTGGAACGACTTAATGCAGATGATGCCATGACTATGATATGATGCGTATGCTGGAATAATGAATGCGAAAATGCTGACGAAACATGACGACACCGAGACAGACGCTACGAGAAGAAACACACTGGGGAAAATGACGCGCTGAGACACAGTACAACACTGGGGAATTCTAAAAATGATAGTCAACTGGTGCGAATGGCCAATTGTCACTTTTAGAAAAGGAACGAGATCCTCCAATGGAGATGGTACCTATGAGACGGCCTCCACTGGGGAATCTAAAAGATAAAACTGGATCACGTACGATTGCAAGATTGATTACAGAATGCTGGAGCATTGAGCAAAGAATAACATCCAAGCTTCTGTAAACTATCCCTCGTAGCAGGATCAAACGGACTTTTCGGAACTCCGTAACAAATATACAGGGTAAAGACCGACTGTATGCCAAAATAAATGGACTTTGATGGGAAATGCCCTGATAAGCTTCTCGCGGGAGACCTGTCACTTATCGTTGGAAGGGACTTATGTGACAAAATGGATAAGCACTCAAATAAAGAGGCTGCTGCTTATCTGATAAATAAATCTTCTCGTATTTAAGGTCGGCGCCTGGAATACGATTTTGATTCTTCTCTTACTGAAGGATAAACTTCTTCATGCTTCAAGATCGTGCTCTCCTGAACATGAAAAGGGTAAACTGAACTTCCTCATACTTCAGAATCGTGCTCTCCTGAATATGATACTGGATGACTGAATTTCTTCATATTTCAGAATCGTGCTCTCCTGAATATGAAACTGAATGACTGAAGATACTCATATTTCAGAATCGTGCTCTCCTGAATATGAAACTGGATGACTGAAGATACTCATATTTCAGAATCGTGCTCTCCTGAATATGAAACTGGATGACTGAATATACTCATATTTCAGAATCGTGCTTTCCTGAATATGAAACTGGGTAATCGAACTTCCTCATAACTCAGAATCGTGCTCTCCTGAATATGATTCGGTTCCTGAAATTTCTTCATTCTTCAGAATCGTGCTCTCCTGAAAAACGGCCAACTGAACTTCCTCATAACTCAGAATCGTGCTCTCCTGAATATGAAACTGCTCAAACCTCCCCGTAACTCAAGATCGTGCTCTCCTGAATACGATTTGGTTCAAACCTCAAGACGGCAGGTAAATGGAAACCCAACTGCTCCATGGAGATGGCCATTTGCTGCGAGTCATAACGAGGACATGATCGACTTCTTAGGTGAGAAATGTCGTATGTTGATGCTGTAAAATGTAAAGTGTAAAAGGTTGTAACATGTAGGATTGTAAAGTGTTGTACTGATGGATTTTCCAGGCGTGAACTGGCGTGCATCTGTAAAGGATTGTAGTTGCTTTTCTTGAAAGATAGTGCAAAATAAATGCACGTCCGGGTACAGTGATAACCCTCTTGGGCGAGAACAGTCGCGTATTTGCCATGGTATGGTGAAAATCTTTAGACGGTGCAAAATAAATGCACGTCCGATTGGGCTCGACGACCGACAAGACTGAGATTCAATCTAGGATCGAGCTAGAAAGAAAACTGGTAATCAAGACTCCATCGAGGGAATGAACTCGAAGGGTAGATATCTTATCCTGGCGAGGAAAGATAGCTGAAGTAACCGTCATCCACGAGGATCGAGCTCCGTGGGGAAGCTGGAAATAAGTAGGTATTTTATGCTTAAGACTGACAATCTATTTGGAGAGAATTGACGAACCCCAGTTACTCGGCGGTAACAACCAAATGATGGTGAAACACAATGAACCTGTGAATGCTAATGCACATGTTAATGCATATGTTAATGTGAATGTACGTTGATGTATGTGAATATGCAGGATGTTATGAAATGAGTATGTAATGAGTATGTAATGAATATGTAATGAATATGTAATGAAATAAGCATGTGATGCTTATGCCCCTGCGTAGGCTGACGAAACTGACTAGAGACGGGACGAGAGATGAAATAAACATCTCGACGGAAATACCTTGCGTTCTCTGCAACCAATACGTCAATCATGGGTAAGAGAGATCAATGGTAGAACCAAATCTGGTTTTAAAGTTCTGAATTCTCTGAGGGAAGGTAATCTGCTTGTGGTGTACAGTATCACGCCTTCTTATGGGGAGAAGAAAACCTGAGGGACACTTTCGAGTTACCCAAAAAAAAAAAGTTGTCAGCTTATAGTCTCGCTGGGGACTGTCACTGGGAGCATGTCAGTGAAATCTCTGATGCCTTAGGGACCACTGGCTCCATCCAAAGTATTGTCAGCTTAGAGTCTCGCTGGGGACTAAATCAGAGCAATGGTTTAGGAACCTGTTGCAACACTGAGGCTTACTGGGGTATGAAGGCCGCTGTGAGTAAAATCCATCGGGTGCATGAAAAAATTGTGAAATCCCATGGTTTTGATCTTGCAGGACCTTATAGTAGCCGCCATTTGTTTCTTCAAAAACATGGTGCCCCAGGATACTTGCGTTGCGAGGTAGGGTCATCTCAAGAGGATTCTATAGAGAACACCGAGTCCGGTTGCCCCATTGTTCTCAAACTCTTTGAGAGATTTGTCAGGTCTCGACGTAACTGGCACAAATTAATCGTGTTACGACGAAATCTTTGGTAAATAGCTCTTAAGAACGTCAGACTCGCGTTGGTAAGCGAATTGGGAAACTGCCTGCCCCTGTTCAGTAGGATCTTCAAGTTCCACGGGTTATGTTCATATGTAAATCTCTAAGATATCAAGCAAAGTTTTCATGCCTGAAATGCCTATCCTGAGCTTGTCAATGTACACATATATTTGTCTTGAAGTTTTGTTTTGAAAAAAAGATATCGCAACAACTTGTGACCGAAATCACTAGTCCGGATATAAGTTTTAATTATAATGCCAACATGGATTTTTTTTGAGCATAGCTCGTAGGAGTCAGGAAACGTGATCTTGTCAAGTATGCTTTCAACCGAAGTCCTACTTCAATTAGGTCTTTTAAAGGTTGTATCGTGGCTCAGTTCACGGTTTAAGAAACAAAAGGATAAAGGCTCAAAGTTATATTTGTACCCACCCATTCTTCGTGATGTTCTCCAATCCTAATTCAGTTAACCGGATACGAACGCTCATATCTCAAGCGGATTTGCTATGGTCGAGAACTTATCAAGGCTTTGGACATGGTAGTCACTCACCTATTTCTTTTGGCAATTGGTCACACGACCTTGTTCTTTATAGGGGTTCTAAAAACTACTGGTTTGTTGTTCTTATTCCCTAACTTTTGCCTGGACAGCGTCTATTGATTTGACTTTGGAGTCCAGCGGGATGCCCCAGTTTTGCCTAAGTCTCCTTCATAGGTTTTGACTTAGCGGGCTTTTATTATTTTTTTGAATATTCTTTTATGCACAAGTCGTGTAAATCTTTCGAAAGGCTCGTGACTGCCCCACTCCTTAGGTAACCGAGGGATAGCCATTGTATTGGACTTCTCAAGATGCTAAGGATAAATTCTCGAAGGTTTGCTCTTCCTTTTGAGGACCTAAGCGCTCGATCGGCTTAACTGAGACCTACCCTGCCCCAGGTTAGGATGAAGGTTCTTAAAAAGAAAGAAAAACTCCTACTTCAAGGCTCAAAGGGTTGACTAGGGATTAACATCCTTATATCTCCAGTGTTTGGGATTTGAAACAATGCCTTACATCATCAGCGGGTTTCAATCGAAAGCATACGACAAGAAATCTGACGTTTTGGGTTCGTCATCCTCCCCCCAATTCTCCATCAGAACAAGAGATCGGGTAAAGTTGGCATTATGATTTATGAAAACGTTTTTTGAATGAGTGAAACGAATGGATTTATTCAAGACAAACATATGCGTTGCATTAATTAATCAAAGATAAACAAGTTCGTACATGCTAAATATGCTTAATCAAAGAGAAATGCATATAAATAAACAAATGAACTGTCGGAAAAACCCTTCTAAATGTTTATGAAATCTAAGAGCAACAGTTTCCTTTGGCGGAGCCTCAATGGAAAGAACGTCTGGTTTACGATCATTGTGAGTCGTCATGGCTTGCCCCAGTTACGCTGGTCACATCTTCAACAGTTTTCAGTCGTTGCTTCAAAATAATTTTCCCAGATTCTTCGTTGATCCCGGTCATATCACCTTGAGGGTTACTGAAATGAAGCGGGCTAGGCCTTTGAATAATGACTGGATTCGGCTGATAGGCGTAGCATGCTTTGCAGAATTTGCACTTGACGAGTGAGGAACCCCGAAAGGAGTCTCGATCTTCAGCTGAGCATCGCCAAAAGACAACTTCTTCGTTTCTAGCAAATTTCTGACAACTTTCTTAAGAGCATAGCAATTCTCTAGATCATGGCCGGGCGCACCCTCATGAAATAAACAATGAGCGGTAGCGTTGTAACTTGCAGGTAATGGATTAGGTGGAGGATTAGGAGGCGGACCCAAAGCCCGAGTAGTGATGAGACCTTGCTTGACCAAAGAGGGACACAACTCGGTAAAAGTCATCGGGATCGGCGGACAAGGTTTATACGTTCTTCTATTCGGCATATTCTGGCGAGGAGCCGGACTCTTTGGCTGTTGAGGAGCAGGAGTAATGGGTGCCTGTAGGTAGTTGACAGGAGGCGGATAAACAGGAGGTTGTTGCATAGGTTGATACATGGGAACCTGTTGATTGAAAGAAGGTGTAATAGCTGCCACATAGGGTTGTTGAGCATATTGGACTGGGTACCCTTGAGGTTGAGCATAACCTTGCGGATGTCGATAAAAGCGTTCCCTTGGTCTACCAGAGGATATAGCATTAGTCTCACTCTCCTTTTTCTGGGAGCTATACGGAGGTTTCTTCGGCTGATCCTTAGAAGCGCCATGATTATTTGTCATTTTACCACTCTTCATACCCAATTCAATCTTGACACCCACAGCAACGATGTCGGAGAAATTTGAAGTCACACTACCCACCATTCTCTTGTAAAATTCTGGACGGACTGTGTCGACAAACCAATCAGCTAACTCTTTCTCGGTCAAAGGAGGTTCTACCTGCGAAGCAGTCTCTCTCCACCTTTGAGCATACTCTTTGAATGACTCAGAATTCTTTTGTGACATACTCAGCAACTGTCTTCTGTCAGGAGCCAGATCCATATTATACTTGTAGTGTTTGATGAAAGCGTCAGATAAATCTTGAAAGCTCTTAACGCGGGATTGGTCCAAAGTTAAATACCACTTGGAAGAAGCACCCTTCAAACTGTCTTGGAAGCAATGAATCATCAGTTTATCATTCTCAACATGGGCAGCCATTTTGCGATAATACATGATCAGATGACTCTTAGGACAGGTGGCACCTTCATAGCGATCGAAGTTCGGAGTTTTGAACTTCGGGGGAATAACCAAACCCGAGACCAAACAAACATCCCTTGCGGCAGTCCCAAAAATTTGATCACCCTCTACCTTTTTCAATCTCTGGACGATAGTGTTTACTTCCTCACGAAGCTTATCATGTTTCTCATAACCCTCAACATTCTCATCAAGATTATCAAAAACTGTCTCATTGAAGTACGGTTGCGCACGAGTGTGTACAACAGGTGGTGCAAAGATAGGAGCCCCCCTAGAAACTTCAGAAAACAAGGGCACGGCTTGCTGAACAGGTTGATTAATCGGAACAGTGGCTTGAGGAGGTACAAAACCGGGAGCAAGACCATAAGGTGGGTCCCTTGCTACGGTCACACTTGGTGAAGGGTCCACAGTAACGCCGGTAATCTCAGAAACAACAGTGGGCTGGGTATCCATCTTAGCATTCATGACATGTAACAATTCCATCATTCGCCCCATACCCCCTCGAAGGTCTTCAAGTTCATTGCTAAGGCGATCAATCTCTTTTGCCTGATCCTCCATTCTTTTCCGAGTTTGAGCTCTGGTGTTGTATTGGTGCCGAGAACTCAGGGTGACGAAACTGGAAGGTGAGAGAACCGAGTGTGAGAAATCGGGAGACACATGCAATGCAAAAGTATGATGCTAAAATGTGAATGTAAATGAAGATTTCATGGAATTCAAAACATTTACTAATGTCGTGGGGTACCAAGGAAATCTTTTTCTTGTTTTTTCATTTTATATTTTTTTTTATTTATGGTATCCCGCGATATCCATAAATGATGTTTGAGCTCCATGAAATACAATGCAATGAGATGCTTTATGGATGCAATGCATGAAAACACACAAAGTCCTAGGTTAAAAGCTTGCATGAGGTTCAAAGGCAAATACCCTCCCCTGAAGTTAGATGGTTCATCCTGTCCTACAAAAGTAACCAGGTTCTAAGGGATCTCAATATCATTGATCTTTCACAAGGATGGTTGTTCAGAAGGCAACTTACTTGCCAACCAAAACCCTCCAAGTTTAAGATCTCAATGAGCGTAGTATCGAGTGTCGACCAACTTCAGTCTGCACCAAAGCCGGTTACCTCACTACTTTCTAAAGGCCAAGATGAGTTAACTAGGGTTCTAAAAGTCAGTTAGTGCGTTGACAACATATGGCAGCCTCAATATTATCCTCAACTTGACTTAAGGAATATAAGCACCAACCAAGAAGTCGCACTAACCATGGCCACCAGATCAACCGTATCGATATACGTCGTACAGTTTCCTTGGTCTATTGCCATTTACCTAAGGTACACTAGATCCGGGTTAGGACCTATCTCACAGCACAAGGAACAGTCCCACAATCAAAGCACAAATATATACATGCAAATGAATAATAACACAGATAGTGATAAATATGAACAAGTTAGGGATAACCCTCAAAAGTTAGGAATTCCCCAGTGAAGTCGCCATTTTCTGTTGCGGTGGAAATAGGATCACAAACTATTAATTAGTTTGAATCGCAATTCAATTCACAACCGCTCTTTGATTTATCCGAAGGAAAAGGTCAAAAGAGGGAAAACCTATTTTGCATCGTAAACACAATGCGGGGAAAGATCTAGGGTTCGGGGGTTGGTTAAATTTAGGGAAGCTATTAGCACCCTAAACTTCCGTAGTACTCTACGGGAACCTTTTGTTCAAATGTTTACTATTTGCTTTATTTATTTGCTTAAGGTATATGTACAAAGGATTAAAAGTGAGAAAAGAGACCTAAGGGGTTAATTCTAAGTTTACTCGGCAAGACATCGCATCTTGTGCCTACGTATCCTTACGGGAGTGGAATCAGAGTAATCGTAGTTCCCCTCAATAGGGAGGTTAGAAACTTCTTGACTGTGGTCAAGGTCTCAAGGGGAATAAACGCATCTTAAGGACACGCTTACGTGGAGTGTAGAAACTCCAAATCTCTACGTTGAATTGTTAAGTTGTAATTAGGGTTAAATTAGGTTAGGTTAGGGATTCCGCGGCGGGAAACCCTAAAATGAGCACGGCGGCTCTTTGACCTAATGCTAGGGGTAAAATTGTAATTTTGCCTGCGGCGAGGCATTTGTGAAAATTAGGGTTTGTGAGGTCGCAAGGGTTTGAAGTTGAGGACTACTGACACGGCGGTCAAACGGCTAGACCTAATTCCTTCGGAGGAGTGAAATTATTGGTAAAGATGCGATGAAATTGAATATACATACAACGGCAGAAAATAAAGTGCGGAAAGATAAATGCGACAATTGTCTCGCACAATTACATCCCATAAGCAGTTACAATTATAATAGCTAAATATAAAACCGAAAATAAGTTTCAAATTGAACATAATAGCTGCAAGAAACAAAACAAACAAAAATGTCAGTATGTGGGGTTAGACGAAAACGAAATCAAAATTGAACGAGAAACAAACCGTATGAATTTTGGAGGACTTTTATGGTCTTTTTAACCAAGGATTTAAATTTGTGAAAAGAGAGATTAATTTTAATTAAAAGAGTTTTGAGTTTTAAAAAAATTTATTAATAAAAAAGTGAAAGTTTGGTTAATTATTCTAAAAAAGGAGTTTTAGTGATAATATTTTGAAAAAAAGATTTAATCATTAAAAAAAACAATTGGTTTAATTTAAAAAATCTTAATGTTAGTTAAAAACACGTTTTACTTTAAAGTTATAAAAAAGTTTTATTATTTGAAAAAAACATTTGATTATTTTGTTTAAAAAGAGTTTTAATTAATTTGAAAAAGGTTTTTGATTATAAAAAAGAAAGGGTCTTCTTGATTTTTTTAAAAAAGGATAAACAAAATAAAATAACAAATGGAAAAACAATAAATAATAAAAAAGAGGGTTGGGCCGGTCATCACTCTTCTTCTCTCTGCTCTCTGAGTTGGCGTGTGTTCCTCTCCTTCTTGTTTGCCTCTCACGGATGTTATCTTCTTCTTCTTTTGCATGGCCGCCGATTTGTCTTCTTCATCTCTTTTTCCTGAAAAACATGAAAAGCAACACAAAAATTGTAATTATATTTTTTGATCCTTACGGAATGATGATGGCCGATGATGCTTTGTCCTGAGGCTAGAGGATTTTTGACGGAGTTTGCTTGGATTTTTACGAAAAAAGTTCTCTCCTTCTTGTTATGATTTTCGTCCCTTTTATACTTGATTTTTAAATCTTTTTTTTAATCTCAGATTTAATTTGAATATCTCAATCTTTTTCAATCTCTGGTTTGATTTGAATGAATTTTTATGATGATTTCAGATTTGATTCAATGATGGTGATGTTGATATTTAGATCTGATTTTCTTATGATGATGATTGATCTGATTGATTTGATTTAACTCTATCTGGAATTCATTAAGATTGGATTAGATTAAAAAAGTGTTGAGATTTAAATTTAAAAAGTTAGCAAAGAAGATTAGAGTTTCAAGTTAAATAAAAATTAGAGTTTAAAAAAAAAAAAAAGAGTTAGAATAATAAAAAAAAAAAATATTTGAATGTTGGTTTTAAAAAATGTTAGAATTATTTTAAAAGGAATTTAAAATTTAAAAAAAAGAAAAAGAAAAGGGCGTTAGAATTTAATTTTAAAAAGAATTTAGAATTTTAATTTGAAAAATAAAGGTGTCAAAAAAAGATTTAGATTTAATTTTAAAAAAAAAAGGATAGATTTAATTTATAAAAAAAAGGTTAGATTTAATTTTTAAAATAGCTAAAAAAAAGATTTAATTTTAAAAAGAAATTAGAGAAAAAAAGATTTAATTTTATAAAAGTTAGAAAAAAGATTTAATTTTTTTAAAAAAGTTAGAAAAAAGATTTAACTTTATAAAAGTTAGAAAAAAGATTTAATTTTAAAAAGAAGTTAGAAAAAAAGATTTAACTTTAAAGAGGAGTTAGAAAAAAGATTTAAAAAAAAGTTAGAAAAAGATTTAACTTTAAAGAGTTAGAAAAAAAGATTTAAAAAAAAGTTAGAAAAAAGGTTTAAAAAAAAGTTAGGAAAAAGATTTAAAAAAAAGTTAGGAAAAAGATTTAATTTTAAAAAAGAAGTTAGATTTTTATTTTAAAAGAGGTATTAGAATTTGATTAAAAAATGTGTTAGAAATTAATTTAAAAAAGGTTATAAAAAAAATTTACTCTTAAAGAAAAGAAAAAAAAGTTAAATTTTAATCTAAATCCTAAAAGTTAGTAAGAAGAGCTTAAAATGACTTAAATAAATAAACTAAATAGAAAAAAGAAAAGAAAAAAAAAAGTTAATAAAAAAAAAGGTTAATTAAATTATTATTAGTTAAAAAAACAAGATTTAAAAAAGGTTAATTTATTAAGTTAATAAGAATTTAAAATAAAAATAAAAAAGAAAGGGTAAAATTTGGGGTATTACAGCAGGGTATTACTGGCTGACTATGGAGTCGGATTGCTTCAGATTCGCGAAGAAATGTCACAAATGCCAGATTTACGCTGATAAAGTTCATGTGCCGCCGTGCCCATTGAATGTCATGTCCTCCCCTTGGTCGTTCTCCATGTGGGGCATTGACATGATAGGCAAGATCGAGCCCACTGCATCCAATGGTCATCGTTTCATTCTGGTAGCTATCGACTACTTCACCAAGTGGGTGGAGGCAGCCTCGTACGCTAATGTGACCAAGCAGGTGGTAGCTAAGTTCATAAAGAGGGACATCATCTGTCGCTATGGAATTCCCGAGCGGATCATTACTGATAATGGTTCGAATTTGAATAATAAGATGATGAAGGAGCTGTGCCAGAGCTTCAAGATTGAACACCACAACTCATCTCCTTACCGGCCAAAGATGAATGGCGCTGTTGAAGCGGCCAACAAGAACATCAAGAAGATTGTTCAGAAGATGGTTGTGACGTATAGAGATTGGCACGAGATGCTGCCGTTTGCCTTGCACGGTTATCGTACGACGGTGCGTACGTCGACCGGAGCAACTCCTTTCTCCTTGGTGTATGGCATGGAAGCTGTCCTACCGCTAGAAGTGGAGATTCCCTCTTTGCGAGTTTTGGTTGATGTGAAACTTGATGAGGCAGAATGGATTACGAATCGCCTGAACCAGCTCAGCCTGATGGACGAGAAGAGGTTAGCATCGATTGCATTTGGTCGCCTGTACCAAAGCCGAATGAAGAAAGCTTATGATAAGAAGGTGCGTCCTCGAAGCTTTCAGACGGGTGATCTCGTCCTGAAGAAGATTCTTCCGCCACACTCCGATCACCGGGGCAAGTGGACTCCGAATTACGAAGGGCCGTATGTCGTCAGCAAGGTCTTCTCGGGAGGAGCTTTGTTGTTATCCACAATGGATGGTGAAGATTTTGCATCCCCGGTGAACGCGGACGCAGTTAAAAAATACTTTGCTTGAAAGCGACCCGCTGGACAAAAAAAGAGAGTCCAGGCAAAAAAGGGGCATCCCGGCGAACCAAAGACAGAATAAAAGGTTCGGGCAAAAATTAGGGATATATTGAAAAAATGTACACCCGCGAAGTCGAAAACCTACACTGGGCGGCTTCGGCAAAAAAGGGTATCCCGGTGAACTGAAAACCCGTGAAGGGCGGTTCACGCAAAAGTTAGGGATTTAAATAAGCAAATGACTGCGTTCCGCGTATGGACTTTCATTGTTTAGTGGTTCGGAAGACCTGAGGGCCGTTTATCTGAATCAATCTCTTCCAAAGCTGAAGCATCGGAGAAGTGTCGAAGTCGAGTGGGTCTTAGAGGGATCAACTTATGGTGTTCGTCTACGCCTCGATTGCCGACATTTGTATATACTGATGTATATTTATGTTTTCTTTTTGCGCGGCTTCCTCATTCCAGGAGCTTGCCTCTGTTGTAAAACATTTTTGCCCGTTCAGGGGTTCATCATCAATAAAATGCACATTATTCAGCAATCCTACTTGTCTATTTAGCATTTATCTGTTTTGTTTGCGAATGAGAACGCCGATGTGTTTTTTGATAAAATGCGCATACATAAACTTGCGGGCCTAAGCCCATAGATTGTTGAAACAACTAATTAACTGAATATTGTCACGAGATAATAACCCTGATAGGCCCCTTTGAGGAGGGTATCTTGTCTGTTTGTTTGTGTTGTTGCAGGTGTAGCACCTTGCCAGAAGATGTGCCGTGCGTATCCTCGAAGCAGGATGAGTCCTCCTTCCCCAGCAGAGTGCAGTAGTCTCTCCTCCACAGAATCTGAACGCAGAATAGTGAGCATTGATATGTCTTCCCCAGGTAGAGGTGATTCTCTTCCCCAAGCAGACGCATCCTGAAGGAATGTCACCTCATCAGCTGAGCCAAGCACCGAAGAATGATGTCGTCTTCCCCAGCACCGGGTCACAAGTGCAGAGTTCATAGAAATGATTGAGTACCGAAGCTCGTGTTTTCCCCAGTAAAGTCGTCGAAGCGAGTGTCCCCCCCGCACCGGGTCACAAGTGCAGGATTCGCAAAGAGCTAGTCGTATACCGAAGTATGCAGTAACTGATGGTGCCAGACTGAAGTCTCCAGTAGAATTGAGATTCCTCACCAGAGTCAGGCTCTCTCCTGAAGTTCGATGATTCCCTCTTCCCCAGTAGAGTGTTGGAACAGCTGATGTTGTATTCCCCTGCAGAGTTGTGCTCTACCCCGAAGTCAGATGATCCTTTCTTCCCCAGTGGAATCGAATTCCCCATCAGAGTTGCACTCTCCAGTGAAGTAGAATGATTTCCCTCCCCGGTTGAGTCCGCAGAAAGGCAGAATCCTTGAACATTGATCGGATCATGATTGATTTTCCCCAGCAGAGCGTGGGGCAGCTAATGCTGTGTTTCCCCAGAATCGCACTCTCTCCATCGAAGCAGAATGATTTCTCCTTCCTCAGCCGAGTTTGCAGATGTCCAAGAGATCCGAATCCTTGAAGATTGATCAGATCATGATTGGTTTTAATCCCAGTGGAGTGTTGAGCAGCTGAAGTTGGTTCCCCACAGGAGTGGTCATCCCCAGAAGAGTAGCTGAGACGGCCGCGCAGTTCATTCTCGCGATTGATATCATCAGATCCAAGTTCTCGTAGAGCTTCATCCCCGGCAGCAGTCAGCTGAAGTTGTTCCCCTGCAGCAGTTCGCGGAAGATCAATTCCCCAGACAGAGCCTGATTGATATTGGCGTGTTCACATTCTCCTCAGCAGGATGACTCCTCTACCTGAATGGTCCTTCTCCTTGATAGGAAGATTTCCCCCTTCGGCATTTATTTTGCTGACGGGATCGCATCATTGTGCATGATTGCATAGCATTGTGCATGATTGCATGGCATTTAGCATAAATGCATATCGTTCCCACTGTGTGGGGCGTGGTGCCGAAGCATACGCATCATAAGCATGATCTAGGTCATTATCATCCTTGTTGAACAGGCGTACTACCGAAAGACCGGTTGCTCAGGACGATTCTTGATGCTCTCCCCAGCAAGGTTGTTTTCTTAGATGATTCTAAAGACCCCGGTGTGATCCCCACGGTCGCTCGCTCAAGATGATTTTTGAGATCCCCAGCGAAGTCCTCAATTAGGGATGATTCTCGAGTCCCTCAGCAGGGCCATTTGCTTAAGACGATTCTTAAGACCCCAGTACAGCTTCCCGAGTGGTTCGCCTAGTATGATACTTGAGCTCCCCAATGGCGCCTCCAGCAAGAGTTGCCTAGGAAGATTTCTGGAATACCCAACCAGAAGGTTTGCTCCGGGAAGGTTATCAGTTCAGGACGATTCTTGAAGATGCCCGACGGATCTGTTGCTTCAAGTTGATTCTTGAAGTCCAGAGCAGCATGATATGTCTGCTCCAACAACGATGTCTAATCTGAAGATGGATTTCGTAAGCGCCCGAAGGCGATATCAGAAGGTTCCTGTGAAGCCAGATTTCCGTGTGGATGAACCAACGGGTGGCTGAAGATAAGGTTCCAGGAGTTGTAGATACAACAGAATGATCCGTGTGAGTCTGAAGACCAAGTCAGTTATCCTGAGGTGATGATTGATTGCGATCAAATGAAGGATACGTCTTCTGATTGAAGTCGAAGATGTTTCTCCAGCGGTGACGCAGAGTATTTCGATCGTCCGACGGTGATGTCAGATTTAATTCTCCAGTGGTGACGCAGAGTACTTCGATCGTCCGACGGTGATGTCAGCTTTGGTTCTCCAGCTAGTTGATGAGCAGCTAGTGTTGCAGGATTCAAAGATTTGTTCCCCACAGAGTACTGTGTGCTCGGGCAGTTGGCAAATTTTCGGGTTTACCGATATTCAACCGTCTCGTACCTTGATTGGTTGAGAGCCGTTCGCTTCTCACCCAGTCAGGTTCAAGCCGTTTGAATAGGGGCAGCTGTTGCACCCCAAAATTTGACCAACAATTATTTATTCATTGAGTGTTTGGAAGTGGATACCTTCATCAGAAAGTTCAAGAGATCCTCAGAAGAAGTGGTTTGAAACCAGGGTTGTGTGCTTCACAGTTTGAAAGTTGTGGGTGCTCCTCAGGTGGTTCTGAGACTTTGAGAATGAATTTGATGTTTTGGGAAAGCCTATGAGATGTCTTGAAAGCTATCATGAAGCCCAGAGAGGTCATTATGCAAGAGTTCAGAAGATTCAACCATGAATGATGAATTAGGGTTTGACTGGGTCAACCCTAGGTTAACTGAAAATTTGGAGAAGGTTGAGACCTAATCCAGGGGCCATGAGATCATGGAATGATGCATAGAGATGATATATAGATGATTCCTAGGCCAACTCATCATGAGTGAGGAGTTTGAGAAGTTTCAAGTCAGGGTTCCCAAGGATTGTCAGTGAAAAACCCTAATTTGATCCCTATCTTCCAGGAAGTTTTAGCTCAAGATGTGATTGATATCTCACCTTCCCCATAACATGAATGTTGTAGATCTTGTTCTAAGATTTAATTTGAGTGGTGGAAGTCCTTGATAGGAGTTACAGAGCTCAAGTTATGGTTTTGACAAATTACAGGTCAGCAGAGGTGTGTGAATCTGGGTCCTTGAAAGTCACCCAACTTGCAGACAACTTTTGCCCTAGTAGGGTGATTCCTATGACTTCTTGGTCAACATGAATGTTGAATATCATCTTCTTAGCTTTAATTTTAGTGGTAGAAGTCCTTGATAGGATTTGTGGAACTCAACTTATGGTTTGAACAAGACAGGGGTATTTTGGTCATTTGTCAGTTATAGGTCATTTTACCCAATGCCTAAAACTCCTATTTCCAAGCCTCAAATGGAAAAACTCAAAACATGAAAGTTGTTCAAAATGTGATTTTAAGTCTAGAAAGAAGGTCACAAATTGTTGGAAAAGCTCATGGCATGAGATTACATGATTGGTCAAAAATGAACTAAAAATGGCATATAAGTTTGAAAAGTTGAATTTGAAAAGTGATTTGGAAGATCCACAAATCCAAAATAGGTCATCCAATATATCATTTTGATTGGAAAAATCATTTTAAGAACATTGGTGTAGATAGAATTTTGATTTGGAGCTTTAAAATGGGTGATGCTTTGAAAATTTGTTACTTGAAAAAGAAGGCAATGTTGAAAAACCCTACACAAGCCAAAGATGAGCTTGTTTTTCACTCACCCCTTCTCAATATCTCATGTAAAGATATTTTAAGACCAAGTGGTAAGGCATGAAGCATGGAATGTGAGATTTTCAATATGCCACCACATGAGATTTTCAAGAAACTTCCACCACATTCTAGATGAATCTAGAAGCATCTAAGGATCAATATATAAAGAGGGCCATGAAGAGAGTTCAAGGTTGGTGATAGAGAGAGATTTCAGGAGAGAGAGAGAGAGAGAGAGAGAGAGAGAGAGAGAGAGAAGCATCCATTGAAGCACTTCCTTCAACTTCAAGCAACTCTGAATTTCATCCATACAAGCTTTCTTCTTCAGTTTTGTTGCATACAGTAGCCTCAACATCACTTAGGGATCACTCTTGAAGATTTGCCAAGCTTGAAGTGCAAGAATCCATAACTGTTTTCTCCAAGAATCCAGGTCTGCAACTTGATTCTTTCACCTGTATTTATGGCTTGTTAGCATGTTTCTTTAGGATAGAAATGTTAGGTCTAGGTAGATGAACATGTATACAATCTGTTAGAGCCATTGATGATGATCCATATCAGGGCAGTTGAACTTTGATAGCATATAACTCTTAGGTTAGGACGCGATAATCTTAGGTTGTTAGTGAAGAATGATCCACGTGAAGTGTAGTTTAGATTAGTATAGGTTTGATTAAGAATCTTGAGGATAGGTTGCAGTGTATTTTCATGGTGGCCAGAACCTGTCTCAATCGGTTTGAGTGGTACACTGAATTTCAGAATGAACTATGACCATAGGCTTGTAGAGGGAGAAATTCTGAATGATTTTCATGTTTGGATCGAGTTGAATCGTGGCCTGAGCAGGGAGAACGAGGGAGAGGAAGATGAGTGCATGGAGGAGAGGGTTTCTGAAAACCCTAGGTATGTTTGGGACGATGAAGAGGGTCCGTTGGATCAGGCTCCAAAGTTTGACAATTTAATCAGATCCAACGGCTGTGAGTGAGTCTGAGAAAGGGAGGGAAAATTCAAAGAAATTGAAACGCGGTCGTTTCATTTAACCGCGCTTGGGCTTGCTGGCTTCTATCCACACCCCCCCTATTTCTGGCCCATCTGATTTGAACTAGCGTGAGTTGCTATTCCAACCCCCCTCCCTTTAATTGATTTAATTGTTTTAATTTTCTTTTAATATTTTTCTGTTTTAGAAAATTCATTAAAAATTGAAAAATAACTCTTTTTTAATTCTTCTTTTTTCTATGATTAGATGATAATGTGTAGAAAATATTAAAAATAAAAATGGGATTTTATTTTTTAGTTTAGTATTTTTAATAGATTTTTCTTTTAAAAAGCTTTTATAATGTTTAGTTTTGTATCATGATTTTGCAAGAATTGTTTTAGGACCTTCCCTTAGGTTTTTTTATCCATTCTTTTTTGTGCAATTAGATGATGAATCATAGTTCCCCATAGGATTTATTCTAGAATTTTAGAATTAAATTTTGATTAGTTTAATTAGGGTAGATGTAGGGTATCCTAATTAGGGTTTAGGTTGTGCTTAGGTGAGGAAATCCACTTTCTTTGATAAGTTTTGTCTTGATTTTTAGGTAGAGTCCTATATAGATGTTATGGGTAGATGTTGAGGACCCTTGTGAATAATTGTTAGATTTTTCCCCATTGGTTTAGTATTTTTAGGTATTTTCTGAAGTTGCCTGTTGATTTTGTCCGCCCTGTGGTTATCTGGCCATCTGTGGGGTTCATTGTGGGGAATTTGTTGAGGGGCTTGTGTTACCTTGAAGACCTTGATGGAGAGCATCATGAAGAGAAGATTGTAGATCAAGATTCAGAGACCCAGAGCTTGGCTTGTCCCCTGTCTGTGAGGTTTGAGATCCTGAAGTTTGAAGGAAGTTCATGGTACTTTCCTGAGGAAGGCACTATGAATGACCTTCATTCTTTCTTCTCACCTCTTTCTTAAGTATCCAATGATGTTGGAGCCAACTTGTGAGTTTAATTTCTCCTGAGGAGGAATGTAAACTGATCACATGTTGTTGAGCCACATGGGATACAACTCCTAAGTGGAAGCCTCCTAGTACTTTCCTGAGGAAGGTCCTATGAGCCTATTCACTTAGTTCCATTAGTTTGTCTAGGATTTCTCAAGTATCCAATGATGTTGGAGCCAACTTGTGAGTTTAATTTCTCCTGAGGAGGAATGTAAACTGATCACATGTTGTTGAGCCACATGGGATACGACTCCTAAGTGGAAGCCTCCTAGTACTTTCCTGAGGAAGGTCCTATGAGCCTATTCACTTAGTTCCACTAGTTCAGATAGGATTTCCTAAATATCCAGTGATGTTGGAGCCTGCTTGTGAGTTTAATTTCTCCTGAGGAGGAATGTAAACTGATCACAGTGGTTGAGCCACATAGGATATGACTCCTGAGTATACACCTCCTAGTGCTTTCCTGAGGAAAACACTATGAGTCTGCTTGCTTAGCTCCCTTTCTTTGGTAAGCTTGTTCTGAAGCTTGAAGACTGGGATTGATTTCTTTTGGTTAGGTTTTGCTTTAGGGCTTTGCTTAGATTTGATTCAGATTCTGTGATTAGGGTTAGGATTAGAGAGTAGATTCTTTCTTTCTCAAGCATGTGTGTTTGTTTGCCTGTTGGCACTTCCCTTCTTTTATTTGTTCATTGCTTGACAGTATGTGGTTTATTTTCAGTATGATTACTGTTATTTCATGACTGGCTTGAGGTCGAGACGAGCTTGTGGAGGCTGAAACCCCACACACATTTCCTCCCTCACTTGCATTGCATGCATTTCACTGTTAAAGCTGATGTTTTTGTCTGTCTTGGTGTATCATTGACATGATCCCTTAGGACTCTCATTTCTTCTGATGAGGATTTGATGATAGACTTTTAGGTCGAAACCTATGCATGACAACTTCTAGGAGTTCCCTGTTCAAACCTCAACCATAGGATGAATCCATGGCATGATAACAGTAGGACTTGATAGTCTCCCTCCTAGTTGAGCCATTTTAACCCGTAGTTACCCGAACTACGTTTGCTCTGATCTTTCATACCAGATGAAAGTACGTAGGCATAGGATGCGATATCCTAGCGAGCAACCTTCCCCACCTTCCCCCGTAGTAAGCCGAACTACGTTGACTCTGATTTCTCATTCTCTGATGAGAATACGTAGGTATAAAGTGCGACGCTTTGCCGAGTCATTTTTCTTTTCTTTTTCAGCCAGCCTTGATAGGTAGATAGATTATAACCAACCCGTCCAAGTAAACACACAAGCGAGGATCCCGTCGAGTACGACGGACGTGAGGGGTGCTAATACCTTCCCCTTGCGTAACCGACTCCCGAACCCAGACAACGGTTGCGACGACCTTGTCTTACCCTTTTTCGTCAGGTTTTTCCGATCGTTTCCTTTCCCGCTCTGAGGGATAAATAACGAAAGGTGGCGACTCTTCTGTCATGCCGTCACCTTATTTTCGCGCAAGCGACAATATGCCTTTAGTTGCTATTATTGATACTGGAGCGACTCACTCGTTCATTTCTCTTGCGTGCGCTAAGCGGTTGAATTTGTGTATGGTTTCTTTGAGTAGTGGTATGGTTATTGGGACTCCCGCTTCGGGGTCGGTAACTACTTCTTTGGTGTGTGTAAGTTGTCCTTTGACCATGTGTGGTAAGGACTTCGTTATGGATTTAGTGTGTTTGTCGTTGGAAGGTTTGGACGTAATCTTGGGTATGAACTGGTTGCAATTTAATAGAGTTCATCTGGATTGCTATCACAAGTTAGTAAGGTTTCCTTCTTTGGAAGATGGTGAAAACGAGAGTTTTCTTTCCACTAAAGAGTTGAAGAAACTTTTAGCGGACGAAGCTCAGTTGTTTGGTTTGTTTGCATCGTTGTCGGTGGAGAGCAAAGTTGAGCTCGATGTGTTTCCTATGGTTTGTGAATTTCCTGAAGTGTTTCCAGAAGACGTTGCGGATGTGCCGCCAAAGAGAGGGGTTGGATTTTCTATTGATCTAGTTCCGGGTACTAGACCGATTTCGATGGCCCCGTATCGGATGTCGGCATCGGAGTTGGTGGAATTGAAGAAGCAGTTGAATGATTTGTTGGATAAGAGATTTGTAAGACCAAGCGTTTCTCCTTGGGGTGCGCCGGTATTGTTGGTAAAGAAGAAGGATGGTAGTATGCGATTGTGTATTGATTATCGGCAGTTGAATAAGGTGACAATTAAGAACAAGTATCCGCTTCCAAGAATCGATGATTTGATGGATCAATTAGTTGGAGCCCGTGTTTTTAGTAAGATTGATTTGAGATCCGGTTATCACCAAATTCGGGTTAAGGAAGAAGATATTTCGAAGACGGCTTTTAGAACACGATATGGTCACTATGAGTATACGGTGATGCCATTCGGAGTTTCTAATGCGCCAGGTGTTTTCATGGAATATATGAACCGTATCTTCCACGAGCAGTTGGATCGTTTTGTGGTAGTGTTTATCGATGACATTTTGATTTATTCTAAGTCTCGAGAGGAGCACGAAGAACATTTAAGGATTGTGTTGCGGATTTTGAAAGAGAAGAAGTTGTACGCAAAGTTGTCTAAGTGTGAGTTTTGGTTGTCGGAGGTGAGTTTTCTTGGACATATTATTTCCGGAAATGGTATTAGTGTGGATCCATCCAAGATCGATGCGGTAATGCAATGGGGGACTCCATGATCAGTTACGGAAATTCGAAGCTTTTTGGGCTTGGCCGGTTACTACCGGAGGTTTATCGAAGGATTTTCAAAGTTAGCACTTCCGTTAACGCAGTTGACTTGTAAAGGAAAGGCTTTTATTTGGGATGTTAATTGTGAAGAGAGTTTCATGGAATTAAAGAGAAGGTTAACGACAGCGCCAGTTTTGATTTTGCCGAATCCTACGGAACCTTTTGTGGTTTATTGCGATGCTTCTTTGTCAGGATTGGGTGGTGTATTGATGCAAGATGGGAAGGTCGTGGCGTATGCTTCTAGACAGTTGAGAGTACATGAAAAGAATTATCCTACTCATGACTTGGAGTTAGCGGCCATAGTGTTCGTTTTGAAAATTTGGAGGCACTATCTTTATGGTGCAAGATTTGAAGTTTTTAGCGATCACAAGAGTTTGAAGTATTTGTTTGATCAAAAAGAATTGAATATGAGGCAAAGGAGATGGCTAGAACTTTTGAAGGACTATGATTTTGGTTTAAATTATCATCCGGGTAAGGCGAATGTGGTAGCCGATGCCTTAAGTCGGAAGTCGTTGCATGTGTCTACTTTGATGGTTAGAGAGTGGGAACTTTTGGAGAACTTTAGAGATTTGAGTTTGGTTTGTGAGTTAGCACCGAGTAGTGTGAAGCTGGGTATGTTGCATGTCACGAATGATTTCCTTGCTACGGTGTGTGAAAAGCAAAAGTTGGATTTGAAATTTGTGGATTTGATGACGAATGGAAATGAAGATTTCAAAGTTGATGAATTAGGAGTTTTGAGGTTTCGAGGTCGTATTTGTATTCCCGATGATGCGGATTTGAAAAAGATGATATTGGAAGAGGGACATCGGAGTAACTTGAGTATTCATCCGGGAGCGAATAAGATGTATCAGGATTTGAAGAAGATCTTTTGGTGGTCTGGATTGAAAAGCGATGTTGCTCGTTTTGTGTACTCGTGTTTGACTTGCCAGAAGTCTAAGGTGGAGCATCAGAAGCCTAGTGGATTGGTGCAACCGTTGGATATTCCGGAATGGAAATGGGATAGTATATCGATGGATTTTGTTACGGGATTTCCGAATACGCAAAGAGGACATAATGCTATTTGGGTGATTGTTGATAGGCTTACTAAATCGGCTCACTTTATTCCGATTGATATTACTTATTCTTTGGAAAGGTTGGCCGAGATTTATGTTGGCACTATTGTGAAGCTTCATGGAGTTCCTAAGAGTATTGTGTCGGATAGAGATCCTAGATTTACTTCAAGATTTTGGGAGAGTTTGCAAGGTGCCTTGGGTTCTAAGTTGATATTGAGTTCGGCATATCATCCGCAAACGGATGGTCAAACCGAGAGGACGATTCAATCGTTAGAAGATTTGTTGCGTGCTTGTGTGCTTGAACAAGGTGGTGCGTGGGACGGTTATTTAGTGTTGATTGAGTTCACCTATAATAACAGTTTCCATTCGAGTATTGGTATGGCGCCATTTGAGGCTTTATATGGTCGGAGATGTCGAACACCTCTGTGTTGGCATGAGACAGGTGAAAAGTCGGTAGTTGGTCCGGAAATGGTACAGCAAACGACGGAAAAGGTGAAATTTATTCGGGAAAAGATGAGAGCTTCTCAGAGTAGACAGAAAAGTTATCATGATAAAAGGAGAAAGGATCTCGAGTTTCAAGAGGGCGACCATGTGTTTTTGAGAGTTACACCGGTTACGGGTGTGGGTCGTGCTTTGAAGTCGAGAAAGTTGACTTCTCGTTTTATTGGCCCGTATCAGATTGTCGCACAAGTTGGTGTTGTGGCTTATCGTGTGGCGTTACCTCCGAACCTTTCGAATTTGCATGATGTATTCCATGTCTCGCAACTTCGGAAGTATGTTCCGGATCCGTCACATGTTATCCCAATGGATGAGGTTGAAGTAAGAGATAACCTTACAGTTGAAGTTTTACCGGCTAGTATTTTGGACCGTGAAGTTAAGAAACTAAGAGGCAAGGATATTGCGCTTGTGAAGGTGTCCTGGGGAGGTGCCGCAGAAGGCAACATGACTTGGGAGTTGGAGAGCAAGATGCGAGAATCGCATCCAGAGTTGTTTGAATAAGGTAATATTTTCGAGGACGAAAATTTCTAAAGTGGGGGAGAGTTGTAACGCCCCGATTCTGAATTCCCATTAATTGTTGAGTCTTTTAATTTATTTAATTGATGTTTGTTTTAAATTGAGAAATTATATATTACTATGTGGTGTTTGCTTATTTTATCTATTTTTACCGATTCGGAGAGTTTTCGGGGAATTAGAGTAAAAAGGGCATTTTAGACATTTAGCAATTTAGTGTGAGAATTGATTGGTAAGTGTTGGAAAGAATTTGAGAGGAAAGAAATAGAGATAGAAATAGGATAAAAGAGGAAAAAGAAAGAAAGATAGTAGGATAAGAAGAAAAACAAGAGAAAGAAAAGAGAAGAAGAGAAAGTAGAGAGGAAAACCTAGAATCATCAAGGGATCATCACCAAAGCTTGCAATCGATCGGTAAGGGTGTGAAACTCCATCATCTCTTTAATGTGTATGATTGTATGTGTATGTGTTTGGATTTTGTAGAGTTTCTACTCTTTTTCCACTTAGGTTAGAAGTTGGTTTGATGAGTAGAATGAGGTTTTAATCGGTTAGAACTCGGATTAGACGATGTAGTTTAGTCGGGTGATGGTTGGGTTGTGCCACTGAGACTAGTTTGGATTTAATCGGTTGGTTGTGTGGAGTTTGGGCTTTGGAACAGCCATGGAAGTTCTGTCTTCGCAGGCTCGCCAGGCGAAGTCCAGCGAGCTGTAGCGAAGCAAGTCAGAAGCTAACACCCTGTATTCGCTGGCAAGTTCGCCAGGCGAGGTTAGTTGGCGAAGGTTCGCCAAGAGAGTGTGTAGCGAGCCTCAGCGAGTAATTCCAGAATTACTCCCAGTGGACTTCGCTGGGAAGTTCGCCAGGCGAAGGCCAGCGAGCATTCGCTGCGTGGCTTCGCCAGGCGAAGGTTGGCGAACATGGCAGTGTTATTTGTTTTGCTGTTTATTCATAGCATGATTTTTTGGCCGATTCAATTATGATTAATGCCTATATGAATGATTGATGTGTGAACTGTTTTGACATGCCGTGCTGTGGGTGGCCGAAAGGCGTGAATCCTAGATTGTAGAGCCAATGGTGAATCTTGAATGTTTGATAACCTTGGGTATTTGCTTGAATTGAATAGAACGTATTGATAGGCTGGTATGTGTGTAAACCATGTGTGAAATGGTGCATAATGTGAATGCATGATAGATATATGCGATGTATGTGATAAATGCAATGAGTATGTTTGTGAACATAGTATGCATTTTGTGTTGAATGATCCCTCGGAGGATTTGCAGAACCTCGTATGATACGATGGTTATATTAGATTCCTTGGAGAATCGGTTGCATTGTGTGATTCCTCGGAGAATCAGTCATAACATGTAATCCCGTGGAGGATTGACTAGAGTATTTGATTCCGTGGAGAATCTGCTGAGTATTTGATTCCGTGGAGAATCTGCTGAATATTCGATTCCGTGGAGAATCTGATGAATATTTGATTCCGTGGAGAATCTGCTGAATACTTGATTCCATGGAGAATCTGCTGAATACTCGATTCCTTAGTGAATCTGTTGAAAAGAGTCGGTACCGCATTTGCATCTGCATAGAGTCGTGTGTCGGTCTCTATGAGTTGCATGAGTCATCTGTGTATGATGCATTATTTGAATGAATATAACTGTGTATGTTATATATGATTGTTTGGAGGAACATATAGTAAATGTTCATGTGTATGTGTAGAGACATGATTATTTGTATATGCTTAATGTGGTGAGAACATAAATTGAGTATGACTTATACAATTATGAGTATATGTATATATACACTTTTATGCATTAACTGTTATGATATTGTTTCTCACCCTTCTGCTGTTTTATAATGCTCTATGAGGCATTGCAGAGTAGGAAGCTGGAGGTTCTTTTTGTGAAGCAATGTCTTCATTCTTTTTGGTCAATGGCTCTGATATGTAACATCTGGGTAGTTAGGAAGCCTTTGGCTCTTTTGAAGCTATTTTGTTTTGATTCTTTTGTGATACATATGTGTATGTATCTGCTGTGGATATGTTGTAGAGCATGAATTAACTGATGGTTGTATATACTTTTATGAATGTGATCGATTCAATATTTGGATGTTTCCGATTTTATTCTAAATATTGAGATGTGGGTTACCCATTGTTGCATATCTGATTTGAGCAGGTATCGTATGTGTTTAATTTCATGATAATGTGATGCGCCTCTTATATACCATGTTTTAATTAAACTCTGATGAAATAAATTTTCTAAGTGCCTAATTGATTTATTTGTTTAATTTGGGGGTATAGAAAGGGGGTGTTACACACGACCTCGTAGAACTTGGAGTCGCAGCGTAGACCCTGCTCCATTAGGTAACGCTTCATCTCGTCTGACGTCTTCACCTGTACTGCTTCCTGCGTGAATCTTTCGATGTACTTCCGGAGAGGCTCGTCGGGAGCTTGGATTATCGCGCCGAGGGCGGCCTCTGTCTTCGGGTGGCGTCGGGACGCCGTGAAGTGTTTTGAAAACAGGTCCTTCAGGACCCTCCACGATGTAACCGATTCGGGCTCCAGACTTTTGTACCATGCCATGGCGCCTTTCCTTAGGGTCGTCGGGAATAGCCTGCACTTGATAGCTCCTCGGACGTTTTGGTAATCTAGCATGGCCTCAATGTCTTCCAGGTGATCGCCTGGGTCGGAGGTACCGTCGTACGTCGAGAGCGTCAGGGGCTTCTCCATCCCGTGGGGGATGGGGGCGGCCATGATTTCCCGGGACAGAGGGGTCCTATAGTCGTCTTCATCGCTGAGAGCGGGTGACCGAGGAGGAGATGGGCCGTTTAGTATAGGCACCTGGTTTCGGGTCCTCGGCCTTCTGACAGGGGGTTCGACGCGCGGAGGCCTGGACGGGATTGCTGTCGTGTTCTGCCGCCTCCCGCGAATTTGTCTCGTCAGGGATCTGGTGCGCTCCCGCACTACTTCCGTTCGGGGCCTCTCCAACCGAGGTCGTCGATTTCTGGGTTGAGGCGAGGGACTCCTCGAGCCCCCATTCTGGTCTTCCCGCGGAGGGGACCTCGGGGGGACCTCCCGCTCCAGCGCTCCAATTCGTGCGTTCTGCTGAAACAATAGTTGGTTCGTCTGGTTGATGGCCTCAAAGAGGGCGGCCACCGTTGGGTCCGCTCCTGCTGGGATGGGAACAAGTTGGAACGCCGCTAGGCTCTGGGGCGGGTGGTCAGCCTGGCGTGTCAGCTCTGCGGACGACGGAGATGCAGTATGGCCGTCTCTCTCGTCGGTCTCCGCTGGGCGTGACGTCTCTGTTTGCTTGCCGCCGTTTGCGGCAGCATTGAGCATGAAGTCGTGCATGGTATTGTCGTGGTGTGGGCTAGCCATGATCGGGGAGTGTTGATGAAACTTTGGTTCTCTGCACGGAGTAACGGGGAAGTTTTCGTTCCCACAGACGGCGCCACTGATCTGACCTGATCAGAAGGGGATCACGGGCTGGCCATACGCTGTTGGACTGCTATTTGTTCACCGGTGATGAGGAGGAGAAAGGGGGTGTACCTGCAAGACACTCTGATGCCAAAGTAAGGAATTGGGCAGAGTGAGAGCAAAGTACAGAAAAGGGGGTAAGAAGTGAATTACCTGACCCTCTTATGAAAGAGGGTATTTATAGAGAGACCCCAGCGCTGGGCCAACGGTCACATGTGTTGGGCTGGATTGTTAGGCCCAACCCAGGTGACTGCTAGGGCTTACGTGGCGTAGTGAAGACCAAAACGTGGTCTTCGCCCTAGTCCAACTGTCCTTTGATCTCCGGAAAGTGGGTTTGACCTGCTCTTTCGGAGGTGGGCAGTTGGTTGGTGACGTGTCCCCACGGAGGGGAGCACGTAGAGAATGTGTGAAGGACACAATGTTCTACCCGACAGGAGGGTGGGTTCTGCTCGCAGGAGGCAGGTCTTGCCCGCGGAGGGTAGTGTTTGGTCGAGCGGGGAGTCTCCTGCTCGACGCAGTTGGGGCAGGCCTTCCTAGCAGGGAGGCCTTTCTGACATGTCGGGGACCTCGTGCCCGACGTGGTATCCAGACTGGACAGGGCCTGGCAGAACATTATTGAGTTGGGCCCGCATGGTCAGCCCGGGGCCCAGGCCAGAACAGAAGGGAATAAACAAGAAATAGAGTAGGGTGTAACTAGAATATTTTAAGCATATTGACTAGGAACACAATTAAACTCAAACCTAAGAGCATTTAACTTGACACTTCTACTTTGAGCGAACTTACCCTTTTACTCTTAGAAATTTTCGAAAATTATTAAATTAACAGTATTATACCAAAAATTTTGTGACCATACCGAAAACTTGGAAATTTTATTGTGTTTTACCAATCCTGTAAGGCATATACCGGAAATTCTAAAATTTATGGTAGATAATACCAAAATTTTCAAAATTTTCGGGTGAGTTATACTGGAAAATATGAAATTTACATAAACTATCCAAAACTTTTGGAAATTTGAAATTTCCGGTATACCGGAAATATCAGAAATTCAAATTTTCCTATATAAACCCATAATTTCCAAAATATCTATAATTTCAATATTTTTGACACAGCGGCCTGCATAAATGGTTCCGTAAAAAAATCATCACATATAATAGATACATATTGTCCACACGATTACATAGCAAATTAGGATGACTTCTTAACTTCATCCTGCTAGTTCCTAATTCGTCTTGCATATGCTGATTCTCATGCTTTTGCATCTTCAGTACAGTTCTGTCTCCAATGTTTAGTGACGGGAGGCAATGGACTATCAGGTTTCAACTTTACCTGAACCCAATTATTACTATTGAAAAAACCAAGAACAATATGTCTGTTCGTATACATAGGTGGGGCTATGGTAAGAGGGGAAAAGGTAATGTTAAGTCTCTATGATAGGGAGACAAATACGACAATGTACCTACATGCAAGAGGGTAACCCATATCAAGAATCGTCATCCATTTTTCTCGATCCTGCACACCCAAGAGTTCTACTTTTAAGGAATTCCTAACTTCAAAGACAATGTCATAGAACAAATTGGAAAATAATTTAGGGTGTTTATGAACTTGAGTATCTAACTGCATCCAGACTAACGTCCATGACTCTTCGCCCCATCCAAGTAAAGCTGCAATTGTCCAAAAACCATCATTTCCATCGTCACCCACATCAACAATTTCATCAATTTATGGATGAAAGAAACTAGGAAACTAAGACAAGTAAAGATGCCTCGAAGATGCAGTGGGCGGTTGACTTTGACCCGTCATACTTGAAGGTTGACTTCCTGTTGGTTCCGTGCATGATCTCTTTGTAGTCTGACTCCCATGCGAGCCCTCATCATACTCCCATTGTGAAGGATCATGATCCACATCACTCTCTTCACCCTTTCTGCTTTTCTTAACTCACCTATTTGGCTTGTACTTCACCGGCGGTGGACACATAGAAGTTGTGGATGAATGTGTTAATTCCCAAATCTTTTTTACAACACCCTCTGGCCTACAATATCCAAAGAATTGAAATATGTCTTCAACTCTTCACACTCTACTTCTAAATCCAATTTTGTGCCACTATCGTCACGACTCTCATCATGCTCTTCAATGTGTAATTTCTTCCAAAAAATATGAATTAGTTCTAAAGGAACAAACAAGCCTTGTATTTGGAAACCAACAAGTTAATACACATAAGGTAACCCATGTGTAGTTCTAATGAACCAACCACAAGCATATTTGATTGTACCAATACATTTTACCCTTTCTAGTTCCTTCCCTATGTACTGTATATACTGCCTTGAAAGAAAACCATGTAAGTTGGTATAGAATGGGGTGTTATATCGATGCTCATTGTTGACAATATTTTTTTGAAACGACACCCTGATTGAACCTAACTGCAACTTCAACATGGTGTTCACAGCATCCCAGCTTCGACATAAATCTCCTCGGCTTGTAGTCAACATGTTTTTTAGTCTCCAATGAGCAGACTCCTCCTAAATCACAATAATTAAACCATAATGAGTCAATATGATAAATTATGCTTAGTAATAACATCGAAAAGAAGTCATTGTACCTTTTCGTTGTTGTGTACTCTAAATGAGTGACTCTGTTAGTCTAAGCAACAACAAACCTTTCTTTATAAGGTGTCAACCATGTTTCACTCACGTACTTAACAAACAAAGAAATATCAACATAAAGAGTCTCAAATTGCTTCAAGTGTGCGACAAACTCTATTTCTCTATTAACATACATGATATTGTTCCATAAATCCATGAGATGTTCATGTCTTTCTAATTTAACATACTCTTTACATTTCATGCTAACGTTTTTTGAAATATAGAACGAACATAATAAGTGAGTTGAATTTGGAAGCACAACTTCAATTGCATTCATCAATGCAAGTTCTCGATCTGTCACCATAATATTCGGTAACAATTGCTAGGAAGAGAATAGTTCCTTGAGCTTCTCTAGTGCCCATTTGATTTTCTCCCCCGTTTCATGTTCCAAATAGGCAAAGCCTATCAAAAATGTCAATTTTGTTGACGTAACACCAACAATCTTAAGGAGTGGTAGCCGATACCAATATGATCATGGTGCAAATAATAAAAAATATGACAAATTAAAGTATGTCGAAATGATATCAAGGTATGATGACAATGCACATTACCTATTTGTCTTGTATGTACAATAAAAAATCAACACCAAGTGAAACATATTCAACAACTTCACTGAATCAGGATGTGTCCAGAAGATATCAACAACAACATTTGAGTCTTCCCCATTTCTTGTCTAGCACATATATTTTTCTTTATGAATAAAAGTCAACAACGTTTATATTTCCATCAATGAAGCTCTTTTTCCCGTATTGTATGTACCTCTAGCTTTATACACTTAGGTAACACATATGAGGTTTTCTGAATCTTTGTCTTTCAAGGCAGAAACTATGTATATGGGAGCCATGTTGTACGTTGTCATATCATTCACAAATTGTCTCTCATGAACTTTTAGACGACCTAATATGTCATGTCCATCTAAATCCTCAGATAGTTTATGATTGTGAAACTCACACCTGACCATCACCTTCCAACCGCTACTACTCGGCGCAGATCTCAACCTAAAAAGGCATTTTACTTTCATACTATAAATACCTTCTAAGGATTTATTATTTTCAGATGTTATTTTCCTTTTATAATTTCCTCCTCTCTCACAACCCATAATCGATTTATCTTTCCTACCTTGCTAGCCATTTGCAGTATCAGAATGAACAGTCACAACTATAATACCATGTTGCTTGGAGATATTATGTGCCCAGACTAATACTTCAGAACATGACTCAAATATTTGTCACTTACAATACATAAAAAGTGTACTATCAATATCATATAAGTGCGAGAAAATATTAAATTTAAACTTGTTACATAGAAACTATATTTTGTCTGTGGTGAAGAACTACATACAATAGCTACACAAATCTTTATATGATCCTGCCGGGTTCAGATCACACAAATAAAGCATTTTTCCTAGTTTGTGTTATGTTACTGGAATTTCAAATACAACTAAAAATTTTAGTACACCGAAAATTTGCAAATTTCTGAAAGTTTTTGTAATTTATCAGAAATTTTGACAATTGTCGGTATTGGTACCGAATTTTTTAAAATTTCTAAAATTTTATACCGGATTTTTTCAAATTACTTATATATATGCGTGAAATTTCAAAAATTCGAAAAAAGACATACCGAAAGTTTCAAAATTATTACGAGAAATTTCGTTTTTAAATGTTGAAAAAAGTGAAAATTTTAAAAGAATAATAAAATTTGATAGGTAAGTATTAATAAATATAATTTGAAAATATTTAAAGTTTAGGAGTATCATGTATAAAATAGGATGTCAAGTTAATTTCTCCAAATATAATGGGTACCCGCATATCCCTGGCCCATTTCGGCATTATATATACCGACCCCTCAAACCTAAATTTTTCCAACCCCTAACACTGAGCCCTTTTTCTATCGCAAATTGCAGAGAGAGAAAGAGAGAGATCGAAAGAGAAAAATGGCACTAAGAGCAACCGTACTCCGCCATGTTCGCGTGCCGCTCCAAGCCGCTCCTAAATTCCAACAATGGAATGCTTCCATTCGCTCCATGTCTTCACCCGAAGAAGAAGATCGTATAAATAAAGAAGAGGTTATCGATAAAGTAGATCCTTCCAAGGTCTTTCTTCTCTCTTTTTTCCCTTCATTTTGTTTCGTTTTCAATCTTGATTCATGTAACATAGACAATACATATTATTGAGAAATTGGAATTCCCAAATGTTAGTACGTTGATTTGTCATATTGGGTTTCCCAACGTTTGTTAGAATGGTGCCACTAATATCAATTTAATTTTAAGTTGTCTGTAATTCTAATTTTTCAACCCTCCATCCAACTTTGTTAGTGCAAATAATAATAAATAATTTTGTTGTGCTTTATCAGGTGGCTTCAGATGTGGATTCTCAGAAGGATTTGGCTATGGACAAAATATACCTTTTGAGAGTTTTACGTGCAGTACAAGAAGCGTTCAAGCCAATGTTTTAAAATACGGGCCCCTTCCTGTGTGTGTGGATTTCTGGATTGGGTTGAATTTTTTAATGATTTTTTTTATATTTATATTTTTTTTAGCTTAATTAGAATATTGATTTTTTATTTTTCTTAAATTTTGGTGTTCTGTTTTATAATCTGATTTTATTAATGTTTATAAATATGTTAATTATTTATAACAAATAAATAATATTAAAATTAGAAAAATTAAATTTTGTCAAATTTTAATGTGAAAAATATTTTTTTTTATGAGAATTTAAAATGACTTGACTTAAAATTTATTGTTTGAATAATATTTAAGAAATCTTAAATGATATCAAAAAGTAAAGAATTTAAAATTATTCATTCATTCTATATAACATATAATGTGGATTTTAAATTGTTTATTATTAGCTTTTTAAATTTTGCAAGATGGATTTCATATTTTATAACAATTTACAATAGTTAATAATTTTCAAATTTTTTAAAAGAATTATTTGAAAGTTTTAAAAATTACAAATTAGTCATTATTTTAATATTTTACATTGGTTCCAAAAGCTTTACAAATTATGAAAATGACCTCAAATATTTAATAATGAATCATTTGAGTTGTTTAGAATTTTGAGTTTCTTAAAAATTCTTAATTATCTTGTCCAAACGCACTCTTAATAAACCTTTAAAAACTATTAGAATGATAGTTTTATGAATTGAACTATGAATTTCTTTGATGTTTAATTTAGTCAAATAGAAATGAGTTATATATTGTATAATTATAACATTTCTCTCTAATGTATTCTCATTAAACTTAAATATTATTAATCATACAATATAATAATATAATTAATTTAAAAAGTTAGAAAATTAATTATACAATATAATAATACTATAAATTAACAAAAGTTTTTACAAAAATCATGTTATTAAAGAAAAATAAAATTATATTTTCACATTATTTCGAGTATGAACCTCATTAATTTTCATATTATTGTCATACCCTAAATTTGCCCACCCTTTTTTTACCTTTGACTTTTGTTTCGTTTTCGCCTGCTATGTCATCCTGTCAGTGTTGAGTTGAATTTATCAAGATTATATTTTGCATTTTATTGCTCTTTTTACTTCATATTTATTTAAGAGATAGTTTAATTAGGTTTTTAATATGACTTTTTTTAAAAATAGTTTAAATAGTTTTTTTTAATTGTTTAGAACTTTTTAATAGAAATTTTATTTATTAGATTTTTTTAAATAGTTTAGAGTAGTTGTTTTAATAGAAAATAGTTTTTTTAATTAATTTAGAAATAGAAGTTGTTTAGATTTAATTTAGTAGTTTTTAGAATTATTTTTCATTTTAAAATAGTTTTAGAATTATTTAATTTTAATTAGATTTTAGTTTTTATTTAGAAATTAGAATTAATTTTAGAGATATTTTAGGATTTTAGAATTAAGTTAGTAATTTTAGAGATTTTTTAGGATTTTAGAATTAAGTTAGTAATTCTAGAGATTTTTTAGGATTTTAGAATTAAGTTAGTAATTCTAGAGATTTTTTAGGATTTTAGAATTAAGTTAGTAATTTTAGAAATATTTTAGGATTTTAGATTTAAGTTAGTAATTTTAAAATTGTTATTAGGGATTAGTTTAAAATTAATTAGAATACATTTTGTATAGAATTTATTTAGAATTTAGAACTAGAATATAGATTAGAATTTTAATTAAAATTTTATTTAGTCTTTTCATATATTAATTTTTATTAGAAATTATAATATTTTTAGAATAGAATTTTATTTTAGATTCAACAATTAGAACTTAGTTTCTTTTAGTTTAGAAATAGTTTTTAGAAATTAGAATAGAATTAGTTTAGAAAATAGACTTAATTAGAATTTTGATTTTTATTAGATTAAATTAGAGTTAGTTTTAGAAATTGTTTTTAGAAATTAGAATTTAAAGTTTTAGTTTTAACTTTGTTATTAGAATTAGGAAATAGATTAATTTTTAAATTAGATTATAGAATTAGAATTTTATTTTATTTTAGATTAGAATTAGTTAGTTTTTAAATTAGATTATAGAATTAGATTTTTTTTATTAATTTAGAATATAGAATTTGTTATTAGAATTAATTAGTTTTTAGAATTAGGTTTTTAATTAATTAGGATAGATTAAAAATTAGATTAGAACTTTATCATTAGAGTTTAGTATGGAATTAAATAATTAGTTAATTAAGTTAATTAAAATTAGTATAGAAATAGAATTAGTTTAGAATTTAGATTAGTTTTAATTAGGATTTTAATTCATATTTTAATATCAATTAGGATTAGTTAGATTTAGAATATTAATTAATTATTAATTAGAATAGTTAATTATTAGAATAATATTAAACTAAGATTAGAATAGTTTTTTTCTCCTTAGAGTTAGATTTAATTGTTTTATTATTATCATAATTAATTAAATAGTACAGAAAATTAAAGAAAAATTAAAAAAAAAGAAGCAACACGTGTATTGGTACCGAATTTTTGAAAGTTTTTAGTACACCGAAAATTTGCAAATTTCTGAAAGTTTTTGTAATTTATCAGAAATTTTGACAATTGTCGGTATTGGTACAGAATTTTTTAAAATTTCTAAAATTTTATACCGGATTTTTTCAAATTACTTATATATATGCGTGAAATTTCAAAAATTCGAAAAAAGACATATCGAAAGTTTCAAAATTATTACGAGAAATTTCTTTTTTAAATGTTGAAAAAAGTTAAAATTTTAAAAGAATAATAAAATTTGATAGGTAAGTATTAATAAATATAATTTGAAAATATTTAAAGTTTAGGAGTATCATGTATAAAATAGGATGTCAAGTTAATTTCTCCAAATATAATGGGTACCCGCATATCCCTGGCCCATTTCGGCATTATATATACCGACCCCTCAAACCTAAATTTTTCCAACCCCTAACACTGAGCCCTTTTTCTATCGCAAATTGCAGAGAGAGAAAGAGAGAGATCGAAAGAGAAAAATGGCACTAAGAGCAACCGTACTCCGCCATGTTCGCGTGCCGCTCCAAGCCGCTCCTAAATTCCAACAATGGAATGCTTCCATTCGCTCCATGTCTTCACCCGAAGAAGAAGATCGTATAAATAAAGAAGAGGTTATCGATAAAGTAGAACCTTCCAAGGTTTTTCTTCCTTCTTTTTCCCCTTCATTTTGTTTCGTTTTCAATCTTGATTCATGTAACATAGACAATACATATTATTGAGAAATTGCAATTCCCAAATGTTAGTACGTTGATTTGTCATATTGGGTTTCCCAATGTTTGTTAGAATGGTGCCACTAATATCAATTTAATTTTAAGTTGTCTGTAATTCTAATTTTTCAACCCTCCATCCAACTTTGTTAGTGCAAATAATAATAAATAATTTTGTTGTGCTTTATCAGGTGGCTTCAGATGTGGATTCTCAGAAGGATTTGGCTATGGACAAAATATACCTTTTGAGAGTTTTAAGTGCAGTACAAGAAGCGTTCAAGCCAATGTTTTAAAATACGGGCCCCTTCCTGTGTGTGTGGATTTCTGGATTGGGTTGAATTTTTTATTGATTTTTTTTATATTTATATTTTTTTTAGCTTAATTAGAATATTGATTTTTTATTTTTCTTAAATTTTGGTGTTCTGTTTTATAATCTGATTTTATTAATGTTTATAAATATGTTAATTATTTATAACAAATAAATAATATTAAAATTAGAAAAATTAAATTTTGTCAAATTTTAATGTGAAAAATATTTTTTTTTATGAGAATTTAAAATGACTTGACTTAAAATTTATTGTTTGAATAATATTTAAGAAATCTTAAATGATATCAAAAAGTAAAGAATTTAAAATTATTCATTCATTCTATATAACATATAATGTGGATTTTAAATTGTTTATTATTAGCTTTTTAAATTTTGCAAGATGGATTTCATATTTTATAACAATTTACAATAGTTAATAATTTTCAAATTTTTTAAAAGAATTATTTGAAAGTTTTAAAAATTACAAATTAGTCATTATTTTAATATTTTACATTGGTTCCAAAAGCTTTACAAATTATGAAAATGACCTCAAATATTTAATAATGAATCATTTGAGTTGTTTAGAATTTTGAGTTTCTTAAAAATTCTTAATTATCTTGTCCAAACGCACTCTTAATAAACCTTTAAAAACTATTAGAATGATAGTTTTATGAATTGAACTATGAATTTCTTTGATGTTTAATTTAGTCAAATAGAAATGAGTTATATATTGTATAATTATAACATTTCTCTCTAATGTATTCTCATTAAACTTAAATATTATTAATCATACAATATAATAATATAATTAATTTAAAAAGTTAGAAAATTAATTATACAATATAATAATACTATAAATTAACAAAAGTTTTTACAAAAATCATGTTATTAAAGAAAAATAAAATTATATTTTCACATTATTTCGAGTATGAACCTCATTAATTTTCATATTATTGTCATACCCTAAATTTGCCCACCCTTTTTCTACCTTTGACTTTTGTTTCGTTTTCGCCTGCTATGTCATCCTGCCAGTGTTGAGTTGAATTTATCAAGATTATATTTTGCATTTTATTGCTCTTTTTACTTCATATTTATTTAAGAGATAGTTTAATTAGGTTTTTAATATGACTTTTTTTAAAAATAGTTTAAATAGTTTTTTTTAATTGTTTAGAACTTTTTAATAGAAATTTTATTTATTAGATTTTTTAAATAGTTTAGAGTAGTTGTTTTAATAGAAAATAGTTTTTTTAATTAATTTAGAAATAGAAGTTGTTTAGATTTAATTTAGTAGTTTTTAGAATTATTTTTCATTTTAAAATAGTTTTAGAATTATTTAATTTTAATTAGATTTTAGTTTTTATTTAAAAATTAGAATTAATTTTAGAGATATTTTAGGATTTTAGAATTAAGTTAGTAATTTTAGAGATTTTTTAGGATTTTAGAATTAAGTTAGTAATTCTAGAGATTTTTTAGGATTTTAGAATTAAGTTAGTAATTCTAGAGATTTTTTAGGATTTTAGAATTAAGTTAGTAATTTTAGAAATATTTTAGGATTTTAGATTTAAGTTAGTAATTTTAAAATTGTTATTAGGGATTAGTTTAAAATTAATTAGAATACATTTTGTATAGAATTTATTTAGAATTTAGAACTAGAATATAGATTAGAATTTTAATTAAAATTTTATTTAGTCTTTTCATATATTAATTTTTATTAGAAATTATAATATTTTTAGAATAGAATTTTATTTTAGATTCAACAATTAGAACTTAGTTTCTTTTAGTTTAGAAATAGTTTTTAGAAATTAGAATAGAATTAGTTTAGAAAATAGACTTAATTAGAATTTTGATTTTTATTAGATTAAATTAGAGTTAGTTTTAGAAATTGTTTTTAGAAATTAGAATTTAAAGTTTTAGTTTTAACTTTGTTATTAGAATTAGGAAATAGATTAATTTTTAAATTAGATTATAGAATTAGAATTTTATTTTATTTTAGATTAGAATTAGTTAGTTTTTAAATTAGATTATAGAATTAGATTTTTTTTATTAATTTAGAATATAGAATTTGTTATTAGAATTAATTAGTTTTTAGAATTAGGTTTTTAATTAATTAGGATAGATTAAAAATTAGATTAGAACTTTATCATTAGAGTTTAGTATGGAATTAAATAATTAGTTAATTAAGTTAATTAAAATTAGTATAGAAATAGAATTAGTTTAGAATTTAGATTAGTTTTAATTAGGATTTTAATTCATATTTTAATATCAATTAGGATTAGTTAGATTTAGAATATTAATTAATTATTAATTAGAATAGTTAATTATTAGAATAATATTAAACTAAGATTAGAATAGTTTTTTTCTCCTTAGAGTTAGATTTAATTGTTTTATTATTATCAGAATTAATTAAATAGTACAGAAAATTAAAGAAAAATTAAAAAAAAAGAAGCAACACGTGTATTGGTACCGAATTTTTGAAAGTTTTTAGTACACCGAAAATTTGCAAATTTCTGAAAGTTTTTGTAATTTATCAGAAATTTTGACAATTGTCGGTATTGGTACAGAATTTTTTAAAATTTCTAAAATTGAATTTTTTAAAATTTCTAAAATTTTATACCGGATTTTTTCAAATTACTTATATATATGCGTGAAATTTCAAAAATTCGAAAAAAGACATACCGAAAGTTTCAAAATTATTACGAGAAATTTCTTTTTTAAATGTTGAAAAAAGTGAAAATTTTAAAAGAATAATAAAATTTGATAGGTAAGTATTAATAAATATAATTTGAAAATATTTAAAGTTTAGGAGTATCATGTATAAAATAGGATGTCAAGTTAATTTCTCCAAATATAATGGGTACCCGCATATCCCTGACCCATTTCGGCATTATATATACCGACCCCTCAAACCTAAATTTTTCCAACCCCTAACACTGAGCCCTTTTTCTATCGCAAATTGCAGAGAGAGAAAGAGAGAGATCGAAAGAGAAAAATGGCACTAAGAGCAACCGTACTCCGCCATGTTCGCGTGCCGCTCCAAGCCGCTCCTAAATTCCAACAATGGAATGCTTCCATTCGCTCCATGTCTTCACCCGAAGAAGAAGATCGTATAAATAAAGAAGAGGTTATCGATAAAGTAGATCCTTCCAAGGTCTTTCTTCTCTCTTTTTTCCCTTCATTTTGTTTCGTTTTCAATCTTGATTCATGTAACATAGACAATACATATTATTGAGAAATTGGAATTCCCAAATGTTAGTACGTTGATTTGTCATATTGGGTTTCCCAACGTTTGTTAGAATGGTGCCACTAATATCAATTTAATTTTAAGTTGTCTGTAATTCTAATTTTTCAACCCTCCATCCAACTTTGTTAGTGCAAATAATAATAAATAATTTTGTTGTGCTTTATCAGGTGGCTTCAGATGTGGATTCTCAGAAGGATTTGGCTATGGACAAAATATACCTTTTGAGAGTTTTACGTGCAGTACAAGAAGCGTTCAAGCCAATGTTTTAAAATACGGGCCCCTTCCTGTGTGTGTGGATTTCTGGATTGGGTTGAATTTTTTATTGATTTTTTTTATATTTATATTTTTTTTAGCTTAATTAGAATATTGATTTTTTATTTTTCTTAAATTTTGGTGTTCTGTTTTATAATCTGATTTTATTAATGTTTATAAATATGTTAATTATTTATAACAAATAAATAATATTAAAATTAGAAAAATTAAATTTGGTCAAATTTTAATGTGAAAAATATTTTTTTTATGAGAATTTAAAATGACTTGACTTAAAATTTATTGTTTGAATAATATTTAAGAAATCTTAAATGATATCAAAAAGTAAAGAATTTAAAATTATTCATTCATTCTATATAACATATAATGTGGATTTTAAATTGTTTATTATTAGCTTTTTAAATTTTGCAAGATGGATTTCATATTTTATAACAATTTACAATAGTTAATAATTTTCAAATTTTTTAAAAGAATTATTTCAAAGTTTTAAAAATTACAAATTAGTCATTATTTTAATATTTTACATTGGTTCCAAAAGCTTTACAAATTATGAAAATGACCTCAAATATTTAATAATGAATCATTTGAGTTGTTTAGAATTTTGAGTTTCTTAAAAATTCTTAATTATCTTGTCCAAACGCACTCTTAATAAACCTTTAAAAACTATTAGAATGATAGTTTTATCAATTGAACTATGAATTTCTTTGATGTTTAATTTAGTCAAATAAAAATGAGTTATATATTGTATAATTATAACATTTCTCTCTAATGTATTCTCATTAAACTTAAATATTATTAATCATACAATATAATAATATAATTAATTTAAAAAGTTAGAAAATTAATTATACAATATAATAATACTATAAATTAACAAAAGTTTTTACAAAAATCATGTTATTAAAGAAAAATAAAATTATATTTTCACATTATTTCGAGTATGAACCTCATTAATTTTCATATTATTGTCATACCCTAAATTTGCCCACCCTTTTTCTACCTTTGACTTTTGTTTCGTTTTCGCCTGCTATGTCATCCTGCCAGTGTTGAGTTGAATTTATCAAGATTATATTTTGCATTTTATTGCTCTTTTTACTTCATATTTATTTAAGAGATAGTTTAATTGGGTTTTTAATATGACTTTTTTTAAAAATAGTTTAAATAGTTTTTTTTAATTATTTAGAACTTTTTAATAGAAATTTTATTTATTAGATTTTTTTAAATAGTTTAGAGTAGTTGTTTTAATAGAAAATAGTTTTTTTAATTAGTTTAGAAATAGAAGTTGTTTAGATTTAATTTAGTAGTTTTTAGAATTATTTTTCATTTTAAAATAGTTTTAGAATTATTTAATTTTAATTAGATTTTAGTTTTTATTTAGAAATTAGAATTAATTTTAGAGATATTTTAGGATTTTAGAATTAAGTTAGTAATTTTAGAGATTTTTTAGGATTTTAGAATTAAGTTAGTAATTCTAGAGATTTTTTAGGATTTTAGAATTAAGTTAGTAATTCTAGAGACTTTTTAGGATTTTAGAATTAAGTTAGTAATTTTAGAAATATTTTAGGATTTTAGATTTAAGTTAGTAATTTTAAAATTGTTATTAGGGATTAGTTTAAAATTAATTAGAATACATTTTGTATAGAATTTATTTAGAATTTAGAACTAGAATATAGATTAGAATTTTAATTAAAATTTTATTTAGTCTTTTCATATATTAATTTTTATTAGAAATTATAATATTTTTAGAATAGAATTTTATTTTAGATTCAACAATTAGAACTTAGTTTCTTTTAGTTTAGAAATAGTTTTTAGAAATTAGAATAGAATTAGTTTAGAAAATAGACTTAATTAGAATTTTGATTTTTATTAGATTAAATTAGAGTTAGTTTTAGAAATTGTTTTTAGAAATTAGAATTTAAAGTTTTAGTTTTAACTTTGTTATTAGAATTAGGAAATAGATTAATTTTTAAATTAGATTATAGAATTAGAATTTTATTTTATTTTAGATTAGAATTAGTTAGTTTTTAAATTAGATTATAGAATTAGATTTTTTTTATTAATTTAGAATATAGAATTTGTTATTAGAATTAATTAGTTTTTAGAATTAGGTTTTTAATTAATTAGGATAGATTAAAAATTAGATTAGAACTTTATCATTAGAGTTTAGTATGGAATTAAATAATTAGTTAATTAAGTTAATTAAAATTAGTATAGAAATAGAATTAGTTTAGAATTTAGATTAGTTTTAATTAGGATTTTAATTGATATTTTAATATCAATTAGGATTAGTTAGATTTAGAATATTAATTAATTATTAATTAGAATAGTTAATTATTAGAATAATATTAAACTAAGATTAGAATAGTTTTTTTCTCCTTAGAGTTAGATTTAATTGTTTTATTATTATCAGAATTAATTAAATAGTACAGAAAATTAAAGAAAAATTAAAAAAAAAGAAGCAACACGTGTATTGGTACCGAATTTCTGAAAGTTTTTAGTACACCGAAAATTTGCAAATTTCTGAAAGTTTTTGTAATTTATCAGAAATTTTGACAATTGTCGGTATTGGTACAGAATTTTTTAATATTTCTAAAATTTTATACCGGATTTTTTCAAATTACTTATATATATGCGTGAAATTTCAAAAATTCGAAAAAAGACATACCGAAAGTTTCAAAATTATTACGAGAAATTTCTTTTTTAAATGTTGAAAAAAGTGAAAATTTTAAAAGAATAATAAAATTTGATAGGTAAGTATTAATAAATATAATTTGAAAATATTTAAAGTTTAGGAGTATCATGTATAAAATAGGATGTCAAGTTAATTTCTCCAAATATAATGGGTACCCGCATATCCCTGGCCCATTTCGGCATTATATATACCGACCCCTCAAACCTAAATTTTTCAAACCCCTAACACTGAGCCCTTTTTCTATCGCAAATTGCAGAGAGAGAGAGAAAGAGAGAGATCGAAAGAGAAAAATGGCACTAAGAGCAACCGTACTCCGCCATGTTCGCGTCCGCCATGTTCGCGTGCCGCTCCAAGCCGCTCCTAAATTCCAACAATGGAATGCTTCCATTCGCTCCATGTCTTCACCCGAAGAAGAAGATCGTATAAATAAAGAAGAGGTTATCGATAAAGTAGATCCTTCCAAGGTCTTTCTTCTCTCTCTTTTTCCCTTCATTTTGTTTCGTTTTCAATCTTGATTCATGTAACATAGACAATACATATTATTGAGAAATTGGAATTCCCAAATGTTAGTACGTTGATTTGTCATATTGGGTTTCCCAACGTTTGTTAGAATGGTGCCACTAATATCAATTTAATTTTAAGTTGTCTGTAATTCTAATTTTTCAACCCTCCATCCAACTTTGTTAGTGCAAATAATAATAAATAATTTTGTTGTGCTTTATCAGGTGGCTTCAGATGTGGATTCTCAGAAGGATTTGGCTATGGACAAAATATACCTTTTGAGAGTTTTACGTGCAGTACAAGAAGCGTTCAAGCCAATGTTTTAAAATACGGGCCCCTTCCTGTGTGTGTGGATTTCTGGATTGGGTTGAATTTTTTATTGATTTTTTTTATATTTATATTTTTTTTAGCTTAATTAGAATATTGATTTTTTATTTTTCTTAAATTTTGGTGTTCTGTTTTATAATCTGATTTTATTAATGTTTATAAATATGTTAATTATTTATAACAAATAAATAATATTAAAATTAGAAAAATTAAATTTTGTCAAATTTTAATGTGAAAAATATTTTTTTTATGAGAATTTAAAATGACTTGACTTAAAATTTATTGTTTGAATAATATTTAAGAAATCTTAAATGATATCAAAAAGTAAAGAATTTAAAATTATTCATTCATTCTATATAACATATAATGTGGATTTTAAATTGTTTATTATTAGCTTTTTAAATTTTGCAAGATGGATTTCATATTTTATAACAATTTACAATAGTTAATAATTTTCAAATTTTTTAAAAGAATTATTTCAAAGTTTTAAAAATTACAAATTAGTCATTATTTTAATATTTTACATTGGTTCCAAAAGCTTTACAAATTATGAAAATGACCTCAAATATTTAATAATGACCTCAAATATTTAATAATGAATCATTTGAGTTGTTTAGAATTTTGAGTTTCTTAAAAATTCTTAATTATCTTGTCCAAACGCACTCTTAATAAACCTTTAAAAACTATTAGAATGATAGTTTTATCAATTGAACTATGAATTTCTTTGATGTTTAATTTAGTCAAATAGAAATGAGTTATATATTGTATAATTATAACATTTCTCTCTAATGTATTCTCATTAAACTTAAATATTATTAATCATACAATATAATAATATAATTAATTTAAAAAGTTAGAAAATTAATTATACAATATAATAATACTATAAATTAACAAAAGTTTTTACAAAAATCATGTTATTAAAGAAAAATAAAATTATATTTTCACATTATTTCGAGTATGAACCTCATTAATTTTCATATTATTGTCATACCCTAAATTTGCCCACCCTTTTTCTACCTTTGACTTTTGTTTCGTTTTCGTCTGCTATGTCATCCTGCGAGTGTTATCAGTTGAGTTGAATTTATCAAGATTATATTTTGCATTTTATTGCTCTTTTTACTTCATATTTATTTAAGAGATAGTTTAATTGGGTTTTTAATATGACTTTTTTTAAAAATAGTTTAAATAGTTTTTTTTAATTGTTTAGAACTTTTTAATAGAAATTTTATTTATTAGATTTTTTTAAATAGTTTAGAGTAGTTGTTTTAATAGAAAATAGTTTTTTTAATTAATTTAGAAATAGAAGTTGTTTAGATTTAATTTAGTAGTTTTTAGAATTATTTTTCATTTTAAAATAGTTTTAGAATTATTTAATTTTAATTAGATTTTAGTTTTTATTTAGAAATTAGAATTAATTTTAGAGATTTTTTAGGATTTTAGAATTAAGTTAGTAATTTTAGAGATTTTTTAGGATTTTAGAATTAAGTTAGTAATTCTAGAGATTTTTTAGGATTTTAGAATTAAGTTAGTAATTCTAGAGATTTTTTAGGATTTTAGAATTAAGTTAGTAATTTTAGAAATATTTTAGGATTTTAGATTTAAGTTAGTAATTTTAAAATTGTTATTAGGGATTAGTTTAAAATTAATTAGAATACATTTTGTATAGAATTTATTTAGAATTTAGAACTAGAATATAGATTAGAATTTTAATTAAAATTTTATTTAGTCTTTTCATATATTAATTTTTATTAGAAATTATAATATTTTTAGAATAGAATTTTATTTTAGATTCAACAATTAGAACTTAGTTTCTTTTAGTTTAGAAATAGTTTTTAGAAATTAGAATAGAATTAGTTTAGAAAATAGACTTAATTAGAATTTTGATTTTTATTAGATTAAATTAGAGTTAGTTTTAGAAATTGTTTTTAGAAATTAGAATTTAGAGTTTTAGTTTTAACTTTGTTATTAGAATTAGGAAATAGATTAATTTTTAAATTAGATTATAGAATTAGAATTTTATTTTATTTTAGATTAGAATTAGTTAGTTTTTAAATTAGATTATAGAATTAGATTTTTTTTATTAATTTAGAATATAGAATTTGTTATTAGAATTAATTAGTTTTTAGAATTAGGTTTTTAATTAATTAGGATAGATTAAAAATTAGATTAGAACTTTATCATTAGAGTTTAGTATGGAATTAAATAATTAGTTAATTAAGTTAATTAAAATTAGTATAGAAATAGAATTAGTTTAGAATTTAGATTAGTTTTAATTAGGATTTTAATTCATATTTTAATATCAATTAGGATTAGTTAGATTTAGAATATTAATTAATTATTAATTAGAATAGTTAATTATTAGAATAATATTAAACTAAGATTAGAATAGTTTTTTTCTCCTTAGAGTTAGATTTAATTGTTTTATTATTATCAGAATTAATTAAATAGTACAGAAAATTAAAGAAAAATTAAAAAAAAAAAAAGAAGCAACACGTGTATTGGTACCGAATTTCTGAAAGTTTTTAGTACACCGAAAATTTGCAAATTTCTGAAAGTTTTTGTAATTTATCAGAAATTTTGACAATTGTCGGTATTGGTACCGAATTTTTTAAAATTTCTAAAATTTTATACCGGATTTTTTCAAATTACTTATATATATGCGTGAAATTTCAAAAATTCGAAAAAAGACATACCGAAAGTTTCAAAATTATTACGAGAAATTTCGTTTTTAAATGTTGAAAAAAGTGAAAATTTTAAAAGAATAATAAAATTTGATAGGTAAGTATTAATAAATATAATTTGAAAATATTTAAAGTTTAGGAGTATCATGTATAAAATAGGATGTCAAGTTAATTTCTCCAAATATAATGGGTACCCGCATATCCCTGGCCCATTTCGGCATTATATATACCGACCCCTCAAACCTAAATTTTTCCAACCCCTAACACTGAGCCCTTTTTCTATCGCAAATTGCAGAGAGAGAAAGAGAGAGATCGAAAGAGAAAAATGGCACTAAGAGCAACCGTACTCCGCCATGTTCGCGTGCCGCTCCAAGCCGCTCCTAAATTCCAACAATGGAATGCTTCCATTCGCTCCATGTCTTCACCCGAAGAAGAAGATCGTATAAATAAAGAAGAGGTTATCGATAAAGTAGATCCTTCCAAGGTCTTTCTTCTCTCTTTTTTCCCTTCATTTTGTTTCGTTTTCAATCTTGATTCATGTAACATAGACAATACATATTATTGAGAAATTGGAATTCCCAAATGTTAGTACGTTGATTTGTCATATTGGGTTTCCCAACGTTTGTTAGAATGGTGCCACTAATATCAATTTAATTTTAAGTTGTCTGTAATTCTAATTTTTCAACCCTCCATCCAACTTTGTTAGTGCAAATAATAATAAATAATTTTGTTGTGCTTTATCAGGTGGCTTCAGATGTGGATTCTCAGAAGGATTTGGCTATGGACAAAATATACCTTTTGAGAGTTTTACGTGCAGTACAAGAAGCGTTCAAGCCAATGTTTTAAAATACGGGCCCCTTCCTGTGTGTGTGGATTTCTGGATTGGGTTGAATTTTTTATTGATTTTTTTTATATTTATATTTTTTTTAGCTTAATTAGAATATTGATTTTTTATTTTTCTTAAATTTTGGTGTTCTGTTTTATAATCTGATTTTATTAATGTTTATAAATATGTTAATTATTTATAACAAATAAATAATATTAAAATTAGAAAAATTAAATTTTGTCAAATTTTAATGTGAAAAATATTTTTTTTATGAGAATTTAAAATGACTTGACTTAAAATTTATTGTTTGAATAATATTTAAGAAATCTTAAATGATATCAAAAAGTAAAGAATTTAAAATTATTCATTCATTCTATATAACATATAATGTGGATTTTAAATTGTTTATTATTAGCTTTTTAAATTTTGCAAGATGGATTTCATATTTTATAACAATTTACAATAGTTAATAATTTTCAAATTTTTTAAAAGAATTATTTCAAAGTTTTAAAAATTACAAATTAGTCATTATTTTAATATTTTACATTGGTTCCAAAAGCTTTACAAATTATGAAAATGACCTCAAATATTTAATAATGAATCATTTGAGTTGTTTAGAATTTTGAGTTTCTTAAAAATTCTTAATTATCTTGTCCAAACGCACTCTTAATAAACCTTTAAAAACTATTAGAATGATAGTTTTATCAATTGAACTATGAATTTCTTTGATGTTTAATTTAGTCAAATAGAAATGAGTTATATATTGTATAATTATAACATTTCTCTCTAATGTATTCTCATTAAACTTAAATATTATTAATCATACAATATAATAATATAATTAATTTAAAAAGTTAGAAAATTAATTATACAATATAATAATACTATAAATTAACAAAAGTTTTTACAAAAATCATGTTATTAAAGAAAAATAAAATTATATTTTCACATTATTTCGAGTATGAACCTCATTAATTTTCATATTATTGTCATACCCTAAATTTGCCCACCCTTTTTCTACCTTTGACTTTTGTTTCGTTTTCGCCTGCTATGTCATCCTGCGAGTGTTATCAGTTGAGTTGAATTTATCAAGATTATATTTTGCATTTTATTGCTCTTTTTACTTCATATTTATTTAAGAGATAGTTTAATTGGGTTTTTAATATGACTTTTTTTAAAAATAGTTTAAATAGTTTTTTTTAATTGTTTAGAACTTTTTAATAGAAATTTTATTTATTAGATTTTTTTAAATAGTTTAGAGTAGTTGTTTTAATAGAAAATAGTTTTTTTAATTAATTTAGAAATAGAAGTTGTTTAGATTTAATTTAGTAGTTTTTAGAATTATTTTTCATTTTAAAATAGTTTTAGAATTATTTAATTTTAATTAGATTTTAGTTTTTATTTAGAAATTAGAATTAATTTTAGAGATTTTTTAGGATTTTAGAATTAAGTTAGTAATTTTAGAGATTTTTTAGGATTTTAGAATTAAGTTAGTAATTCTAGAGATTTTTTAGGATTTTAGAATTAAGTTAGTAATTCTAGAGATTTTTTAGGATTTTAGAATTAAGTTAGTAATTTTAGAAATATTTTAGGATTTTAGATTTAAGTTAGTAATTTTAAAATTGTTATTAGGGATTAGTTTAAAATTAATTAGAATACATTTTGTATAGAATTTATTTAGAATTTAGAACTAGAATATAGATTAGAATTTTAATTAAAATTTTATTTAGTCTTTTCATATATTAATTTTTATTAGAAATTATAATATTTTTAGAATAGAATTTTATTTTAGATTCAACAATTAGAACTTAGTTTCTTTTAGTTTAGAAATAGTTTTTAGAAATTAGAATAGAATTAGTTTAGAAAATAGACTTAATTAGAATTTTGATTTTTATTAGATTAAATTAGAGTTAGTTTTAGAAATTGTTTTTAGAAATTAGAATTTAGAGTTTTAGTTTTAACTTTGTTATTAGAATTAGGAAATAGATTAATTTTTAAATTAGATTATAGAATTAGAATTTTATTTTATTTTAGATTAGAATTAGTTAGTTTTTAAATTAGATTATAGAATTAGATTTTTTTTATTAATTTAGAATATAGAATTTGTTATTAGAATTAATTAGTTTTTAGAATTAGGTTTTTAATTAATTAGGATAGATTAAAAATTAGATTAGAACTTTATCATTAGAGTTTAGTATGGAATTAAATAATTAGTTAATTAAGTTAATTAAAATTAGTATAGAAATAGAATTAGTTTAGAATTTAGATTAGTTTTAATTAGGATTTTAATTCATATTTTAATATCAATTAGGATTAGTTAGATTTAGAATATTAATTAATTATTAATTAGAATAGTTAATTATTAGAATAATATTAAACTAAGATTAGAATAGTTTTTTTCTCCTTAGAGTTAGATTTAATTGTTTTATTATTATCAGAATTAATTAAATAGTACAGAAAATTAAAGAAAAATTAGAAAAAAAAAAAGAAGCAACACGTGTATTGGTACCGAATTTCTGAAAGTTTTTAGTACACCGAAAATTTGCAAATTTCTGAAAGTTTTTGTAATTTATCAGAAATTTTGACAATTGTCGGTATTGGTACCGAATTTTTTAAAATTTCTAAAATTTTATACCGGATTTTTTCAAATTACTTATATATATGCGTGAAATTTCAAAAATTCGAAAAAAGACATACCGAAAGTTTCAAAATTATTACGAGAAATTTCGTTTTTAAATGTTGAAAAAAGTGAAAATTTTAAAAGAATAATAAAATTTGATAGGTAAGTATTAATAAATATAATTTGAAAATATTTAAAGTTTAGGAGTATCATGTATAAAATAGGATGTCAAGTTAATTTCTCCAAATATAATGGGTACCCGCATATCCCTGGCCCATTTCGGCATTATATATACCGACCCCTCAAACCTAAATTTTTCCAACCCCTAACACTGAGCCCTTTTTCTATCGCAAATTGCAGAGAGAGAAAGAGAGAGATCGAAAGAGAAAAATGGCACTAAGAGCAACCGTACTCCGCCATGTTCGCGTGCCGCTCCAAGCCGCTCCTAAATTCCAACAATGGAATGCTTCCATTCGCTCCATGTCTTCACCCGAAGAAGAAGATCGTATAAATAAAGAAGAGGTTATCGATAAAGTAGATCCTTCCAAGGTCTTTCTTCTCTCTTTTTTCCCTTCATTTTGTTTCGTTTTCAATCTTGATTCATGTAACATAGACAATACATATTATTGAGAAATTGGAATTCCCAAATGTTAGTACGTTGATTTGTCATATTGGGTTTCCCAACGTTTGTTAGAATGGTGTCACTAATATCAATTTAATTTTAAGTTGTCTGTAATTCTAATTTTTCAACCCTCCATCCAACTTTGTTAGTGCAAATAATAATAAATAATTTTGTTGTGCTTTATCAGGTGGCTTCAGATGTGGATTCTCAGAAGGATTTGGCTATGGACAAAATATACCTTTTGAGAGTTTTACGTGCAGTACAAGAAGCGTTCAAGCCAATGTTTTAAAATACGGGCCCCTTCCTGTGTGTGTGGATTTCTGGATTGGGTTGAATTTTTTATTGATTTTTTTTATATTTATATTTTTTTTAGCTTAATTAGAATATTGATTTTTTATTTTTCTTAAATTTTGGTGTTCTGTTTTATAATCTGATTTTATTAATGTTTATAAATATGTTAATTATTTATAACAAATAAATAATATTAAAATTAGAAAAATTAAATTTTGTCAAATTTTAATGTGAAAAATATTTTTTTTATGAGAATTTAAAATGACTTGACTTAAAATTTATTGTTTGAATAATATTTAAGAAATCTTAAATGATATCAAAAAGTAAAGAATTTAAAATTATTCATTCATTCTATATAACATATAATGTGGATTTTAAATTGTTTATTATTAGCTTTTTAAATTTTGCAAGATGGATTTCATATTTTATAACAATTTACAATAGTTAATAATTTTCAAATTTTTTAAAAGAATTATTTCAAAGTTTTAAAAATTACAAATTAGTCATTATTTTAATATTTTACATTGGTTCCAAAAGCTTTACAAATTATGAAAATGACCTCAAATATTTAATAATGAATCATTTGAGTTGTTTAGAATTTTGAGTTTCTTAAAAATTCTTAATTATCTTGTCCAAACGCACTCTTAATAAACCTTTAAAAACTATTAGAATGATAGTTTTATCAATTGAACTATGAATTTCTTTGATGTTTAATTTAGTCAAATAGAAATGAGTTATATATTGTATAATTATAACATTTCTCTCTAATGTATTCTCATTAAACTTAAATATTATTAATCATACAATATAATAATATAATTAATTTAAAAAGTTAGAAAATTAATTATACAATATAATAATACTATAAATTAACAAAAGTTTTTACAAAAATCATGTTATTAAAGAAAAATAAAATTATATTTTCACATTATTTCGAGTATGAACCTCATTAATTTTCATATTATTGTCATACCCTAAATTTGCCCACCCTTTTTCTACCTTTGACTTTTGTTTCGTTTTCGCCTGCTATGTCATCCTGCCAGTGTTATCAGTTGAGTTGAATTTATCAAGATTATATTTTGCATTTTATTGCTCTTTTTACTTCATATTTATTTAAGAGATAGTTTAATTGGGTTTTTAATATGACTTTTTTTAAAAATAGTTTAAATAGTTTTTTTTAATTGTTTAGAACTTTTTAATAGAAATTTTATTTATTAGATTTTTTTAAATAGTTTAGAGTAGTTGTTTTAATAGAAAATAGTTTTTTTAATTAATTTAGAAATAGAAGTTGTTTAGATTTAATTTAGTAGTTTTTAGAATTATTTTTCATTTTAAAATAGTTTTAGAATTATTTAATTTTAATTAAATTTTAGTTTTTATTTAGAAATTAGAATTAATTTTAGAGATTTTTTAGGATTTTAGAATTAAGTTAGTAATTTTAGAGATTTTTTAGGATTTTAGAATTAAGTTAGTAATTCTAGAGATTTTTTAGGATTTTAGAATTAAGTTAGTAATTCTAGAGATTTTTTAGGATTTTAGAATTAAGTTAGTAATTTTAGAAATATTTTAGGATTTTAGATTTAAGTTAGTAATTTTAAAATTGTTATTAGGGATTAGTTTAAAATTAATTAGAATACATTTTGTGTAGAATTTATTTAGAATTTAGAACTAGAATATAGATTAGAATTTTAATTAAAATTTTATTTAGTCTTTTCATATATTAATTTTTATTAGAAATTATAATATTTTTAGAATAGAATTTTATTTTAGATTCAACAATTAGAACTTAGTTTCTTTTAGTTTAGAAATAGTTTTTAGAAATTAGAATAGAATTAGTTTAGAAAATAGACTTAATTAGAATTTTGATTTTTATTAGATTAAGTTAGAGTTAGTTTTAGAAATTGTTTTTAGAAATTAGAATTTAGAGTTTTAGTTTTAACTTTGTTATTAGAATTAGGAAATAGATTAGTCTTTAAATTAGATTATAGAATTAGAATTTTATTTTATTTTAGATTAGAATTAATTAGTTTTTAAATTAGATTATAGAATTAGATTTTTTTTTATTAATTTAGAATATAGAATTTGTTATTAGAATTAATTAGTTTTTAGAATTAGGTTTTTAATTAATTAGGATAGATTAAAAATTAGATTAGAACTTTATCATTAGAGTTTAGTATGGAATTAAATAATTAGTTAATTAAGTTAATTAAAATTAGTATAGAAATAGAATTAGTTTAGAATTTAGATTAGTTTTAATTAGGATTTTAATTCATATTTTAATATCAATTAGGATTAGTTAGATTTAGAATATTAATTAATTATTAATTAGAATAGTTAATTATTAGAATAATATTAAACTAAGATTAGAATAGTTTTTTCTCCTTAGAGTTAGATTTAATTGTTTTATTATTATCAGAATTAATTAAATAGTACAGAAAATTAAAGAAAAATTAAAAAAAAGAAGAAGAAGCAACACGTGTTTTCAGGATGTATATAAACCCCAGTTAACATTCACCTTCTTCTCCATTAGAAACCCTAAAAAATAACCGCCCCTTCATCACTGTTTATGGTCTTCTTATAAAGAAAAAAAATCATTCCGCCATAACCAACTAACCTCCTTCTTCAGAACCCCAACCTTCACGAAAACCTTAAAACTCATACCCAAATTTCGAAACCGTTCCTCCTCCTTTCCACCATAACTGTTATCAAAACCTTCAAAAAATTAGACAAACCAAATCAAATAAACTCGCCGTAACCCCATAAACAACCGTGAAAATCAAACGATGCAGAAAATTGAAATAGAAAGAGGGGAAGAGAAGTTCAACAGAACAAAACCATAACCAAATGACTTTTTCTTCCAAACACCTATTTCCCCTAAACCGTTCACATCGTAACAGAATCCCTTTCTCAACCCGTCTTCACGATCTAACCTTCACAACTCGTAACCCATTTCCCCTCATTCGAAATCAAAACCCATTTTCGCAACTCAACCTCCACCTTATCCTTCCTCCATCCAAACCCAAAACTCCTCCAAATCCTCGCTTCACCAACTCCGTCTTCGAATCCCCATAACACAAACTTTCAACAACCATTCACATCCATAACCTGTGAATAAACCCAGAATAGAAGAAGATGAGTTTGACATGAATCAAAACCAAATCACGGAAGGAGATGAAATTCCAAACCCATGAACAGATTGATCGTATTTGAGATTTCTCTGGCAATTTGTTTTTTTATTCTTAAGAATTAGGATTTTGTTTTATTTGTTTGATGGACTTTTAAGCCCATTCATTTTTTTACCAACCTTTTGTTTCTTCTTCTTAATATAACATATTTGTTTTAAATCCTTTTTTAGATTTTAATGTATTTTTTTAAATCAGTTTTTTTTAGTCTTGTATATGTATTTTATGTTTTTTTTTTTAAAATTTGTTAATATAAATTTGTAAATTAGTTTAATCAATTTGTAAATATTTATTATGTATTTAGTTACTGTTATTATTATTATTATTATACATATTGTTTATAGTTTAGTTTCTATAATATTAGTATGTTTAGGGTTATATATATATATATATATATATATATATATATATATATATATATATATATATATATATATATATATATATATATATATATATATATATATATATATATATATATATATATATATATATATTCGTTTCTTAAGTTTTAATTTTATTCAATTTCTTTTAGGAATTTGAATTCTATTTTCTTTTTAGAAGTTGGATTTTATTTAACATTTGTTATTGGCCTTTTGTCCCATTTTTCTCTTTTTGGTCGATGACGACATTTTTTTCGATTCTCTGTCAAATTATTGATGAGAAATGAAGGACTCGAGACCGAATTTTCTTTCTCCTTTCTATTTTCGACATTTATCTACCTTTGTATATTCTTCTATCTTTTTGGTCGATGAAGAGATTTCCACCGTTTAGCCGTCAAATTATTGACGTGAAACAAAGGATCCGACACCACTTCTTTTCTTTCTTAATTCTTATTACAATTCGATTTTATTTTTGACTTGTGGATCGATGAAGTCTTTTTATCTGCAAGCGTCAGATTTTCGAAGTCGATAACCTTCCCGATTTCAAATCTATGGAGGATGACCATTTGGGTCATCTTCCTTACTTTGGGATCGCGATAAGCTACATTCGATTAATCGATATTTTGTTTGCGGTTAAGACGAGATCCCATTTTTTGTGTCCCGATTCGATAGACTAACCAATATACAACTGCTTTAATTTCTGTCAAATATCAACTGCTTTATTTTTCAGTCATTTATATTCTTGTACATATTATATATTCTGTATATTATTATTATCCTGTAAATATTCAACTAATTTGTACATTCTTTTAAAATACTTAATAAATATCAAACCATAAAATCCTAATTGGTGGACTGTTTATTTATCTGTATATATCTATCTCTGTTTTTCATCTCTTTGCAGGTTCTCAAAAACATCTTCAATAAAGGAATCGAGTTATATTCGTATTGAACTAAAGAGAGGGGACTAAGTGTAGACTTCTTCCCCTCCGAGTGTCGAGATACTCATTATAGTGTGAGTGGTTTTGATACTCGTCTTTAAATACGAAGACGTTTGTATTCCCCGTACCGAGAACATTTTCAAACCATTTCTCTCCTAAAACCTAGGTCCCCGTACCAAGTGCATTTTCAAAACAGCCTTGCAATAAGAAACCAATTTCTCTTTGTATTGAACTAAAGAGAGATGATTGAGTGTAGTTTTCTTCCTCTCCGAGTATCAGGATATTCACTGTAGTGTGGATGGTTTTGATACTCGTCTTTCAATACGGAGACGCTTCCACCCTCTCCTCCTAAAACCTCGGTCCCCGCACCGAGTACATTTCAAACCTTCCCTCCTAAAAACCTCGGCCCCGTACCGAGTGCATTTTCAAAACCCTTTCAATAATAAATCGGTTTCTCTTTGTATTGAACTAAAGAGAGAGGATTTAGTGTAGACTTCTTTCTCTTCGACTATTGGGATATTCACTGTAGTGTGGGTGGTCTCGATACTCGTCTTTCAATATGAAGACGCGACTTTATCCACCACCTATCTCTTTCCACAACTTCCTCCCGCAACCTTTCTCACCTAAAACCTCGGTCTTGTACCGAGTACATTTTAAAATCATTTTCATAACAAAAACTTGAATGGTCGTGGAGTGGTTAGGCGTACGCCTTCTCCTATCCCGAGTGCTGACGTTTACCGTATGGTTCTCTGTTGCAAAGCACTTACCATTCAAAACCAAAAACACTTTAATAAGAGAATGGAGTTCTCTTTGTGTTGAATTAAAAAGAGAGGATTGAGTGTAGACTTCTTCCTCTCCGAGTGTCAGGATACTCACTGTAGTGTGTGTGGTTTTGATACTCGTCTTTCAATACGAAGACGTTACGTTCACCACACCATTTTCATAACAAAAACTTTGAGATAAAGAATTGGGTACTACCCGTAAGGGGTTACTATCCGAAGACCTATCTCGCCTCTAAAAACAATTCAACCAATCAAATGTGACACCTTGCCTCGCATGGCGAAAACCATCCTTTCAAAAAGGATATGTTACGTCCGTTCTACCGCAAACAGGTAACGCATAAGTCTCCTCACATGCGAGCAGCAAAAACACCTAAACTTCTAGAACGCGCACGATAACATCATCCACAAAACACATCGGTTGTCTGCACCGTAGGCACAAACTACATTGCTCTGATTTCCCTTGCATATTGAGAATACGTAGGCATAGGATTGCGACAATCCTAGCGAGCATCCTTTTATCTTTTCCACCATTTCCCAAAAGGGCATGCTACGTCCGTTCTACCGCAAACAGGTTGTTAGAACACAGATTGGTTCTTAATAATATCTCTATGTTTTGATGATAACTATTATGAAATTTTGTATTTAAGAATTATATACTCTAAAATTTGTTTGGGAGTTTTTACTGCAGATAGTAAAGAAATTAACACTCCAGAAGCAAATCAGAATTGAACACAAGAAATTAGCTAGACTCTGTAGCGCTAGATGCATACATTAGAAGAATCTGATTGCTGCCAACAGAAGATTCTGAGTGTAGCCTCCAGAAGATTCTGAAGCAGAAGCCTCCAGAAGATTCTGAAGCAGAAGCTCCAGAAGGATCTGAAGCAGAAGCTCCAGAAGAATCTGAAGCAAGTCAGAAGCATCTGAAGCAAAGAAGAATTTTGTATGAAGAGCTTTTCAAAGCATAGTCTCTACAGAAGATTCTGAAAGTACTAAAGCTGCCAGTACTAAAGTTCTATCTCAAATATGCTCTGATATTTAACACGCTGAAAGCACACCTGCTGCAGAAGACTCTGATTCAGCAAAGCTCTGATCATCATCTGAAGACTCTGACCCAATTAGAATCTGATGAATTTGCTAAAAAATGAAGAAGAAATATTCAAAGATTATATCCGTTGGAGTAAATCAAACGTCTCTTTCCTTATTTATGCTAGACACAAGAACACAGACAAAAAGGATTTTTCTGTGCTTTCTTCTTCTAGGAAAGGTCACTTGATGTAAAGATAAAAAGGCTCAGACCTTTTGGACACTCTTCTCAACGTGAAGCTCACCTTGGATCAGCTGCCTATAAAAGCAAGACTCCAAATTCTTCAGTTGACGGTTTTGTTGAAAAGAAATTAAAACATTCAAGCTCTCATACTTTCATATTCTTTCTAAGAATTTATTTTATACTTAAACTTAAGAGAAATATCACAGTTGTGATAAAAGCTTTTTAGAAGCATTCTTACTCTTGTAATAGTTTTACATTGATTGTAAAAGATTTCCTTAAGAGGATCCAGTTGGGATCAGTAGCTCTTGAGAAGACTAAGAACAGTTGTTCTTAGGTGTTACTATTGTAATCTGTTTGATTAAATAGTGGATTAAGTCCTTGATTGAGAAAGGCAAATCACTCTAGGAAGGGTGGACTGGAGTAGTTGAGTTCAACGAACCAGGATAAAAATACTTGTGTTTTAATTCTAAGTTTTAATCTTTCATACTTATTCAACCCCCCCTTCTAAGTATTATCTCACCTTCAGTTGGCATCAGAGCTCCGGTTCTGTGTGTGCTACCACTTAACAGTGACAGTAAAGATCCAGAGAGAAATGCTTTGATATATATTTAGTTGTTACTATGGCTGATAATACAATATTCAACATTAACAATAAATATGAAGAAAGGGACAGAATCAGCACCAAACCCCCTATGTTTGATGGGGAGAAATTTGATTATTGGAAAGACAGAATTGAAAGTTTTTTCCTTGGATATGATGCTGATTTATGGGATCTGGTCATAGATGGATATGTTCATCCCACAGATGGGAATGGCAAGAAGATAGACAGAAAATCTATGACAGATGCTCAGAAGAAATATTTTAGAAATCATCACAAGGCCAGAACAATATTGTTGAATGCAATATCTCATAATGAGTATGAAAAAATTACAAACAGGGAAACTGCATTTGACATGTTTGAATCCTTAAAGATGACTCATGAGGGAAACTCTCAAGTCAAGGAAACAAAGGCTCTGGCTCTGATCCAGAAGTATGAAGCCTTCAAGATGGAAGACTCTGAATCTGTTGAAGCTATGTTCTCCAGATTCCAAATACTTACAGCTGGACTAAAGGTTCTGGACAAAGGATACTCTACTGCTGATCATGTGAAAAAGATCATCAGAAGTTTACCCACCAGATGGAGACCTATGGTGACAGCGCTGAAGATGGCTAAATATCTGAACAAGATCTCCTTGGAGGAATTGATCAGTTCACTAAGGAGCCATGAAATTGAGCTTGAGGAAGATGAACCTCAGAAGAAAGAGAAAGGTAAATTTGTTGCTTTAAAATCTAATAAATATGCTAAAGCTTTGCAGGTTATTGAAGAAAGCTCTGAAGGATCTTCTTCTGAAGAAGAAGATGAATTATCCATGTTGTCCAGAAGGATCAACAGACTCTGGAAGCACAAGGGAAAGAAGTTCAACAACTTCAGAAAATCTGATCATAGAAAGGAATCTTCTGGGCACAGAAGATCTGGCAAGAAAGAAGTTGTGTGCTATGAGTGCAAAGAACCTGGGCATTACAAGAATGATTGCCCCAAACTTCAAAGAGAAAAACCCAAGAAGAAGTTTAACAAAAAGAAGAAGGTTCTGATGGCAACATGGGATGACTCAGATGAATCTGAACATCTTCTGAATCAGAAGAAGAATGTGCGAATGTTGCACTGATGGCCAGCACAGAAGATCAGGAGGAAGGAACTTTAGGATATGAATCAGATTCTGAATCTGACGATGATGCTGAAGAGGTAATGGCTAAACTTACTAAAGAAGAACTTATAAAAGTATTATCAGAAGTTCTGAAAAGCTATAACAATATCAAAATCAAATACAAGAAGCTGAAAAGCAGTCTTGAATCTGAGATTGATCTTCTGAAGACAAAACTTGTTGAGCAAAAAGAAATTAATCTGAAAATCAAAAATGACTTTGAAATAACTCAACAAGAATCTGAATCTGAGACTAAGTCATGTGAAAACATTTTAGAAAAATATGACTCTAGCTTTTAGAGATTCCTTACTAAGAGCATAGACAGAAGCAAGATGGCTTCTATGATCTATGGTGTTAGTGGGAATAACAGAAGAGGTATTGGATATGAATCTTCCTCGGGAAGTAATCCAAAATCTGTTGACAAACTCTTCATCAAGAAGACACCTCTGTACTCTCAATTTAAGTTTGGTCACTTAAATGACATTAAACACACAAGATCTGAGAAGAATACTTATGTGTTTAAACCCAAGGCAAGTCAGAATAAACATTATGTTGAAAAACAGAAGTTTAGACAAACCTTCAGAACCACTAACCCTAAAGGACCCAAGAAGATCTGGGTACCTAAAAGTAAAATAATTCCTGTTGCAGATGTTCTTAGCAGCAAGGTCAGGACGCCAATCATGGTACCTGGACTCTGGATGCTCACGACACATGACAGGAGAAAGTCTATGTTCCAAAGCCTGGAACTAAGATCTGGAGGTGACGTGAAGTTTGGAGGGAACCAGAAAGGCAAGATCATTGGATCTGGCACTATTGGAAATGGTAAACTTCCCTCTATAACTAATGTTTTACTTGTTGAAGGGTTAAAGCATAACTTATTGTCCATAAGTCAATTAAGTGACAATGGTTATGATATCACCTTTAATCAAAAATGTTGTAAAGCTATTAGTCAAAAGGATGGCTCTATCCTATTTAGTGGCAAGAGGAAAAACAACATTTATAAAATAAATCTTTCAGAACTTAAAGTTCATAATGTTAAATGCCTCTTGTCTGTTAATGAAGAGCAATGGGTCTGGCACAGAAGATTGGGCCATATTAATATGAGACGTATATCTCAGATTAATAAACTTAATCTTGTCAGAGGACTTCCTAATCTGAAGTTCACCTCAATGCTCTTTGTGAAGCATGCCAAAAGGGAAGTTTTGAAAATCATCTTTTAAATCAAAAAATGTTGTTTCTACTTCCAGACCACTAGAATTACTTCATATTGATCTGTTTGGACCAGTGAAAACTGCATCCATCAGAGGCAAGAAGTATGGATTAGTCATTGTTGATGACTATAGTAGATGGACATGGGTAAAGTTCTTAAAACACAAGGATGAGTCACATTCTGTGTTCTTTGACTTCTGCAAGCAAGTCCAGAATGAAAAGGATTTTAGAATTATAAAAGTCAGAAGTGATCATGGTGGTGAATTTGAAAATAAATATTTTGAAAAATATTTTTCTGAAAATGGCATTGCTCATGATTTTTCCTGTCCTAGAACTCCACAACAAAATGGGGTTGTAGAGAGGAAAAACAGAACTCTGCAAGAAATGGCCAGAACCATGATCAATGAGACAAATCTGGCAAAACACTTTTGGGCAGAAGCAATCAACATAGCCTGTTACATTCAGAACAGAGTGTCTGTAAGACCTCTTCTGGAGAAGACTCCATATGAACTGTGGAAGAATAGAAAGCCCAACATTTCATATTTTCATCCTTTTGGATGTATTTGCTATATGTTAAATACTAAGGAAAATCTGAACAAGTTTGATTCCAAAGCACAGAAGTTTTTCATGCTTGGATATTCTGAACGCTCTAAACATTCTCAGATGAACAATCTAAACATTTCTGAAGAATCAACTGTTAGAGGATCATCATCCAGAATTAAAGCTTCTCATCCAGAGAATGTCATTATTGGAAAGAAGGATGATCCCATCAGAACAAGATCCTTTCTAAGATCATTTGAAGCATCACTATTTGGACTGGTGTCAGAAATTGAACCATCTTCTGTAGATGAAGCTCTGCAAGACAATGATTGGATTATTGCCATGCAAGAAGAGCTAAATCAATTCACCAGAAATGATGTATGGGATCTAGTTCAAAGACCACAAGGATTCAATATAATTGGTACAAAATGGGTTTTTAGAAATAAGCTAAATGAGAAAGGAGAAGTTGAAAGAAATAAGGCAAGGCTTGTAGCTCAAGGGTACAGTCAACAAGAAGATATTGATTACACTGAAACTTATGCTCCAGTGGCAAGGTTAGAATCTATACGCCTTCTTATTTCATTTGCTGCACAAAATAACATCACTCTGTATCAAATGGATGTTAAAAGTGCATTTCTTAATGGTATTATATAAGAAGAAGTTTATGTCCACCAACCCCCTGGTTTTGAAAATTAAAATTTTCCAGATCATGTTTTCAAATTAAAGAAATCTCTGTATGGTTTAAAACAAGCTCCCAGAGCTTGGTATGAGAGACTGAGCAATTTTCTTCTGGAGAAAATTTTCATCAGAGGCAAAGTGGACACAACACTCTTTTGTAAATCAATTAAGAAAGGTCTTTTAATTTGTCAAATTTATGTGGATGATATAATATTTGGATCTACCAATACTATGCTGGGAAAGGAGTTTGCTACATGTATGCAGGCAGAATTTGAAATGAGCATGATGGGAGAACTCAGATTCTTTCTAGGAATCCAAGTCAATCAAACTCCAGAGTGCACTTACATACATCAGACCAAATATGTTAAAGAACTTCTGAAGAAATTTAACATGACTGATAGTAAGCTGGCAAAGACTCCCATGCATCCAACTAGCTCACTTGGCAAGGAAGAGGTAAGTAAGAAAGTAGACCAGAAGCTCTACAAAGGTATGATTGGTTCTCTTCTTTATTTAACTGCTTCTAGACCTGACATATTGTTCAGTGTATTCTTGTGTGCTAGATTCCAATTAGATCCTAGAGAATCACACTTGACAGCTGTCAAGAGGATTCTAAGGTATCTGAAAGGTACTTCTAATGTGGGTTTGTGTTACAGAAAATATGATGATTTCAAATTAGTTGGATTCTGTGATGCTGACTACGCTGGAGACAGAGTGGAAAGGAAAAGTACTTCTGGAAGTTATCAATTTCTAGGAATAAATCTAATCTCTTGGTACAGCAAGAAGCAACCCACAATTGCACTTTCAACCACAGAGGCAGAATATATTACTGCTGCTGGATTTAGCACGCAGATGCTCTGGATGAAAAGTCACCTAGAAGATTATCAAATATTTGAAAGTAACATTTCTATCTTTTGTGATAATACTTCTGCTATATGTTTGTCTAAGAACCCCATTTTACACTCTAAGGCAAAACATATAGAAATTAAGCATCATTTCATCAGAGACTATGTTCAGAAGGGAATCATAAATTTGGCCTTTGTTGATACAGATCATCAATGAACAGATATTTTTACAAAACCCCTTGTTGAAGATAGATTCAAATTTATTTTGAAAAATATTGGTATGGATTTTTGTCCAGAATGATATTTATCAGAAGCAAATTTTTACAGATGCAAAAATGCCTAATGCTCTAAAGTATTTCTTCTGATTGCTTATTTATTTTGTTAATTTGGTTTTGTGAAACTCTGAACTAACAATCCTTAGAGGATCTGAACATTGGTTAACGTTTCATTTCTCAAAAGAATTCAGAACACATGCAAGCAAACACGTGTCACACCAAATCTGCAAAGGTGGCGTGTATATTACTGAAGAGACGTTTGAGGTGAAGTTTGAATAGTGAAAACCTTGATTCCCCCCCCCCCCCCAAATTTTTCAGAAGCAATAAATGCTTGAAATGATTTTTATTCTTTTCATTTAATGCTTTGTTCAAACGTGCAAAATTCTGACTGTTTGTATGCCTACTTGTTTTAGTATAAATACATGTTCTCTCTTCACATTCACACTTTTCACATCTCAGAAATTTTATGCATTTTCATCTTCTCTTCTCTCTGCATAAAAACCCTAAGCGTGTGACAAAACCATCTTCAATGGCAACTTCATCATCAACAGCTGCACAATTCCAATCTACAATGGCTGCAGTTACATCTGCTAACATGGGTGTTGCTCCTTATTCTCCACCAAAAAGAACACTGTTAACCCCTGTTGAAAAGCTGGAAGTTCTGTGTGAATCAATGGTGGAATTTGATTCACTTGCAGAAAATGGTTTTGAGTTTCGTTCAATCATAGGTGCTCAAGGATGGGTAAAGTATTTTGATAGACTGTTTGGACCAGTTTACCCCCTTCTTGTGAAAGAGTTCTGGATCCATGCTTCAGTTTACCCTAAGTTTATCCTATCTTCTGTATTGGGCAAAGAAATAATAATAACAGAAGATCTGATCAGAAAGCTTATTGGATATGAAGAAACAGATGGATTTTTACACTTGCCAGCTGGGCGTGTGGATATGGATGAAGTGTATGAAGAAGTGATGACTGCTGGTCAAGCTTCTAACAAGTTCAAGGATCTGAAGCCTGACTACAAGATCTGGGCTAAGATCTTCATGGGATGCATTCATCATAGGAAGTCAACAAACTCTCCAGACTATGTTAATAATGAACAGCTTTATTTCATGTATTGCCTCAGTCAGAGCACCAAGGTAGATCTTCCATATATTCTCTTTATGCATCTTTGGAATCATATAAATGCCTCTAGAGAGTATGTGAAAGAAAAAGGACAGAAGATCAGAACCTGGATTCCTTTTGGAAGGTTAATCTCAGATCTTCTAACTGAGAATGGATTGGTCACTGCTCTGTATGCTGCTGGAGTTACAGAGGAATTGGAATTCATTATGGGAAAGCCTCTGAATGCCAAAAGTCTTTAGAGACTTAAAATAGTGGATGAACTCACAACAGCTCCCAAGAAGCTGAACATTTCTGAACTGAGTAAGAAGAGAATTCCTATAGATGATTATCCTCTGTTCTATGCTGAAGAACTAAGGCACATTGTTGTGATGTATATTGATGAGAGTAAGAAAGAAGTAAAGCCTGTTCCTGCAAACATTATACAACTAGCAAGACAACCACTGCCTGTTGTAGAAGAAGAAGAAGAAGAACAACCACAAAGAAAGAGGACTCAGCCAGAAGCAGAAGCTGCACCTGTTCAGAAGAAGATCAAGATTGTTGAGAAGCCACAAAAGCTCTTAAAGAGGAAAGAATCTGGAGACACTCCTTTTGTACCAGCTAAAAGAATCAAAATCAAAGGTAGTAAATCTTCTGTATCTTCTGCAAATCCTGTTGTTTTAAATGATTCTAATATTAAGTCTATTCCAAAACCACCCTCTACACAAAATACATCTGTTCCTGCTCCATCTCATGTTTCACCACAAAAACAATCATCTGTTCCAACACCAATCACAACACAAACAATTCAAACTCCAAAAGTCTTTGTACCACAATCAACTCAACCAAAAATTCAAATCAAACAATTTGTACCACAAAAACAACCTTCACAAAAACAACCCACAGAATAACAACAAACACCAAAACCTTCTGCTCAACAAAAACCCTCTGAACCATCTAAACAAAAACCATCTGAACAACAAAAGCACCCACAAGAAAAACAACCAGAAAAATCATCTGAAAACCTACCAGAAAAAGCCTCTGAACATCAACCACCATCAGATAATCCACCATCCAAATCATCTGAACCCACTGCATCTGTACTGGTTATTTCTGAACCTACAGAAATACCATCTGTTCCAGTTTCATCTGAACCAATAACAATTCCATCTAATTCACCTACCTCAGAAAACCAATCAAAACCCTCTGAAATTCCTTCAGAACCAACCAATACTTTTGAACCCAACATTCCTGAGACAGAAGTTCTTGATGTCACACCATTAAAAACTGTGTTTCAAGTATCTTCTACCTCCTGCACACCAACCACCTCATCAAACTCCTCAGAATATGACATCCACCCAGACTTTCTAATCTTTCTATCTCACAGAGACTCTGAGGTAAACTAACCAGAACCCATTATACCTTCTAAAGCTCATATTCCAGATCCTATTCCCACACCTGCACCATCATCTGAAATACTGATTCCAAACTCTAACCCAAGATCATCTATTTCCTGTGCACAAGTTTCATCCCTATTTCACAATCTGGCATATGGTTTCAAACTCAAAGACTTTTATGACAGAGTTGAACCATCTGACCCTATCACCCCTCTGAAACCCAAACTCACAATGACCCTTCCATCTGTACTTCTCACACACATACAATCCATGACAGATGTAGGTTCATTAGCAACTATATCTTATTCTGCTAAATCTGACAAAGCTGTTGCTTCAGCTATCCCAGTGTCATCTGATAAAAATGTTGTTTCTGATGAACCTCCAAAATCTGCATTCCAAACCTTTTCAAATAAACCCTTTGATGTGGTTCCCTTTCACACCAGAGCAAAACCTCATCTGTTAAATGCTTTAAACAGATCCAAACCTAATAAACCTGAAATTCCTTTCATTCCATACTACCCTCCTCCTCTGATATCCATTCAGAAATCTATTTTTCCACCAATTCCCCAACCAAAACCAATAACACTGGAGACTCTGTTACATCCTAAGCCCAGACTTAATGTTAATAATTTATTTCAATCCTTTTTGCAAGAAATACAGTTGTATTTAGGTACAGTACAGAAGAAGTGTTCAGCAACAATGGATGCCCAAGAATCTGATGTCATCTGGAATGGATTCATCAACAGATTCAACTCTGTGGCCTCCAATCTGAAGAACATATGTTCTGATGATGCGAAGCTCAGATTTGCTGAAGCTGAAAGAACTCTGTTCTGGACTGTCAAGAAATCTGAACCTTTGTTCCTTACAGATGCTCCTCCATCATTAGAAGAAACTACTGAACTTGCATCTGAAGACAATCTGTTGGCCATGACTCTGGTAGACCTTCCTTCTAGCTCTAATGCTCCAAACTCTACAGATCCCATGGAAATTGACTCTGTTCAAGCTCCATAACCTGATTATACTTCTTCATCTGAGATAAAGAAAGAACATCCATATTTTGAGGATAAGATTGCTGCTCTGGAAGCTGGTCAATCAGAGATCAAGTCTTGGATGGCAAAACAGGATAAGAAATCTGAAGACATGACAGAGTGGATGTCAAAGCAGGATCAGAAGAATGAAACAATGGCTAAGTGGATGTCCAAGCAAGAGCAGTCCTCCTCTGAGATCACAGATCTATTGAAGATGCTTTTGTCAAAACACTCTTAGATTTTCATTTTTTTTCATTCTGATGTTTTTGCATCTGATGTTTGCTTATGTAATTTTTGCTATATCTTCTGATGCATGTACTATTGATCTGAACTTATTGAATGAATCAAAGTTTTCTCCACTAAATTATCTCATTTACTGTTTCCTTTTATCTGTCTCTTTAAAGTTTTTACTTTTTGCTTATGACAAAAAAGGGGGAGAAAATATAGATCTGAACTGTTTAATTTAACTTCACCAGAATGAAACTTCAGACATATTTATTCTATCTAACATTTAATCTGAGTATTTCAGAACATTTGATAAGTACACTCTGTAAAAGAAACTATGAGTCTCTCAGATCATTTGTCTATTATCAAACTCTAAATCTAAAATTTGCAAGACATTCTGACTTTCAAATGTTGAAAGAACAATCAAGATCTAACACTGATAATTACTCAAGACAAAAGAGAAGTTTCTATTCTTATCTGTATTTAACTCAGGGGGAGATTCATCATCTCAGGGGGAGTTATAATTCTAATATTTTCAATTAAACAAAATTTCTGATGTTTTTGTCATCATCAAAAAGGGGGAGATTGTTAGAACACAGATTGGTTCTTAATAATATCTCTATATTTTGATGATAACTATTATGAAATTTTGTATTTAAGAATTATATACTTTAAAATTTGCTTGAGAGTTTTTACTGCAGATAATAAAGAAATTAACACTCCAGAAGCAAATCAGAATTGAACACAAGAAATTAGCTAGACTCTGTAGCGCTAGATGCATACATTAGAAGAATCTGATTGCTGCCAACAGAAGATTCTGAGTGTAGCCTCCAGAAGATTCTGAAGCAGAAGCCTCCAGAAGGATCTGAAGCAGAAGCTCCAGAAGAATCTGAAGCAAGTCAGAAGCATCTGAAGCAAAGAAGAATTTTGTATGAAGAGTTTTTCAAAGCATAGTCTCTACAAAAGATTCTGAAAGTACTAAAGCTGTCAGTACTAAAGTTCTGTCTCAAATATGCTCTGATATTTAACACGCTGAAAGCACACCTGCTGCAGAAGACTCTGATTCAGCAAAGCTCTGATCATCATCTGAAGACTCTGACCCAATTAGAATCTAATGAATTTGCTGAAAAATGAAGAAGAAATATTCAAAGATTATATCCGTTGGAGTAAATCAAACGTCTCTTTCCTTATTTATGCTAGACACAAGAACACAGACAAAAAGGATTTTTCTGTGCTTTCTTCTTCTAGGAAAGGTCACTTGATGTAAAGATAAAAAGGCTCAGACCTTTTGGACACTCTTCTCAACGTGAAGCTCACCTTGGATCAGCTGCCTATAAAAGCAAGACTCCAAATTCTTCAGTTGACGGTTTTGTTGAAAAGAAATTAAAACATTCAAGCTCTCATACTTTCATATTCTTTCTAAGAATTTATTTTGTACTTAAACTTAAGAGAAATATCACAGTTGTGATAAAAGCTTTTTAGAAGCATTCTTACTCTTGTAATAGTTTTACATTGATTGTAAAAGATTTCCTTAAGAGGATCCAGTTGGGATCAGTAGCTCTTGAGAAGACTAAGAACAGTTGTTCTTAGGTGTTACTATTGTAATCTGTTTGATTAAATAGTGGATTAAGTCCTTGATTGAGAAAGGCAAATCACTCTAGGAAGGGTGGACTGGAGTAGTTGAGTTCAACGAACCAGGATAAAAATACTTGTGTTTTAATTCTAAGTTTTAATCTTTCATACTTATTCAACCCCCCCTTCTAAGTATTATCTCACCTTCAGTTGGCATCAGAGCTCCGGTTCTGTGTGTGCTACCACTTAACAGTGACAGTAAAGATCCAGAGAGAAATGCTTTGATATATATTTAGTTGTTACTATGGCTGATAATACAATATTCAACATTAACAATAAATATGAAGAAAGGGACAAAATCAGCACCAAACCCCCTATGTTTGATGGGGAGAAATTTGATTATTGGAAAGACAGAATTGAAAGTTTTTTCCTTGGATATGATGCTGATTTATGGGATCTGGTCATAGATGGATATGTTCATCCCACAGATGGGAATGGCAAGAAGATAGACAGAAAATCTATGACAGATGCTCAGAAGAAATATTTTAGAAATCATCACAAGGCCAGAACAATATTGTTGAATGCAATATCTCATACTGAGTATGAAAAAATTACAAACAGGGAAACTGCATTTGACATGTTTGAATCCTTAAAGATGACTCATGAGGGAAACTCTCAAGTCAAGGAAACAAAGGCTCTGGCTCTGATCCAGAAGTATGAAGCCTTCAAGATGGAAGACTCTGAATCTGTTGAAGCTATGTTCTCCAGATTCCAAATACTTACAGCTGGACTAAAGGTTCTGGACAAAGGATACTCTACTGCTGATCATGTGAAAAAGATCATCAGAAGTTTACCCACCAGATGGAGACCTATGGTGACAGCGCTGAAGATGGCTAAATATCTGAACAAGATCTCCTTGGAGGAATTGATCAGTTCACTAAGGAGCCATGAAATTGAGCTTGAGGAAGATGAACCTCAGAAGAAAGAGAAAGGTAAATATGTTGCTTTAAAATCTAATAAATATGCTAAAGCTTTGCAGGTTATTGAAGAAAGCTCTGAAGGATCTTCTTCTGAAGAAGAAGATGAATTATCCATGTTGTCCAGAAGGATCAACAGACTCTGGAAGCACAAGGGAAAGAAGTTCAACAACTTCAGAAAATCTGATCATAGAAAGGAATCTTTTGGGCACAGAAGATCTGGCAAGAAAGAAGTTGTGTGCTATGAGTGCAAAGAACCTGGGCATTACAAGAATGATTGCCCCAAACTTCAAAGAGAAAAACCCAAGAAGAAGTTTAACAAAAAGAAGAAGGTTCTGATGGCAACATGGGATGACTCAGATGAATCTGAACATCTTCTGAATCAGAAGAAGAATGTGCGAATGTTGCACTGATGGCCAGCACAGAAGATCAGGAGGAAGGAACTTTAGGATATGAATCAGATTCTGAATCTGACGATGATGCTGAAGAGGTAATGGCTAAACTTACTAAAGAAGAACTTATAAAAGTATTATCAGAAGTTCTGAAAAAGCTATAACAATATCAAAATCAAATACAAGAAGCTGAAAAGCAGTCTTGAATCTGAGATTGATATTCTGAAGACAGAACTTGTTGAGCAAAAAGAAATTAATCTGAAAATCAAAAATGACTTTGAAATAACTCAACAAGAATCTGAATCTGAGACTAAGTCATGTGAAAACATTTTAGAAAAATATGACTCTAGCTTTCAGAGATTCCTTACTAAGAGCATAGACAGAAGCAAGATGGCTTCTATGATCTATGGTGTTAGTGGGAACAACAGAAGAGGTATTGGATATGAATCTTCCTCGGGAAGTAATCCAAAATTTGTTGACAAACTCTTCATCAAGAAGACACCTCTGTACTCTCAATTTAAGTTTGGTCACTTAAATGACATTAAACACACAAGCTCTGAGAAGAATACTTATGTGTTTAAACCCAAGGCAAGTCAGAATAAACATTATGTTGAAAAACAGAAGTTTAGACAAACCTTCAGAACCACTAACCCTAAAGGACCCAAGAAGATCTGGGTACCTAAAAGTAAAATAATTCCTGTTGCAGATGTTCTTAGCAGCAAGGTCAGGACGCCAATCATGGTACCTGGACTCTGGATGCTCACGACACATGACAGGAGAAAGTCTATGTTCCAAAGCCTGGAACTTAGATCTGGAGGTGACGTGAAGTTTGGAGGGAACCAGAAAGGCAAGATCATTGGATCTGGCACTATTGGAAATGGTAAACTTCCCTCTATAACTAATGTTTTACTTGTTGAAGGGTTAAAGCATAACTTATTGTCCATAAGTCAATTAAGTGACAATGGTTATGATATCACCTTTAATCAAAAATGTTGTAAAGCTATTAGTCAAAAGGATGGCTCTATCCTATTTAGTGGCAAGAGGAAAAACAACATTTATAAAATAAATCTTTCAGAACTTAAAGTTCAGAATGTTAAATGCCTCTTGTCTGTTAATGAAGAGCAATGGGTCTGGCACAGAAGATTGGGCCATATTAATATGAGACGTATATCTCAGATTAATAAACTTAATCTTGTCAGAGGACTTCCTAATCTGAAGTTCACCTCAATGCTCTTTGTGAAGCATGCCAAAAGGGAAGTTTTGAAAATCATCTTTTAAATCAAAAAATGTTGTTTCTACTTCCAGACCACTAGAATTACTTCATATTGATCTGTTTGGACCAGTGAAAACTGCATCCATCAGAGGCAAGAAGTATGGATTAGTCATTGTTGATGACTATAGTAGATGGACATGGGTAAAGTTCTTAAAACACAAGGATGAGTCACATTCTGTGTTCTTTGACTTCTGCAAGCAAGTCCAGAATGAAAAGGATTTTAGAATTATAAAAGTCAGAAGTGATCATGGTGGTGAATTTGAAAATAAATATTTTGAAAAATATTTTTCTGAAAATGGCATTGCTCATGATTTTTCCTGTCCTAGAACTCCACAACAAAATGGGGTTGTAGAGAGGAAAAACAGAACTCTGCAAGAAATGGCCAGAACCATGATCAATGAGACAAATCTGGCAAAACACTTTTGGGCAGAAGCAATCAACATAGTCTGTTACATTCAGAACAGATTGTCTGTAAGACCTCTTCTGGAGAAGACTCCATATGAACTGTGGAAGAACAGAAAGCCCAACATTTCATATTTTCATCCTTTTGGATGTATTTGCTATATGTTAAATACTAAGGAAAATCTGAACAAGTTTGATTCCAAAGCACAAAAGTGTTTCATGCTTGGATATTCTGAACGCTCTAAAGGCTACAGAGTATACAACACTGAGACACAGATTGTGGAAGAATCCATTCATGTCAGATTTGATGATAAGCTTGGCAATAAAAAGCCAAAGCAGTCTGAAAACTCTGCAGATAGAGAAGTAGTCTTCACTGACTCTGAAGTTCCAGAAGCAGACAAAGCTCAAGTGAAGGAACCAGAAGCAACGCCAAATGCTATTCCTTTAACTTCTCAGATGAACAATCTAAACATTTCTGAAGAATCAACTGTTAGAGGATCATCATCCAGAATTAAAGCTTCTCATCCAGAGAATGTCATTATTGGAAAGAAGGACGATCCCATCAGAACAAGATCCTTTCTAAGATCATCTGAAGCATCACTATTTGGACTGGTGTCAGAAATTGAACCATCTTCTATAGATGAAGCTCTGCAAGACAATGATTGGATTATTGCCATGCAAGAAGAGCTAAATCAATTCACCAGAAATGATGTATGGGATCTAGTTCAAAGACCACAAGGATTCAATATAATTGGTACAAAATGGGTTTTTAGAAATAAGCTAAATGAGAAAGGAGAAGTTGAAAGAAATAAGGCAAGGCTTGTAGCTCAAGGGTACAGTCAACAAGAAGATATTGATTACACTGAAACTTATGCTCCAGTGGCAAGGTTAGAATCTATACGCCTTCTTATTTCATTTGCTGCACAAAATAACATCACTCTGTATCAGATGGATGTTAAAAGTGCATTTCTTAATGGTATTATATAAGAAGAAGTTTATGTCCACCAACCCCCTGGTTTTGAAAATGAAAATTTTTCAGATCATGTTTTCAAATTAAAGAAATCTCTGTATGGTTTAAAACAAGCTCCCAGAGCTTGGTATGAGAGACTGAGCAATTTTCTTCTGGAGAAAAATTTCATCAGAGGCAAAGTGGACACAACACTCTTTTGTAAATCAATTAAGAAAGATCTTCTAATTTGTCAAATTTATGTGGATGATATAATATTTGGATCTACCAATACTATGCTGGGAAAGGAGTTTGCTACATGTATGCAGGCAGAATTTGAAATGAGCATGATGGGAGAACTCAGATTCTTTCTAGGAATCCAAGTCAATCAAACTCCAGAGTGCACTTACATACATCAGACCAAATATGTTAAAGAACTTCTGAAGAAATTTAACATGACTGATAGTAAGCTGGCAAAGACTCCCATGCATCCAACTAGCTCACTTGGCAAGGAAGAGGTAAGTAAGAAACTAGACCAGAAGCTCTACAAAGGTATGATTGGTTCTCTTCTTTATTTAACTGCTTCTAGACCTGACATATTGTTCAGTGTATTCTTGTGTGCTAGATTCCAATTAGATCCTAGAGAATCACACTTGACAGCTGTCAAGAGGATTCTAAGGTATCTGAAAGGTACTTCTAATGTGGGTTTGTGTTACAGAAAATCTGATGATTTCAAATTAGTTGGATTCTGTGATGCTGACTACGCTGGAGACAGAGTGGAAAGGAAAAGTACTTCTGGAAGTTATCAATTTCTAGGAATAAATCTAATCTCTTGGTACAGCAAGAAGCAACCCACAATTGCACTTTCAACCACAGAGGCAGAATATATTGCTGCTGCTGGATGTAGCACGCAGATGCTCTGGATGAAAAGTCAGCTAGAAGATTATCAAATATTTGAAAGTAACATTTCTATCTTTTGTGATAATACTTCTGCTATATGTTTGTCTAAGAACCCCATTTTACACTCTAAGGCAAAACATATAGAAATTAAGCATCATTTCATCAGAGACTATGTTCAGAAGGGAATCATAAATTTGGCCTTTGTTGATACAGATCATCAATGAACAGATATTTTTACAAAACCCCTTGTTGAAGATAGATTCAAATTTATTTTGAAAAATATTGGTATGGATTTTTGTCCAGAATGATATTTATCAGAATCAAATTTTTACAGATGCAAAAATGCCTAATGCTCTAAAGTATTTCTTCTGATTGCTTATTTATTTTGTTAATTTGGTTTTGTGAAACTCTGAACTAACAATCCTTAGAGGATCTGAACATTGGTTAACGTTTCATTTCTCAAAAGAATTCAGAACACATGCAAGCAAACACGTGTCACACCAAATCTGCAAAGGTGGCGTGTACATTACTGAAGAGACGTTTGAGGTGAAGTTTGAATAGTGAAAACCTTGATTCCTCCCCCCCCCCCCCCCCCCAATTTTTCAGAAGCAATAAATGCTTGAAATGATTTTTATTCTTTTCATTTAATGCTTTGTTCAAACGTGCAAAATTCTGACTGTTTGTATGCCTACTTGTTTTAGTATAAATACATGTTCTCTCTTCACATTCACACTTTTCACATCTCAGAAATTTTATGCATTTTCATCTTCTCTTCTCTCTGCATAAAAACCCTAAGCGTGTGACAAAACCATCTTCAATGGCAACTTCATCATCAACAGCTGCACAATTCCAATCTACAATGGCTGCAGTTACATCTGCTAACATGGGTGTTGCTCCTTATTCTCCACCAAAAAGAACACTGTTAACCCCTGTTGAAAAGCTGGAAGTTCTGTGTGAATCAATGGTGGAATTTGATTCACTTGCAGAAAATGGTTTTGAGTTTCGTTCAATCATAGGTGCTCAAGGATGGGTAAAGTATTTTGATAGACTGTTTGGACCAGTTTACCCCCTTCTTGTGAAAGAGTTTTGGATCCATGCTTCAGTTTACCCTAAGTTTATCCTATCTTCTGTACTGGGCAAAGAAATAATAATAACAGAAGATCTGATCAGAAAGCTTATTGGATATGAAGAAACAGATGGAGTTTTACACTTGCCAGCTGGGCGTGTGGATATGGATGAAGTGTATGAAGAAGTGATGACTGCTGGTCAAGCTTCTAACAAGTTCAAGGATCTGAAGCCTGACTACAAGATTTGGGCTAAGATCTTCATGGGATGCATTCATCATAGGAAGTCAACAAACTCTCCAGACTATGTCAATAATGAACAGCTTTATTTCATGTATTGCCTCAGTCAGAGCACCAAGGTAGATCTTCCATATATTCTCTTTATGCATCTTTGGAATCATATAAATGCCTCTAGAGAGTATGTGAAAGAAAAAGGACAGAAGATCAGAACCTGGATTCCTTTTGGAAGGTTAATCTCAGATCTTCTAACTGAGAATGGATTGGTCACTGCTCTGTATGCTGCTGGAGTTACAGAGGAATTGGAATTCATTATGGGAAAGCCTCTGAATGCCAAAAGTCTTTAGAGACTTAAAATAGTGGATGAACTCACAACAGCTCCCAAGAAGCTGAACATTTCTGAACTGAGTAAGAAGAGAATTCCTATAGATGATTATTCTCTGTTCTATGCTGAAGAACTAAGGCACATTGTTGTGATGTATATTGATGAGTGTAAGAAAGAAGGAAAGCCTGTTCCTGCAAACATTATACAGCTAGCAAGACAACCACTGCCTGTTGTAGAAGAAGAAGAAGAACAACCACAAAGAAAGAGGACTCAGCCAGAAGCAGAAGCTGCACCTGTTCAGAAGAAGATCAAGATTGCTGGGAAGCCACAAAATCTCTTAAAGAGGAAAGAATTTGGAGACACTCCTTTTGTACCAGCTAAAAGAATCAAAATCAAAGGTACTAAATCTTCTGTATCTTCTGCAAATCCTGTTGTTTTAAATGATTCTAATATTAAGTCTATTCCAAAACCACCCTCTACACAAAATACATCTGTTCCTGCTCCATCTCATGTTTCACCATAAAAACAATCATCTGTTCCAACACCAATCACAACACAAACAATTCAAACTCCAAAAGTCTCTGTACCACAATCAACTCAACCAAAAATTCAAATCAAACAATTTGTACCACAAAAACAACCCACAGAATAACAACAAACACCAAAACCTTCTGCTCAACAAAAACCCTCTGAACCATATAAACAAAAACCATCTGAACAACAAAAGCACCCACAAGAAAAACAACCAGAAAAATCATCTGAAAACCTACCAGAAAAAGCCTCTGAACATCAACCACCATCAGATAATCCACCATCCAAATCATCTGAACCCACTGCATCTGTACCGCTTATTTCTGAACCTACAGAAATACCATCTGTTCCAGTTTCATCTGAACCAATAACAATTCCATCTAATTCACCTACCTCAGAAAACCAATCAAAACCCTCTGAAATTCCTTCAGAACCAACCAATACTTCTGAACCCAACATTCCTGAGACAAAAGTTCTTGATGTCACACCATTAAAAACTGTGTTTCAAGTATCTTCTACCTCCTGCACACCAACCACCTCATCAAACTCCTCAGAATATGACATCCACCCAGACTTTCTAATCTTTCTATCTCACAGAGACTCTGAGGTAAACCAACCAGAACCCATTATACCTTCTAAAGCTCATATTCCAGATCCTATTCCCACACCTGCACCATCATATGAAATACTGATTCCAAACTCTAACCCAAGATCATCTATTTCCTGTGCACAAGTTTCATCCCTATTTCACAATCTGGCATATGGTTTCAAACTCAAAGACTTTTATGACAGAGTTGAACCATCTGACCCTATCACCCCTATGAAACCCAAACTCACAATGACCCTTCCATCTGTACTTCTCACACACATACAATCCATGACAGATGTAGGTTCATTAGCAACTATATCTTATTCTGCTAAATCTGACAAAGCTATTGCTTCAGCTATCCCAGTGTCATCTGATAAAAATGTTGTTTCTGATGAACCTCCAAAATCTGCATTCCAAACCTTTTCAAATAAACCCTTTGATGTGGTTCCCTTTCACACCAGAGCAAAACCTCATCTGTTAAATGCTTTAAACAGATCCAAACCTAATAAACCTGAAATTCCTTTCATTCCATACTACCCTCCTCCTCTAATATCCATTCAGAAATCTATTTTTCCACCAACTCCCCAACCAAAACCAATAACACTGGAGACTCTGTTACATCCTAAGCCCAGACTTAATGTTAATAATTTATTTCAATCCTTTTTGCAAGAAATACAGTTGTATTTAGGTACAGTACAGAAGAAGTGTTCAGCAACAATGGATGCCCAAGAATCTGATGTCATCTGGAATGGATTCATCAACAGATTCAACTCTGTGGCCTCCAATCTGAAGAACATATGTTCTGATGATGCGAAGCTCAGATTTGCTGAAGCTGAAAGAACTCTGTTCTGGACTGTCAAGAAATCTGAACCTTTGTTCCTTACAGATGCTCCTCCATCATTAGAAGAAACTACTGAACTTGCATCTGAAGACAATCCGTTGGCCATGACTCTGGTAGACCTTCCTTCTAGCTCTAATGCTCCAAACTCTACAGATCCCATGGAAATTGACTCTGTTCAAGCTCCATAACCTGATTATACTTCTTCATCTGAGATAAAGAAAGAACATCCAGATTTTGAGGATAAGATTGCTGCTCTGGAAGCTGGTCAATCAGAGATCAAGTCTTGGATGGCAAAACAGGATAAGAAATCTGAAGACATGACAGAGTGGATGTCAAAGCAGGATCAGAAGAATGAAACAATGGCTAAGTGGATGTCCAAGCAAGAGCAGTCCTCCTCTGAGATCACAGATCTATTGAAGATGCTTTTGTCAAAACACTCTTAGATTTTCATTTTTTTTCATTCTGATGTTTTTGCATCTGATGTTTGCTTATGTAATTTTTGTTATATCTTCTGATGCATGTACTATTGATCTGAACTTATTGAATGAATCAAAGTTTTCTCCACTAAATTATCTCATTTACTGTTTCCTTTTATCTGTCTCTTTAAAGTTTTTACTTTTTGCTTATGACAAAAAAGGGGGAGAAAATATAGATCTGAACTGTTTAATTTAACTTCACCAGAATGAAACTTCAGACATATTTATTCTATCTAACATTTAATCTGAGTATTTCAGAACATTTGATAAGTACACTCTGTAAAAGAAACTATGAGTCTCTCAGATCATTTGTCTATTATCAAACTCTAAATCTAAAATTTGCAAGACATTCTGACTTTCAAATGTTGAAAGAACAATCAAGATCTAACACTGATAATTACTCAAGACAAAAGAGAAGTTTCTATTCCTTATCTGTATTTAACTCAGGGGGAGATTCATCATCTCAGGGGGAGTTATAATTCTAATATTTTCAATTAAACAAAATTTCTGATGTTTTTGTCATCATCAAAAAGGGGGAGATTGTTAGAACACAGATTGGTTCTTAATAATATCTCTATATTTTGATGATAACTATTATGAAATTTTGTATTTAAGAATTATATACTTTAAAATTTGCTTGAGAGTTTTTACTGCAGATAATAAAGAAATTAACACTCCAGAAGCAAATCAGAATTGAACACAAGAAATTAGCTAGACTCTGTAGCGCCAGATGCATACATTAGAAGAATCTGATTGCTGCCAACAGAAGATTCTGAGCGTAGCCTCCAGAAGATTCTGAAGCAGAAGCCTCTAGAAGATTCTGAAGCAGAAGCTCCAGAAGGATCTGAAGCAGAAGCTCCAGAAGAATCTGAAGCAAGTCAGAAGCATCTGAAGCAAAGAAGAATTTTGTATGAAGAGCTTTTCAAAGCATAGTCTCTACAGAAGATTCTGAAAGTACTAAAGCTGCCAGTACTAAAGTTCTGTCTCAAATATGCTCTGATATTTAACACGCTGAAAGCACACCTGCTGCAGAAGACTCTGATTCAGCAAAGCTCTGATCATCATCAGAAGACTTTGACCCAATTAGACTCTGATGAATTTGCTGAAAACTGAAGAAGAAATATTCAAAGATTATATCCGTTGGAGTAAATCAAACGTCTCTTTCCTTATTTATGCTAGACACAAGAACATAGACAAAAAGGATTTTTCTGTGCTTTCTTCTTCTAGGAAAGGTCACTTGATGTAAAGACAAAAAGGCTCAGACCTTTTGGACACTCTTCTCAACGTGAAGCTCACCTTGGATCAGCTGCTTATAAAAGCAAGACTCCACCAAATTCTTCAGTTGACGGTTTTGTTGAAAAGAAATTAAAACATTCAAGCTCTCATACTTTCATATTCTTTCTAAGAATTTATTTCATTGTACTTAAACTTAAGAGAAATATCACAGTTGTGATAAAAGCTTTTTAGAAGCATTCTTACTCTTGTAATAGTTTTACATTGATTGTAAAAGATTTCCTTAAGAGGATCCAGTTGGGATCAGTAGCTCTTGAGAAGACTAAGAACAGTTGTTCTTAGGTGTTACTATTGTAATCTGTTTGATTGAATAGTGGATTAAGTCCTTGATTAAGAAAGGCAAATCACTCTAGGAAGGGTGGACTGGAGTAGTTGAGTTCAACGAACCAGGATAAAAATACTTGTGTTTTAATTCTAAGTTTTAATCTTTCATACTTATTCAACCCCCCTTCTAAGTATTATCTCACCTTCACAGGTAACGCTTAAGTCTCCTCACATGCGAGCAGCAAAACACCTAAACTGCTAGAATGCGTACGATAGCATCGTCTACCAGAACTTACCCGCAAACCGTAGGCCGAACTACGGCTGCTCTGATTCTTTACTTCTTTCAAGTAAAGATACGTAGGCACAAGGGCCACAATCCTTGCCGAGCACATTCCCCCCATATCTGTAGTTCCCCGAACTACATCGACTCTGACTTTCTCATACTTTTTGAGAATACGTAGGCCTAGGACCGCAAAGTCCTATCGAGTCCGTTCTTTCTCTCTCTTTCCTCCTAATCTCTGTTTCTAACCCTTTTCTCTTTACCCCTAGGAACATTCTTTTATAGCATAATATTTTAGCAAATATAATCACACATCGACAAACAAATGGTTCCCATCGAGTACGATGGATGCGAGGGGTGCTAATACCTTCCCCTCGCATAACCGGCTTCCGAACCCGTTCTTGGTCGCGAGACCATCTTATCCATTTATTTCTTAAGGTTTTCTCGATATTTTCCTTCTCCCTCATGGATAAATAAAGTTCGGTGGCGACTCTTCTGTCCTTCCCTTTTCGCCTCCCCGTCATTGCGCGATGCATTTTTCGAGTAGCGACAGCTGGCGACTATGCTGGGGACCCCTAGCGAGCCAAACCTAGTTTGCTTGTCGCATATGTGATTTATTTGCTTTTGTTATTTGTTTGTGTTGTGTTCTTTCTAACCTATTGGGTTTATTTGTTATTGGTTTGTGAGGAAAAACTTTCTACCCGAGCTTTATAGTATACACTAAGATTAGGAGGTGGTTTCTTTCTGATTTGCGAGACTTAGGACTCGTTGAGTTGGATCGAATCCCACCACTCAGATGAGACCCCGTTGAGATGATTGTGTCTTACGTGTAGTCGTAATGGCATTTTTATTTCCAACGTGGAAGTCCGTGACTCTGAGGACCTTTTGTAGAACCTTATTCCAAAGGTTGCTAAGACATAACTCTATGTTCATCCTTTGAAAGGATTACCGTCTTACGAGTAGTCGTTATGATGGAAAACTTTTGAGGGTTAGTGCATGGGACTTTGTTTAAAAACCTTTGGGGTACCCTCTTATAAACCGATAGACTTCCGACCCAAGGGGAGAGATACTTTCTGTTGTCTTGTAGGATTTGTGACCCTGATCCTTGATATGGATCTGTTCTCGTGTGCACTCATTGCGTTGCATTTGCATAAGCATATCCGCATCATTTTGCATTTTCCCTGACCAGATATCAAAACCTTACCCATTCTCTGTTCATAACCCGCAGTTGGTTTCTCGACACTCCCATTGAACTTCTGTAGAGTTGTTGAGCATTTGAAGCAAGAGGAGCATAGACGCCTTGAAAGGTCAATCAGACAAAGCAAGTTGAGGTAGCTATGCCCGTGAACGATTGCTAGCTGTCTAAGCTCGAAGATTCCAAGGGTCATCTCCAAAAGCCAGTGGTCCAGATCAGGCAGACGTCCTCAACATTGGCAGTCCTTGAGCGCTTTTATCATTTGCATCTTGTAGTTTATTTCCTGTTAATTGCTACTTGTGTTTAAACATTATTGTTTTGAATGGTAATATTAATGAAGTGATTATGCATTTTCTTAACCAGTTACGTCGTATTCACTCATTATTTCCACTTATCACAGACACATACACTTTTATCCACTCCACTTCATCACTATTGTTTTAGCAAAGATTGGAGGAAGGATGACGAAAACGAAATACCCATAATTGCAAACCGTATGCTTTCAGATAAAATCTCGTCAATGATGTACATGCATTGTTTCAAATCCCCTAAACATCGGAGATATAAGGAGTTAATCCCTAGTCAACCACTTCGAGCCTAGAAGTAGGAGTTTCTTCGGACATTCAAACCCTTACACTCAACCTGGGGCAGGGTAGTTGTTCAGTTAATTCAATCCCGCATTCAAATCAACAAAGCAAAATCCAGAAGACGGTTGTTCATCAATGACCCACGACATAGCAGTCACAATTCGCCAACAAAATTAAAAAAAAATCAAAAGCCTGCTAAGTCAAGCACCTCAAAAGGGGACTTAGGCAAAATCAGGGCTATCCCGATGGATCTGACAAGCAAAATCAGTCCATGCAAAAATTAGGGATCAATAAACAAAAGCAAAAGAGGTCCTCAAAGCCTCAACAAAAACAAAATAAGATTCAGTGGTCACTCAAATCAAAGGGCTACTGACATCCATCAAAATAAGGTGACTGCCATCTCAGGCAAACTTTGAACCATCAAGCTTACACCGTCAAGGTAAACATGCACAGAATTAACTGAACGTAGGTATGGAGATCATCAAGAAGAAGGGGTGGGTACAAATTAAGTTTGAGCCTAATATCCTTTGTTCTATAACCGCGAACCAGATCCGCGAACCAGATCATGTTACAACCCTCGAAAGACCTAATTGAGGCGAGGTTTATTCTGAAAGCATACTATTGCGAGGTTGTGTAACCTGACTCCTCACATATTTGTTAATCATCAGTATTGGTGTCAATCCCCTTGCTATATCTTTCACACCAATCAAATTAGCACAACGTTTGGACTAACATTCTATTCGTCTCACTATCACGACACTCAATAAACGACATGTTTTTTCAAAACTTGCATGAACGTCACATTAAAATTACCATTCATGAAAAAACAATTTTAATTGCAAGTCAGTAGTTGGTGTCAAGGAAATTCCAACACGAAGCAATCAAACAGGACTGGATCATTCAACAGTCTGGATCAGAATCAAGCATACTTTGTAGCCCTATGGATCTGGGGCATTCACATCAAAAATTTAGAATTAATCAGTCTGAGCCAAACCCCCAAGCATCGGTTGATTATGGGGCGAATCATTCAAGAAGCGGTTGATCAAACGTGAATTACACCAATCAGGGGCAGGTCACCCAGAGTTTCTTTGACTTGAGGATAGATCCCTTCAATGTTCAATCAGGATAAGTTAAGTCGCTTCAACGCTCTTTCAAGGGCAAGCTACTCCAAAAGTATGTTGAAGCCAACCACAAGAGTCGGTTAAACAATAATGAATCCTTTCGTGGTACAAACTCTGGGGCAAGCCATCTCGAGGTCGTCTCATGACAAGCTGCGCAAGCAAGTTCATCTTCATCAGCAATTGTTGAGTTCAAAACGAGTGTCGGGGAATTGTACCGTCACCTCACCCAATAACCATAACCTTCCGAAAAGGCCTTGCTGTCATTGGATCCTTCATCCCACAGCCTAAACCTGTCACATATCAAAACTAACCAAACCTCCAAATCCCAGTTCTTGTCTGGAAAACCTTTATACCAGTCCCATTTGGTCAACCCTTCACTAAACACCAATTCCCTTCTGATACATGTCAGCCCTTAAACCAGCTCCCATCTGGTCACCCTTCCTTTAGCCTTCCGTTTAACTAGTCCTCGTCTGGCAAACACAATTTCAAAGTCCAGTCCTCGTATGGCAAACCACAAAGTCAGTTCCCGTCTGACACCAAACCTAGAAGTCAGTTCTCGTCTGACAACTTAACCTTTTGCCACCAGTTCTTGTCTTGTAAACCTCATCCCAAAGTCCAGCTCCCATCTGGAAAAAATGAGCCCTTCTTTGACAACTTAACCTTTCACCAACCAGTCCCATATGGTCTACCCTCCGAATACCAGCCCTCATCTGGTACTTCCAACCCAAAGTCCAATTTACATTGGTGTCGCTACTGCGAAAATCGGCGCCGGCTGAACAGAAGAGTCGCCACCGTGCGTTATTTATCCCACGGGAGGGAAAGGAAACGCTCAGAGTAAACCTCGCACAACACGGGAAAGGCATGGTCGTCGCAACCAAAACCTGGATTCGGGAGTCGGTTACGCAAGGGGAAGGTATTAGCACCCCTCACGTCCGTCGTACTCGACGGGATCCACGCTTGTTTTCGGGTATGGATTGTTATTCTATCTACGCTAAAGGTCTGGGGTTAAAAGAAAAGAAAATGAAAATAAAATAAATAAAAAATGACTCGGCAAAGTATCGCACTTTATGCCTACGTATTCCCGTCTGGAACGAGAAATCAGAGTCAACGTAGTTCGCCTACCTACTGGAAAGGAGGGGAAGGTTGCTCGCTAGGATATCGCATCCTATGCCTACGTACTTTCATACAGCATGAAAGATCAGAGCAAACGTAGTTCGGGCCACGTACGACATAAGTCTGTCCTTGATTGATTTTATTCCTTCTGAAAAAGGGTTTCTTGATTAGCAGTCCCGGCGGACAAAAATGACGTCTTAATGAGTTCACATTCTTTTACGGAAGAAGTGTCTTTTGTTGTGTTTGAAATCTTTATGTGTTTTTCTGTTTGTTTTAAGATAGAAAGAGACAGAACTCTAACCTACGGTTGCGAAGGGAATCAAACTAACCTAATGTTATCATGCATGGGTTAAGACCTAGTGTCTATCATGTTCCTCTCTTGCACAGAGAGAAACAGAGATCCTACGGGATAGGCAGAAACAGAAACAATAACAGATATAATAAAGCGGTAAAATGCATGGATGCAACAGTACAAGCGAGGCAAGGGAGTCCCACTCAACCTCGAACCTAGAAAACAATAGGCGAAAGTGAACAGGCTTCACTTTCAACCCAACAGGGTAAACAGCAAACAATACAACCAGGAAATCCAAACAATACATCAGCAATGAAATACAACAGCAAAAGAAACAGCATCAGCAGCTCTGACTCAACATCTAGCTTCAAGTAATCTCCAATCAGCTACAGGCTTCAACAAGCATCAATCTCCATCTTCATGGCCTTCAGGCAAGGGCTTTGATCATCAGTCTTCTATAAGCAATGGCTTTTCTTCAAGTCTCCAATCGTCAGGGATGAACATCAGTCAACAAGAGGAGAGGAATGTTAAACAGTAAATTGCCTACCAAGGGTGGCTCATTAACTGTTAACATTATACAGACAGGTTTCTCTCAAAAGTTCTATCTTCCAAATACATTCACTGATCCTTCCAAAGGAAGGAGGTGGATATTTGAAAGAGACTTTGAATCATAGAGAAAGGATGGATGCAGACAAGGCATTCCATGTTTGAGAAACAAGCTTTCTAATCTAGAGCTCTGCCTAGCTCCTAAACCCTAGTCTCCTCAGCAGCTGCTAGCAAGAACCTCCTTTCCAACTATGGCAGTTGATCTTCAATCTCTGGCTCTCCGATGGTCTTCATCTCCTCAAGTCTTCAGCTCTCCCAAGTCCCCAGACAATCCCAATACCCAAGCAAGCAAGCAATAATCCCCAGAGGGCACACCACACCAGTCAATCAGATATATACAGAGTATTAATAGCAGTAGGGGAATCCTGACTTTTTCTAAGGGATCTAATAACTACCCATAGCCCCTATAGTCCCATAACTAAACTAGTCAAACCCTAAGTCCTAAGGGAAAAGAATCAAATCTCCTAAGTCATCACCTAAAACCCTAGTTTTATTCATGTTGTTCACACCTACACTAAGCACCTAAAATTAATTTCTAAAAATGGGAACTAAATTGCATCTACAAGTTCAATGTCTAAACTAAACAACCTAAAAAGAATGGACAAAAAATATTAAAGCATCTAGTAGAACAAAAATTAACAAAATCATGCATGAAATGAAACTTTTTAAAATGCTATTTATTTGGAAAATATGGGAAAAATATCAAATAAAAAATAAAATGCAATTTTTATTTTTTATAATTTTCTAGACTCTTTAAAGAAAATGATGCAAAAAGAATGAATTAAAAATATGCAATTTCTAATTTGTTATGAATTTTCAAAAAATGAAATGTTGAAGTTCAAGTATACTACTTAACCCTAATTAAAATATCCTAAGTTCAATTATCTAAACTAACCAAATTTTATTCTAACAAATCTAGTAATAAATTCTGGGAATACTACAATTCAATATTAATCACCACAAAAAAGAATGGGAAAAAAATCTATTTCTAAGTGTAAGAACAAAAATCTACAAGATCATGTATGAAATAAAACCTTCAAAATATGCATTTATTTGTAAAATATGGAAAAAATGCGAAAAAAATATAAAATGCAATTTTTATATTTTTTTAATTTTCTAGACATGTTAAGGAAAATATTAAAAAAAGAATGAGTTAAAAATATGCATTTTCCATTTAGTTATGAATTTTTGAAGTTTAATAAAATCTAGGCCGCTGGATTGAGGGACAAAGTCAAATATCCCAACATGAATCAATGGTAGAGATTATCTCTTCTACCTTGGACACTTAGGGTTTCTAAAAAAAAGAACTCATGCAAGCAACTTCCACCCTCTCTAACTCTCTCATTTCTCCACCATTTTTCACGATCCAAAGATGAAAACTCATCTACTCTTCTCCCTCTACACAGCCATGGTACTAGAATTCTCTAACTCTCCCTCAAGAAAGAAATACGAAGGCTACAAGGGGTGGTCACCATTTTCGCACCTTAGTTTGCATGGTAATCAAATGGTCTCATATTAACCTATCATGTACTACATCTTATGGGGATTATCCTAAGCCTAATACCTAAGATTATAGTACACTAAATCGTGAGTTCTTGATCATTAAAGAATTGACACCATGGAAGCAAACCTCACAAACAGCCCTTAAACTCATCATACAACATCCCTAATTGGTCTCTATTAGATTTCTCCTAACAACATGCTTGAACTATGGATAAATAGAGAGTTTCATGAGAAAATGCATACCTTGCAAGTGATGATGGTGATGATGGTTCTCCTCCAATTCAGACCTTGCCAATTGCTTTGTATGGCCTTTGATGAATGTTGAAGCCTCTGGTTGCAGTAGTTCTTGTTCTATCTTCTTGAATCAACCTATTCAACTCTTCATGCAAGTTGGAGTGAAGTTGGAGATCTCATAATCCAGCCACGAATTCTTGAGCCTTTCCTTTGCCAAATGCTCAATGTTGATTATAGATGATGATGATGATCAGAATTGTAGTGATTGATGGTGTTTTAATGGAGTTTGGAATGAAAATGCAATTTTGGAGTGAAGGAATCAAAGTGTAGCATGCAAGCTTTTAGAATCACCAACCAATGCATGGAGTCACTCTAGGGCTTATATAGATGAGAATAGAAATGTGTGGAAGTTTGTAGAACCTTCCATGAAGTTTCTAGAATGTATCACGTAATGAGATTTTGAATTTGTCATCTTGAGTGAATCTCATGCCATCTCATGATAAACCATGCAATCTTACTTAAATTCTCCTCATATGGTATCATGACATGAAAATAAGGTCTTACAAACCTTTATGTAGCATTTTCTCATCTTTCCTTTTGATGCCTTAAAGTGCAAATAACAAATTTACAAAGAAACTCCAATTTTTAAGCCTAAACTCAAAAATGTGGCTAAACCATTGTTCTCAAAATGATGTTTCCAATCAAAATCATCTATCATATGCCCCATTTTGGATTTGTAGATCTCTCAAACCAAAATTCAATTCCAACTTTTTCAACTTATAAGCCATTTACAAGCCATTTTGACCATTTTAAAATATCCATGCTCCATGCATTTTCAAACTCTCACAACATCTTATCTAGCCTTAAAATCCCATTTTGAGCAACTTTGATGTTGGGAAGTTTTCCATTTGAAGCTTCCTTGTAGGAGTTTTGGGCATTGGCTAAAAATGACCTGTAATTCCAAATTACCAAAATACCCCTGTCTTGCACAAGCCATAAGTAGAGTTCCCTAAATCATATGAAGGCATACCATACCTTTTTGGAAAGGGGAGACAATTAGGAACAACTCTCTTGCTTGTTCAAAGTCCATTTGAATTATCCTTGAGGGCCAAAAGTTTGTCAGAAGACAGTCAACTTGCACAGACAAATTTCAGTGCCATCTGGTGACCCCTAACTTGCAAGAGCTATAACGTGAGTTCTAGAAATCTCCTTGATGTCTTCCACCACTCAAATTAAAGTTCTTGAGATCCTCTACAAGTTTCATGTTGGCCAAGGATTCATTTGAAGCTTGCATTTTGACTTATTTTGCTTGGAAGTTTGACCTAAACTAGGGAATTTTACCTAGAAACCCTAATTTAGAACCTCCTCTTCTCCTTGATTTCTCTTGATTTATTCTTAGCATAACAACATATCTTTATTCTCCATGTCAAATTATGAACCCCACATCTCTCCAATAGCCCTTAATGCCTTTCAATCAGTCAATTGACCTAGAGTTGACCCAGGGTTGACCCAGATGAAACCCTAGTTGACTGTCTTCCACTGCAATACTTGTGATCACACCAATGACTTGTCTCCTTCTCCAAATGACTTTCTAAGTCCTCCAAGATGTCTAGATACTCCCCGTGCCTTCAATTCACAGCTCATACTTTCCTTGATGATCCCCAGATACCCTCAGCCAGGAGATAGATTAACTGCTTGACCCATTGACTTGATAGCTTTCAAATTCTTTTCTGATGACTTGAATGAGATTGAATCAGGATAATAACCTCTTGATAGGCCTCTAGAGATGAGAATAATGATTGGTCCCCCTGTTGTATGACTTGTTATGCTTATGCTATGCCGATGAGTAACCTATGTACATGACTCTATATGCAAATGCTAATGACATTGAAACATAAACCAAGTGAATAAGGTTGGGCAAATTTTAGGGTGCAACAGTTGCCCCTATTCAAGCGGCTTGGACCCGATTGGGTGAAGAGCCCGGAGCCTTCAGACATTCGCGGTACGAGACGGTTGAATACTAGGAACCCAGAAATTTGCCAACCGCAGAAATAAACTGCGCCACTGCTTGGGGAACGACATTCATCAGCTGAATTTAACTGTTACGGCAACCCACTGATCTCGTGCGACCGTGCTGGGGATTCTTCTCATCATCCTGAAAAAGATTGAATCATCGGAAACTTCGTCCTTTGCTTGTCCACGTCAGGACTCTATCTGCTGTCAACTCGGAAAAAACTTCAACAACTTTGCTGGGGACGGCTCGTCTGCCTTCTCGTCAGAGATAAATCGTCCACGTTAGGAATAAACTCTTCCACATTAGGAATACCACCGTCCACGTTAGGACTCACCTTTTCACGTAAGGAATAACCGTTCCACGTTAGGAATAATACTGTCCACGTTAGGACTCACCTTTCCACGTAAGGAATACATCGCTTTTCCCCGTCAGGGGTGACTTTTCTCTGCTTTGTCAAACTCTTCCACGTAAGGAATACGTCTTCTTTTGCTTTGTCCATGTAAGGACTCTTTCTTTTTCCATGTTAGGAATCACAAATTTTCCACGTAAGGAACCCCAATCTTTCCACGTGAGGAATACTATATCGATCTTTCTTTCCACGTTAGGAATGCTTCTTCTTTCCACGTTAGGAATACCGTTTCTTCTTTCCGTCCACGTCAGGACTAAACTTTCCACGTAAGGAATCTATCTTCTTCTTCCACGTTAGGAATAACTTCTTTGATCTGTCCGCGTCAGGACTAAACTCTTCCACGTCAGGAATAATCTCTTTCTTTCCACGTCAGGAATCAATCTTGATATGTCCGCGTAAGGACTCAATCTTTCCACGTAAGGAATAAACTTCTCTTTCCACGTCAGGAATCAACTTCTTTTCCATCTGTCCGCGTCAGGACTAAACTTTTCCACGTTAGGAATGCACTTATCTCCCCGTAAGGAATCTATCTCAATATGTCCGCGTAAGGACTCAATCTTTCCACGTAAGGAATACCAACTTCTTTCCACGTAAGGAATAAATTCGTCTTTCCACATAAGGAAACCATCTTCTTTCCACGTAAGGAAACATTGTCTTTCCACGTAAGGAGAACATCGTCCACGTTAGGACCCACCTTTCCACGTCAGGAACACCATCTTAATCTGTCCACGTAAGGACTCCAATCTTTCCACGTAAGGAATGATCTTGATCTGAATCTGTCCACGTCAGGACTAAACTTTCCACGTAAGGAATCTACCTTCTTTCCACGTTAGGAATCTCCTCTTGATATGTCCGCGTAAGGACTCTAATCTTTCCACGTAAGGAATCTCCATCTTGATATGTCCGCGTGAGGACTCAAATCTTTCCACGTAAGGAATCTCCATCTTTCCACGTTAGGAATCTCCTCTTGATATGTCCGCGTAAGGACTCTAATCTTTCCACGTAAGGAATCTCCATCTTGATATGTCCGCGTGAGGACTCTAATCTTTCCACGTAAGGAATCTCCATCTTTCCACGTTAGGAACACAATCTTAATCTGTCCACGTAAGGACTCCAATCTTTCCACGTAAGGAATGATCTTTTTCCACGTAATGAATACGTTATCAATCTGTCCATGTAAGGACTCTGGCTTGATATGTCCACGTAAGGACTCAATCTTTCCACGTAAGGAAACAACTTCGTTCCACGTCAGGACCCATGTTTCGTCTTGATTTGTCCACGTCAGGACTCAGGCGTCTTCGACCCGCTGGGGAAATACAACTTGTCCACGTCAGGACTCACTTCTTCATTGGTCCCGACCCACAAACTTCTTAGCACTGACGTGACAGCGACTTTGAGGCGGACTCTACTAGGGATATCTGGAAACCAAACTACCGGATGCCTGTTCTGATGCCCGGAGGCCACTTCTGAAATTCTGGTTCATGAAACCTTTTGATGACAAATAACTCTGCTTGGGAATAAAGAGAGACTTATCCTGGTAACTCTGTGGGGAATACTGCCGAAACTGACATTATCATTGAATATCTCATGCCGAGATCTTGAGTGTTTGGTGGTTCATTTGAGCAAGTGCTCTCCCCACCTGCTGGGATACAGGAACCGCTTCAGCAAAATAAATGCTGAAGATAATGCCAACTCCGCTGGGGATAGCCAGGTGCTACAGAATTATTCCAGCAAAATAAATGCTGTAAGAGTGAAGTCGACTCAGCTGGGAAATTAGGAACTTAAACCAAACACCTTGTTGAAGTAGCATCCTGCTGGGGAATATAACTCTGCTGGGGAATAGCAGATGTGCACAGTACCATTGGATTTCTGCTGGAGAGTGAACTGATATTACACAGTATCCCTGACAAAATAAATGACAGGACCCACCACCAACTCTGCTGGGGAGAGTCTTGATCTTCGAGTTCCACTGGGAGGAAAGAACACTTGCTGAAAAGAGAGAACTCCGCTTCGGGGATACTAACATGCCCAGCTTGCCCCTGAATCTGCAACAGTTCTGGAATGGACCCTACAGTCTTTATATCCTGACGACCAGACATGGACGGCTTCTACATTTCGGACCTCGAAGGGGTGTTTCAAGGACATAACTTTCGTGCTTCTAGGGTGACATGCCCCGGTCTCGCAAAAATCTTTTGTCTCTGATCGACTGTGTCGTGGAGCACTGCCCATAGCTATGAGAGATTTGCCAAATCTTGACCTGACTGCCCCGGATTTACTGATTCTAGGATGACCAACTCTACCTGAATTAATCAGTATAGCTTGTTCCAGTTCACGAAATATTTGGGCATTCTGCATTTTATCCTGATCATACCTTCCACTGTAGGAATCTTTCCTGTCGGCATGTGCTTACTCGCAGGTAACACAAGTTGTTCTGCATAAAAGATATATTAAACGCAATGCATATGACAGTTTCAAAACCCAAGTCTGTTCACTAAAAATTTTGTGACATGTAATGAATCAATTATCAAAATGTCAATATGAAAGCTGGTAAGAGGAACCCTTTTAGGAGTCAGAATCGACGAGATCTTTACTGACGTATGCCCTCGGACAAAACTTGTTTCAATTAGGACTTTTGCGGGTTGTAACGTGGTCAGGTTCACGGTTAACAAGGAAAGATATAGGCTCAAAATTTATTTCGACCTACCCATTCTTCGTGATGTTCTCCAATCCTATGTTCGGCTAATCTGACTTCAGCGTTCACCTATTAGAGGTGGAATGATAGGAGTGATGGTTCAGGATACCACGCGTTTTTCTTTTTTGAGTGACGGTCATTTGCTTTTCGTCTTTGGGTGCCTAGAATCACACGACTTTTGTCCTTTTCGATGATTTGTTCTTTTCTTTGACAATCCTTTTCGTCTTTCATTTTTTTTCGTTCCCTAACTTTTGCCTGGACTGAGTATCTTTTGAGATTCTTTTGATTTTCCAGTCCAGCGGGATGCCCCTGTTTTTGCCTAAGTCATTTGTTTTCAAGTTTTGACTTAGCGGGCTCTTGATTCTTTTCACTTTTCGTTCTCTTTTTTTTTTTTTGAACAAGTCGTGTGACACTGGTTTGTCTGACTTCTTGTGGAGTAATATGACTGTTTCACTCTTTGTCGGCAAGGTTTAACCATTGCGGTTCTTTAGGCACGACTTATACAAGTGTGATTTATCCTCAACCGGACACTCTTTCTACGATTCGAACGCTTGGTCAAACTAACTGACACCTACCCTGCCCCGGGTTGAGATTTAGGTTTTTTTTCATTTTCAAAAGAAACTCCTACTACTGGCTCAAAGGGGTTATCAAGGGATTATCTTCCTTATATCTCCGGTGTTTATGGATTGAAACAATGCCTGTATCTCATCAACAGGTTCTTTATCCAAAAGCATACGATCGGAATATTATTCGTCATCTGTTTTCGTCATCCTCCCCAGATTCCTGCTAAAACAAGCATTAAGTATTAAAGAAAAACAAAGAGTGAACACGACTGGATTAATTCAAAACATGCATATTCATTTCGTTTATTAATATCAATTGAAAAACAACAAGTTTTAAGAGCGAAATTTGCAATTACACAGAAAAGAAACTACAAATGCGAGGACATGAACAAGATAACATGAAAAATGTCGGCGTCTCGGAACTGGACTTCCTGCACTCTGACTTATTGGCGAGTCAACCATCCTCAGAAGCTATCATCAGGGGTAGTCTACTGCTGTCTCGATCTTCTTTCATCGGCCCGATCAAATCTGGGAAACTTTTTCATCACCCCGGTTTTCGCTTGTCGATGGCCTTGCACCGCCTTGGGAACCCTGTCAGAGAAATTAATGACCCTGCTGTCGATTAAATCTTGGACGTTATGCTTGAATGCGTGGCAACCTTCAATATCATGTCCGGGAGCCCCGGAGTGGAATTCACAGTGCCTGCTCGCATCATAGCCATCCGGCAGAGTGCCGATTATTGGCGCCAGAGTTCTTTTCTCCACCAAGTTCAATCTTAGTAGTGTCTGTAACAAATCTGCGTACATTGAGGGAGGCTTCTCAAACACCCTCCTCGGCTTCTTTCCCTGAATTCTTTGCTGAGTCGTATACTGGCATCTTGTATGCTGCTGGCTTTGCTCGAGCGATTCCTTGGGCTCACGCGTTATCATCCTTAAGTTCAACCCTGGCATCGGCAACTGTTGTGGACATGGAGACTTAGCTTCCAGTGGCTCTGGGATATACCTCGATTCATCTGCAACCTCTGGCGGAGAAATGGGAATATCAGTCCCTGCAACTTTTATGCCCCCCGGTACAAACTCAATTATTTTCTCATCCAGCAAATCTTGAATCTTATGCTTAAAAGCTTTGCAGTTTGCAATGTTATGCCCCGGTGCTCCGGAGTGGAAGGCACAATGGGCGTTCAGGTCATAGTCTGGTGGCGGCTGCCCTGTCAGTGGAACCAAAATGCGGGGCTCAACCAGTTGAAGTTGGAACAAGAGTTGCACCAGCTGATCATAATCCACAGGGATCTCATCAAATACTCTGTTAGAAAACCTCATTCTCTTACCCCACCTCCTTGAGTTATCCTGCAAAATCAATTGCGACTGCTGACGAGGAGACTTCTGAGCTTCGAACCGTGGAGAGGGTCTCTTAAGCCTATCCTGCGTGGGTAATGGTTTTTCAGACCCCTGAGGAACAGATAAGCCAGCCGCGTCTTCCAACATTTGCCCTCCTTCTCTCCTGAGTACGTTCCTTAATACTTCAGCCATCAACCCTATCTGTGCCTTCAGTCGGCAGTTCTCTTCTTCTAGCGTCTCTTGATTCGAGCGCAACTCTTGCACATCTTTCGTGAACTGCCCCAGTTGGCCTCGAACATCCGTTAATTCTGCTTGAACCTGTTTGATGGCTACCCCCACAAGTTGGCGTATGCGGCCTGGGAGAAAACCTTGATTCTCTAGCTGAGCAAAGTCGGCAGCCCTATCATCAGCCCTCGCAATCAGAGGCTGCACCATGTTCTGCAACTGTTTCTGACTCTCGGCCATGGCTTCCATTACCTGTATGAGCCGCATTATATTGTCGTGCACCTCTTGCATCTCATTCGGATCCTGACTCATGACTTCCTTGCTGCTGCTTCTGGTTGAATGCTAGGGAATTCTCCGGTCGCTAATCTTGGAGGACCTGAGAGACACAGGAGATGAGATACAATTTAATAATTACCTGTAATGCAATATGAATATGAATGCAATGCAATGTGTGTGCCTGTGCATTAGGGAAATTTATTCCCCCAGTTCTAGTGTGAAGGTGCCAGTGCAGTGACAGTGCTGACAATAGGAATATCGGAGCTGAATCATAGAAAGCCTCATATATTGCAGAGAAAACCAATAAGCCAAGAGTACAATATCACTGAGTACAACAAGAAGGCATGACCTCATCCAACAATCCTGGTGATGGTCAGCACTATGCAAATAAAGCATACAAGCGAATATGTGAAATGATCAAATGCTCTCAAAAGCCCGGTATTCTTTTATCAACTTCTTGGTCTCTGGGTGACCTGGTCGGGTGAGCAGTCCTTCAACCAGCTGGTTTCTTCTCTTAAGAACACGACACACGTCTCCAGCAGTTTCTTCCCATGTCGCTTCTCCGAAGCAATCTTCTAGTTTTCGCTTTTGGGACACCATTTCATCTCTGCATTTGATTGCCTTGTTCAGTGCATTCTGGACACTATACCGGGTCATAACTTCTTCCTCACACTTCTTGATGCTAGACTTCAACCTCTCTTCGAGGTCGGAGATTTGTTGTTTCAGCTTATCTTCCCTCATCTTATTGTTGGTGAGAGTAGCATTCCAAGTCTTGTTGCAAGAGGAGATTTCTCGGTGTGCCGCGTCAAGCGCTTTCTTTTTTGATTCCAGCATGTCATGGGAACTTCTGAACTCTTGCCCCAGACGTTCGCGCTTTTTCTTCTCCTCAGTCAACTCGGCCCCTAACCTGTTTAACAGCTCGATCTGTTGTTGGAAAGCATATACAGCCTTGTTTTTCTCACTGCGTACTTGAGCTAGCTCTTGCTCTAACCCTTCATTGACCTTCATCAAGGCTTCTTTTTCCTTCACAACTTGCTCGTAGGCCTCCCTAGAAACAGTAGTTGGCTCTTCTGCCGGGACGGGAACAATGACGGGTGCAGCTGGAAATGGCATTAATAACTGACTTGCTCGTTCCTGGATCCAAACCCTGTAAGGTTCATAAGCCTGGCAATCGTTCTTACCTAACAGTGGCTTCCCTTTGCGGTTAATACGTGTCCAGGCATGTTTCAACTTGGCTAATAACTCCCCCTTCACGTCACCGGTGAAGTACAGAGATTCCTGTACTTCTTCCTCCTGAGGTGGATTCTTCAGTGCATATCCGAATTGGCGAATGAATAGAGAAGGGTTGTAATTGATACACCCTTTTCTTCCTATCAGCGGCACATTAGGGTACCCAGAACAGCTGAAGATGAGCTCGGATCCCAACAAATCTCGATCAAACCATACAACGTCTTCGGAAGATAGCCTCATCAGGCGTTCTGACCAACTGGCTGAGGTTGCACTGTCCACAAATGGTCCCTTCATGGGAAGGTGACTCTTGAACCACATATTCAACAGAGGAGCACAGCAGTACACAACCTTTACTCTTCGGTTCTCATTCTTATAGTGCAACGAATGATAGAAGTCTCCAATCAAAGTTGGCACTGGGTTTCCTGCAGCAAACAGATAGAAAGCATCCAAATCCACAAAGTTGGGCAAGTTAGGAAACATCACGATTCCATAAATGCATAGAGCCAGAATAGCATTGAAAACCACCCAACAACCGTTCTTGGCGTACTCTTGAGCCTGGCCAACCAGAAAATCCAAAGAGAAACCTGAAACCCCAAGCCAAGAAGTCACTAACAACTCAGCGGCGTTCATGTGCAAGGCTTTGGCTAAGTCCTCCAACTTGGGCTCAGCAGCAGAGTGAATAAAGGGAACCTTGTTCTGCACGGGAAGCTCAGTAAACTCCACATACTCCTCAATGGTAGGCCCTAGAATAAAGTCAGCAAACGTAAAGCATCTCAATGCGGGGTCATAGAACTGCATCAAGGTGTACAGCCCGTTCATCTCATCAGTAGTGGGCTTGCAGACTAATCTCAGTAATCTTCCATGACTCATTCGGAAGCTTCTTCTAACCTCTTCATCAGCAAGAGATATCAGACCGAGTAAAGGGGTAATGTCAGGTGCAGGTAGCTTATACGCAACTGTTTTCCTCAAACCAGCCATAATCAATACTCAGAAGTCCGGGCACTAGAACTAGGGAAATGCAAATGCACCTGCAGCACAGACACACGTTAGTGAAATGCAAATGGTAATGGATATGCAGGCAATGCAATGCAAGTAACATGCAACAGGGACCAAAGCTGTAGCTGAATATCCTGAACCATATCAAGAGATCTCAGATAGACCCTCCAGAAGTCCTCAAACCCTGGTCTCAGATAGACCTAAAACAAAGCTCCATTACTGGTCTCTGATGGACCTCAAACCATAACTCCCACTGGTCTCTGACAGACCTCAGAACTCTCCAACTGGTCTCTGACAGACCTCAGAACACATCTCCAAATGGTCTCTGACAGACCTCCTAACTCTCCATAAATACCCAGGATCTCTGATCAAGAAATAACCGGTAGTCTGAAGGTCTAGTTACCTGCATAACCCCAAACCCTCTCACAGGTGGATGTCCTAGTAACTGACAAAGGTATGGCATCCTATGCGGTCGTCGGCGTCACAGACTTTCAGGGTTGATGATTCGATTCCCAGAAGGAGTGGCATCATCAAATCCTGAAGAGGCCTCACTTAGCCAACTTCCAAATGATCGGTTCCCGGAGTCGACAATTCAGCTGACCAACAACCCCTTCGACCCAAAGGGTAGAAAAAGAAGCCAACCAGAAGAACCTCGTCCGAGTGTAGATTTCATGAGACACTAATGCAAGCAAAGCCGGCACGCGCCCACTACTTTCTACTATAATTCTAGGTGCACTCAAGCCCAGGTCCGGCTTCTCACTCAATATCAGAACACCCGTCACACCCCAATACAGCAATAATAAACAATATATATAATGCTGAAAATAAAGGTCAGAAATATAAATCCATACAAAATCCTCGACGGGAAAACAAGCGTTAGGATTGACTCTCTTAAGGGACGTTGGATCCCAAATGCATAAGAACCCTCGCAGTCCTTAGCAGCCAGGGGACGTTGGATCCCCAGCAGAGTCGCCAGCTGTCGCTACTGCGAAAATCGGCGCCGGTTGAACAGAAGAGTCGCCACCGTGCGTTATTTATCCCACGGGAGGGAAAGGAAACGCTCAGAGTAAACCTCGCACAACACGGGAAAGGCATGGTCGTCGCAACCAAAACCTGGATTCGGGAGTCGGTTACGCAAGGGGAAGGTATTAGCACCCCTCACGTCCGTCGTACTCGACGGGATCCACGCTTGTTTTCGGGTATGGATTGTTATTCTATCTACGCTAAAGGTCTGGGGTTAAAAGAAAAGAAAATGAAAATAAAATAAATAAAAAATGACTCGGCAAAGTATCGCACTTTATGCCTACGTATTCCCGTCTGGAACGAGAAATCAGAGTCAACGTAGTTCGCCTACCTACTGGAAAGGAGGGGAAGGTTGCTTGCTAGGATATCGCATCCTATGCCTACGTACTTTCATACAGCATGAAAGATCAGAGCAAACGTAGTTCGGGCCACGTACGACATAAGTCTGTCCTTGATTGATTTTATTCCTTCTGAAAAAGGGTTTCTTGATTAGCAGTCCCGGCGGACAAAAATGACGTCTTAATGAGTTCACATTCTTTTACGGAAGAAGTGTCTTTTATTGTGTTTGAAATCTTTATGTGTTTTTCTGTTTGTTTTAAGATAGAAAGAGACAGAACTCTAACCTACGGTTGCAAAGGGAATCAAACTAACCTAATGTTATCATGCATGGGTTAAGACCTAGTGTCTATCATGTTCCTCTCTTGCACAGAGAGAAACAGAGATCCTACGGGATAGGCAGAAACAGAAACAATAACAGATATAATAAAGCGGTAAAATGCATGGATGCAACAGTACAAGCGAGGCAAGGGAGTCCCACTCAACCTCGAACTTAGAAAACAATAGGCGAAAGTGAACAGGCTTCACTTTCAACCCAACAGGGTAAACAGCAAACAATACAACCAGGAAATCCAAACAATACATCAGCAATGAAATACAACAGCAAAAGAAACAGCATCAGCAGCTCTGACTCAACATCTAGCTTCAAGTAATCTCCAATCAGCTACAGGCTTCAACAAGCATCAATCTCCATCTTCATGGCCTTCAGGCAAGGGCTTTGATCATCAGTCTTCTATAAGCAATGGCTTTTCTTCAAGTCTCCAATCGTCAGGGATGAACATCAGTCAACAAGAGGAAAGGAATGTTAAACAGTAAATTGCCTACCAAGGGTGGCTCATTAACTGTTAACATTATACAGACAGGTTTCTCTCAAAAGTTCTATCTTCCAAATACATTCACTGATCCTTCCAAAGGAAGGAGGTGGATATTTGAAAGAGACTTTGAATCATAGAGAAAGGATGGATGCAGACAAGGCATTCCATGTTTGAGAAACAAGCTTTCTAATCTAGAGCTCTGCCTAGCTCCTAAACCCTAGTCTCCTCAGCAGCTGCTAGCAAGAACCTCCTTTCCAACTATGGCAGTTGATCTTCAATCTCTGGCTCTCCGATGGTCTTCATCTCCTCAAGTCTTCAGCTCTCCCAAGTCCCCAGACAATCCCAATACCCAAGCAAGCAAGCAATAATCCCCAGAGGGCACACCACACCAGTCAATCAGATATATACAGAGTATTAATAGCAGTAGGGGAATCCTGACTTTTTCTAAGGGATCTAATAACTACCCATAGCCCCTATAGTCCCATAACTAAACTAGTCAAACCCTAAGTCCTAAGGGAAAAGAATCAAATCTCCTAAGTCATCACATAAAACCCTAGTTTTATTCATGTTGTTCACACCTACACTAAGCACCTAAAATTAATTTCTAAAAATGGGAACTAAATTGCATCTACAAGTTCAATGTCTAAACTAAACAACCTAAAAAGAATGGACAAAAAATATTAAAGCATCTAGTAGAACAAAAATTAACAAAATCATGCATGAAATGAAACTTTTTAAAATGCTATTTATTTGGAAAATATGGGAAAAATATCAAATAAAAAATAAAATGCAATTTTTATTTTTTATAATTTTCTAGACTCTTTAAAGAAAATGATGCAAAAAGAATGAATTAAAAATATGCAATTTCTAATTTGTTATGAATTTTCAAAAAATGAAATGTTGAAGTTCAAGTATACTACTTAACCCTAATTAAAATATCCTAAGTTCAATTATCTAAACTAACCAAATTTTATTCTAACAAATCTAGTAATAAATTCTGGGAATACTACAATTCAATATTAATCACCACAAAAAAGAATGGGAAAAAAATCTATTTCTAAGTGTAAGAACAAAAATCTACAAGATCATGTATGAAATAAAACCTTCAAAATATGCATTTATTTGTAAAATATGGAAAAAATGCGAAAAAAATATAAAATGCAATTTTTATATTTTTTTAATTTTCTAGACATGTTAAGGAAAATATTAAAAAAAGAATGAGTTAAAAATATGCATTTTCCATTTAGTTATGAATTTTTGAAGTTTAATAAAATCTAGGCCGCTGGATTGAGGGACAAAGTCAAATATCCCAACATGAATCAATGGTAGAGATTATCTCTTCTACCTTGGACACTTAGGGTTTCTAAAAAAAAGAACTCATGCAAGCAACTTCCACCCTCTCTAACTCTCTCATTTCTCCACCATTTTTCACGATCCAAAGATGAAAACTCATCTACTCTTCTCCCTCTACACAGCCATGGTACTAGAATTCTCTAACTCTCCCTCAAGAAAGAAATACGAAGGCTACAAGGGGTGGTCACCATTTTCGCACCTTAGTTTGCATGGTAATCAAATGGTCTCATATTAACCTATCATGTACTACATCTTATGGGGATTATCCTAAGCCTAATACCTAAGATTATAGTACACTAAATCGTGAGTTCTTGATCATTAAAGAATTGACACCATGGAAGCAAACCTCACAAACAGCCCTTAAACTCATCATACAACATCCCTAATTGGTCTCTATTAGATTTCTCCTAACAACATGCTTGAACTATGGATAAATAGAGAGTTTCATGAGAAAATGCATACCTTGCAAGTGATGATGGTGATGATGGTTCTCCTCCAATTCAGACCTTGCCAATTGCTTTGTATGGCCTTTGATGAATGTTGAAGCCTCTGGTTGCAGTAGTTCTTGTTCTATCTTCTTGAATCAACCTATTCAACTCTTCATGCAAGTTGGAGTGAAGTTGGAGATCTCATAATCCAGCCACGAATTCTTGAGCCTTTCCTTTGCCAAATGCTCAATGTTGATTATAGATGATGATGATGATCAGAATTGTAGTGATTGATGGTGTTTTAATGGAGTTTGGAATGAAAATGCAATTTTGGAGTGAAGGAATCAAAGTGTAGCATGCAAGCTTTTAGAATCACCAACCAATGCATGGAGTCACTCTAGGGCTTATATAGATGAGAATAGAAATGTGTGGAAGTTTGTAGAACCTTCCATGAAGTTTCTAGAATGTATCACGTAATGAGATTTTGAATTTGTCATCTTGAGTGAATCTCATGCCATCTCATGATAAACCATGCAATCTTACTTAAATTCTCCTCATATGGTATCATGACATGAAAATAAGGTCTTACAAACCTTTATGTAGCATTTTCTCATCTTTCCTTTTGATGCCTTAAAGTGCAAATAACAAATTTACAAAGAAACTCCAATTTTTAAGCCTAAACTCAAAAATGTGGCTAAACCATTGTTCTCAAAATGATGTTTCCAATCAAAATCATCTATCATATGCCCCATTTTGGATTTGTAGATCTCTCAAACCAAAATTCAATTCCAACTTTTTCAACTTATAAGCCATTTACAAGCCATTTTGACCATTTTAAAATATCCATGCTCCATGCATTTTCAAACTCTCACAACATCTTATCTAGCCTTAAAATCCCATTTTGAGCAACTTTGATGTTGGGAAGTTTTCCATTTGAAGCTTCCTTGTAGGAGTTTTGGGCATTGGCTAAAAATGACCTGTAATTCCAAATTACCAAAATACCCCTGTCTTGCACAAGCCATAAGTAGAGTTCCCTAAATCATATGAAGGCATACCATACCTTTTTGGAAAGGGGAGACAATTAGGAACAACTCTCTTGCTTGTTCAAAGTCCATTTGAATTATCCTTGAGGGCCAAAAGTTTGTCAGAAGACAGTCAACTTGCACAGACAAATTTCAGTGCCATCTGGTGACCCCTAACTTGCAAGAGCTATAACGTGAGTTCTAGAAATCTCCTTGATGTCTTCCACCACTCAAATTAAAGGTCTTGAGATCCTCTACAAGTTTCATGTTGGCCAAGGATCCATTTGAAGCTTGCATTTTGACTTATTTTGCTTGGAAGTTTGACCTAAACTAGGGAATTTTACCTAGAAACCCTAATTTAGAACCTCCTCTTCTCCTTGATTTCTCTTGATTTATTCTTAGCATAACAACATCTCTTTATTCTCCATGTCAAATTATGAACCCCACATCTCTCCAATAGCCCTTAATGCCTTTCAATCAGTCAATTGACCTAGAGTTGACCCAGGGTTGACCCAGATGAAACCCTAGTTGACTGTCTTCCACTGCAATACTTGTGATCACACCAATGACTTGTCTCCTTCTCCAAATGACTTTCTAAGTCCTCCAAGATGTCTAGATACTCCCCGTGCCTTCAATTCACAGCTCATACTTTCCTTGATGATCCCCAGATACCCTCAGCCAGGAGATAGATTAACTGCTTGACCCATTGACTTGATAGCTTTCAAATTCTTTTCTGATGACTTGAATGAGATTGAATCAGGATAATAACCTCTTGATAGGCCTCTAGAGATGAGAATAATGATTGGTCCCCCTGTTGTATGACTTGTTATGCTTATGCTATGCCGATGAGTAACCTATGTACATGACTCTATATGCAAATGCTAATGACATTGAAACATAAACCAAGTGAATAAGGTTGGGCAAATTTTAGGGTGCAACAATTGGCAACCACCAAAAGTCCGCCACGTCATCACCTGCATTCCCAGTCACCTGCCTGCATCCATCATTATCATATATATCATACGCATCGCATTCGACTTCATAAGCATCTTGCATCATATGCATATTCCTAATCATATCATACTCCCCTAACTCTTGCATCTCCACGTGTTAGCATTTGCATTTCCATTTCCATTTATGGAACATTATCGTCATCAAGCATTCACATATACGAGATCAGATCCAGGATCAATTTCGAAGATTTTCAAGATCATAATCAGCCCAGTCAGGGGCATCTTCCGCAAGACCGTGGGCGTTCCCCACGAATTTGTTCAACATTTGTTGGGCAAATTCAAGAGCTTCAATGCAATCATCAGCCCAGTCAGGGGCATTATCTGCAAGACCGTGGGTCCTCCCACAAAATTCAAGATCAACAAAGCAAAATTCAGCCCAGGCAGAGGCATATCATTCAGGGTCATGGGCGTTCCTCATGGGAGTTATTATCATCCTCTTGGTGGTAGTAGCTTATAAATTTCACTCCATCATCCTTTTGGTGATGGGTCTGGCGTCCTTTTGGTGTCATGACTAGCATGTTTTCCATTATCCTTTTGATAATGGACCCCTTACATCCTTTTGATGTACGGGCAGTGTGTATGAGTGTACTGCCATCCTTTTGGTGGTAGCATTTTACTTCTTTTCAGGCAAATTCAGGGTCTTCTATATCTAATTGACTTCTACCTCGAATAAAGGAATGCCATAGCATTTCATCTTACTAGGTTTAAGCCGATTAGATAGGGGCATCTGTCATACCCTAAATTTGCCCACCCTTTTTCTAGCTTTGACTTTTGTTTCGTTTTTGCCTGCATATCATTATGCCGCATCCTGCCAGTGTTATCAGCTGAGTTGAATTTATCAAGATTACAGTCGCTTTACTCGCAGTTTAAACGATTCAAATCAATTCAAACGAGGAGTTCCATGTCGAAATCGAGCGAAAATCACTCTCTCCTTGATGATTCAATCTGTGCTGATAATTTAGTGCATTTCGGGGTTCACCCGCTTTTCATTTCTATTTCCATGGCATTTTGCATTTTATTGCTCTTTTTGCTTCATATTTAATTATTTAGGAGATAGTTTAATTAGGTTTTTAATATGACTTTTTTTTTTAAAATAGTTTAAATAGTTTTTTTTAATTGTTTAGAACTTTTTAATAGGAATTTTATTTGTTAGATTTTTTTAAAATAGTTTAGAGTAGTTGTTTTAATAGAAAATAGTTTTTTTTAATTAATTTAGAAATAGAAGTTGTTTAGATTTAATTTAGTAGTTTTTAGAATTATTTTTCATTTTAAAATAGTTTTAGAATTATTTAATTTTAATTAGATTTTAGTTTTTATTTAGAAATTAGAATTAATTTTAGAGATTTTTTTAGGATTTTAGAATTAAGTTAGTAATTTTAGAGATTTTTTAGGATTTTAGAATTAAGTTAGTAATTTTAGAAATATTTTAGGATTTTAGATTTAAGTTAGTAATTTTAGAATTGTTATTAGGGATTAGTTTAAAATTAATTAGAATACATTTTGTATAGAATTTATTTAGAATTTCAATTTAGAATTTAGAACTAGAATATAGATTAGAATTTTAATTAAAATTTTATTAGAACTTAGTTTCTTTTAGTTTAGAAATAGTTTTTATTAGAAATTAGAACTAGAATATATATTAATTTTTATTAGAAATTATAATATTTTTAAAATAGAATTTTATTTTAGATTTAACAATTAGAACTTAGTTTCTTTTAGTTTAGAAATAGTTTTTAAAAATTAGAATAGAATTAGTTTAGAAAATAGACTTAATTAGAATTTTGATTTTTATTAGATTAAATTAGAGTTAGTTTTAGAAATTGTTTTTAGAAATTAGAATTTAGAGTTTTAGTTTTAACTTTGTTATTAGAATTAGGAAATAGATTAATTTTTAAATTAGATTATAGAATTAGAATTTTATTTTATTTTAGATTAGAATTAGTTAGTTTTTAAATTAGATTATAGAATTAGATTTTTTTTATTAATTTAGAATATAGAATTTGTTATTAGAATTAATTAGTTTTTAGAATTAGGTTTTTAATTAATTAGGATAGATTAAAAATTAGATTAGAACTTTATCATTAGAGTTTAGTATGGAATTAAATAATTAGTTAATTAAGTTAATTAAAATTAGTATAGAAATAGAATTAGTTTAGAATTTAGATTAGTTTTAATTAGGATTTTAATTCATATTTTAATATCAATTAGGATTAGTTAGATTTAGAATATTAATTAATTATTAATTAGAATAGTTAATTATTAGAATAATATTAAACTAAGATTAGAATAGTTTTTTTCTCCTTAGAGTTAGATTTAATTGTTTTATTATTATTAGAATTAATTAAATAGTACAGAAAATTAAAGAAAAATTAAAAAAAAAAAGAAGCAACACGTGTATTGGTACCGAATTTCTGAAAGTTTTTAGTACACCGAAAATTTGCAAATTTCTGAAAGTTTTTGTAATTTATCAGAAATTTTGACAATTGTCGGTATTAGTACCGAATTTTTTAAAATTTCTAAAATTTTATACCGGATTTTTTCAAATTACTTATATATATGCGTGAAATTTCAAAAATTCGAAAAAAGACATACCGAAAGTTTCAAAATTATTACGAGAAATTTCGTTTTTAAATGTTGAAAAAAGTGAAAATTTTAAAAGAATAATAAAATTTGATAGGTAACTATTAATAAATATAATTTGAAAATATTTAAAGTTTAGGAGTATCATGTATAAAATAGGATGTCAAGTTAATTTCTCCAAATATAATGGGTACCCGCATATCCCTGGCCCATTTCGGCATTATATATACCGACCCCTCAAACCTAAATTTTTCCAACCCCTAACACTGAGCCCTTTTTCTATCGCAAATTGCAGAGAGAGAAAGAGAGAGATCGAAAGAGAAAAATGGCACTAAGAGCTGGCACTAAGAGCAACCGTACTCCGCCATGTTCGCGTGCCGCTCCAAGCCGCTCCTAAATTCCAACAATGGAATGCTTCCATTCGCTCCATGTCTTCACCCGAAGAAGATCGTATAAATAAAGAAGAGGTTATCGATAAAGTAGATCCTTCCAAGGTCTTTCTTCTCTCTTTTTTCCCTTCATTTTGTTTCGTTTTCAATCTTGATTCATGTAACATAGAAAATACATATTATTGAGAAATTGGAATTCCCAAATGTTAGTAAGTTGATTTGTCATATTGGGTTTCCCAACGTTTGTTAGAATGGTGCCACTAATATCAATTTAATTTTAAGTTGTCTGTAATTCTAATTTTCAACCCTCCATCCAACTTTGTTAGTGCAAATAATAATAAATAATTTTGTTGTGCTTTATCAGGTGGCTTCAGATGTGGATTCTCAGAAGGATTTGGCTATGGACAACTTATACCTTTTGAGAGTTTTACGTGCAGTACAAGAAGCGTTCAAGCCAATGTTTTAAAATACGGGCCCCTTCCTGTGTGTGTGGATTTCTGGATTGGGTTGAATTTTTTATTGATTTTTTTTATATTTATATTTTTTTTAGCTTAATTAGAATATTGATTTTTTATTTTTCTTAAATTTTGGTGTTCTGTTTTATAATCTGATTTTATTAATGTTTATAATTATGTTAATTATTTATAACAAATAAATAATATTAAAATTAGAAAAATTAAATTTTGTCAAATTTTAATGTGAAAAATATTTTTTTTTATGAGAATTTAAAATGACTTGACTTAAAATTTATTGTTTGAATAATATTTAAGAAATCTTAAATGATATCAAAAAGTAAAGAATTTAAAATTATTCATTCATTCTATATAACATATAATGTGGATTTTAAATTGTTTATTATTAGCTTTTTAAATTTTGCAAGATGGATTTCATATTTTATAACAATTTACAATAGTTAATAATTTTCAAATTTTTTAAAAGAATTATTTCAAAGTTTTAAAAATTACAAATTAGTCATTATTTTAATATTTTACATTGGTTCCAAAAGCTTTACAAATTATGAAAATGACCTCAAATATTTAATAATGAATCATTTGAGTTGTTTAGAATTTTGAGTTTCTTAAAAATTCTTAATTATCTTGTCCAAACGCACTCTTAATAAACCTTTAAAAACTATTAGAATGATAGTTTTATCAATTGAACTATGAATTTCTTTGATGTTTAATTTAGTCAAATAGAAATGAGTTATATATTGTATAATTATAACATTTCTCTCTAATGTATTCTCATTAAACTTAAATATTATTAATCATACAATATAATAATATAATTAATTTAAAAAGTTAGAAAATTAATTATACAATATAATAATACTATAAATTAACAAAAGTTTTTACAAAAATCATGTTATTAAAGAAAAATAAAATTATATTTTCACATTATTTCGAGTATGAACCTCATTAATTTTCATATTATTGTCATACCCTAAATTTGCCCACCCTTTTTCTACCTTTGACTTTTGTTTCGTTTTCGCCTGCTATGTCATCCTGCCAGTGTTATCAGTTGAGTTGAATTTATCAAGATTATATTTTGCATTTTATTGCTCTTTTTACTTCATATTTATTTAAGAGATAGTTTAATTAGGTTTTTAATATGACTTTTTAAAAATAGTTTAAATAGTTTTTTTTAATTGTTTAGAACTTTTTAATAGAAATTTTATTTATTAGATTTTTTTAAATAGTTTAGAGTAGTTGTTTTAATAGAAAATAGTTTTTTTAATTAATTTAGAAATAGAAGTTGTTTAGATTTAATTTAGTAGTTTTTAGAATTATTTTTCATTTTAAAATAGTTTTAGAATTATTTAATTTTAATTAGATTTTAGTTTTTATTTAGAAATTAGAATTAATTTTAGAGATTTTTTAGGATTTTAGAATTAAGTTAGTAATTTTAGAGATTTTTTAGGATTTTAGAATTAAGTTAGTAATTCTAGAGATTTTTTAGGATTTTAGAATTAAGTTAGTAATTCTAGAGATTTTTTAGGGTTTTAGAATTAAGTTAGTAATTTTAGAAATATTTTAGGATTTTAGATTTAAGTTAGTAATTTTAAAATTGTTATTAGGGATTAGTTTAAAATTAATTAGAATACATTTTGTATAGAATTTATTTAGAATTTAGAACTAGAATATAGATTAGAATTTTAATTAAAATTTTATTTAGTCTTTTCATATATTAATTTTTATTAGAAATTATAATATTTTTAGAATAGAATTTTATTTTAGATTCAACAATTAGAACTTAGTTTCTTTTAGTTTAGAAATAGTTTTTAGAAATTAGAATAGAATTAGTTTAGAAAATAGACTTAATTAGAATTTTGATTTTTATTAGATTAAATTAGAGTTAGTTTTAGAAATTGTTTTTAGAAATTAGAATTTAGAGTTTTAGTTTTAACTTTGTTATTAGAATTAGGAAATAGATTAATTTTTAAATTAGATTATAGAATTAGAATTTTATTTTATTTTAGATTAGAATTAGTTAGTTTTTAAATTAGATTATAGAATTAGATTTTTTTTATTAATTTAGAATATAGAATTTGTTATTAGAATTAATTAGTTTTTAGAATTAGGTTTTTAATTAATTAGGATAGATTAAAAATTAGATTAGAACTTTATCATCAGAGTTTAGTATGGAATTAAATAATTAGTTAATTAAGTTAATTAAAATTAGTATAGAAATAGAATTAGTTTAGAATTTAGATTAGTTTTAATTAGGATTTTAATTCATATTTTAATATCAATTAGGATTAGTTAGATTTAGAATATTAATTAATTATTAATTAGAATAGTTAATTATTAGAATAATATTAAACTAAGATTAGAATAGTTTTTTTCTCCTTAGAGTTAGATTTAATTGTTTTATTATTATCAGAATTAATTAAATAGTACAGAAAATTAAAGAAAAATTAAAAAAAAAAAAAAGAAGCAACACGTGTTTTCAGGATGTATATAAACCCCAGTTAACATTCACCTTCTTCTCCATTAGAAACCCTAAAAAATAACCGCCCCCTTCATCACTGTTTATGGTCTTCTTATAAAGAAAAAAAATCATTCCGCCATAACCAACGAACCTCCTTCTTCAGAACCCCAACCTTCACGAAAACCTTAAAACTCATACCCAAATTTCGAAACCGTTCCTCCTCCTTTCCACCATAACTGTTATCAAAACCTTCAAAAAATTAGACAAACCAAATCAAATAAACTCGCCGTAACCCCATAAACAACCGTGAAAATCAAACGATGCAGAAAAATTGAAATAGAAAGAGGGGAAGAGAAGTTCAACAGAACAAAACCATAACCAAACGACTTTTTCTTCCAAACACCTATTTCCCCTAAACCGTTCACATCGTAACAGAATCCCTTTCTCAACCCGTCTTCACGATCTAACCTTCACAACTCGTAACCCATTTCCCCTCATTCGAAATCAAAACCCATTTTCGCAACTCAACCTCCACCTTATCCTTCCTCCATCCAAACCCAAAACTCCTCCAAATCCTCGCTTCACCAACTCCGTCTTCGAATCCCCATAACACAAACTTTCAACAACCATTCACATCCATAACCTGTGAATAAACCCAGAATAGAAGAAGATGAGTTTGACATGAATCAAAACCAAATCACGGAAGGAGATGAAATTCCAAACCCATGAACAGATTGATCGTATTTGAGATTTCTCTGGCAATTTGTTTTTTTATTCTTAAGAATTAGGATTTTGTTTTATTTGTTTGATGGACTTTTAAGCCCATTCATTTTTTTACCAACCTTTTGTTTCTTCTTCTTAATATAACATATTTGTTTTAAATCCTTTTTTAGATTTTAATGTATTTTTTTAAATCAGTTTTTTTTAGTCTTGTATATGTATTTTATGTTTTTTTTTTTTTTAAGATTTGTTAATATAAATTTGTAAATTAGTTTAATCAATTTGTAAATATTTATTATGTATTTAGTTACTGTTATTATTATTATTATTATTATATATATACATATTGTTTATAGTTTAGTTTCTATAATATTAGTATGTTTAGGGTTATATATATATATATATATATATATATATATATATATATATATATATATATATATATATATATATATATATATATATATATATATATATTCGTTTCTTAAGTTTTAATTTTATTCAATTTCTTTTAGGAATTTGAATTCTATTTTCTTTTTAGAAGTTGGATTTTATTTAACATTTGTTATTGGCCTTTTGTCCCATTTTTCTCTTTTTGGTCGATGACGACATTTTTTTCGATTCTCTATCAAATTATTGATGAGAAATGAAGGACCCGAGACCGAATTTTCTTTCTCCTTTCTATTTTCGACATTTATCTACCTTTGTATATTCTTCTATCTTTTTGGTCGATGAAGAGATTTCCACCGTTTAGCCGTCAAATTATTGACGTGAAACAAAGGATCCGACACCACTTCTTTTCTTTCTTAATTCTTATTACGATTCGATTTTATTTTTGACTTGTGGATCGATGAAGTTTTTTTATCCGCAAGCGTCAGATTTTCGAAGTCGATAACCTTCCCGATTTCAAATCTATGGAGGATGACCATTTGGGTCATCTTCCTTACTTTGGGATCGCGATAAGCTACATTCGATTAATCGATATTTTGTTTGCGGTTAAGACGAGATCCCATTTTTTGTGTCCCGATTCGATAGACTAACCAATATACAACTGCTTTAATTTCTGTCAAATATCAACTGCTTTATTTTTCAGTCATTTATATTCTTGTACATATTATATATTCTGTATATTATTATTATCCTGTAAATATTCAACTAACTTGTACATTCTTTTAAAATACTTAATAAATATCAAACCATAAAATCCTAATTGGTGGACTATTTATTTATCTGTATATATCTATCTCTGTTTTTCATCTCTTTGCAGGTTCTCAAAAACATCTTCAATAAAGGAATCGAGTTATATTCGTATTGAACTAAAGAGAGGGGACTAAGTGTAGACTTCTTCCCCTCCGAGTGTCGAGATACTCATTATAGTGTGGATGGTTTCGATACTCGTCTTTAAATACGAAGACGCTTGTATTCCCCGTACCGAGAACATTTTCAAACCATTTCTCTCCTAAAACCTCGGTCCCCGTACCAAGTGCATTTTCAAAACAGCCTTGCAATAAGAAACCGATTTCTCTTTGTATTGAACTAAAGAGAGATGATTGAGTGTAGTTTTCTTCCTCTCCGAGTATCAGGATATTCACTGTAGTGTGGATGGTTTTGATACTCGTCCTTCAATACGGAGACGCTTCCACCCTCTCCTCCTAAAACCTCGGTCCCGGCACCGAGTATATTTCAAACCTTCCCTCCTAAAAACCTCGGCCCTGTACCGAGTTCATTTTCAAAACCCTTTCAATAATAAATCGGTTTCTCTTTGTATTGAACTAAAGAGAGAGGATTTAGTGTAGACTTCTTTCTCTTCGACTATTGGGATATTCACTGTAGTGTGGGTGGTCTCGATACTCGTCTTTCAATATGAAGACGCGACTTTATCCACCACCTATCTCTTTCCACAACTTCCTCCCGCAACCTTTCTCACCTAAAACCTCGGTCTTGTACCGAGTGCATTTTAAAATCATTTTCCTAACAAAAACTTGAATGGTCGTGGAGTGGTTAGGCGTACGCCTTCTCCTATCCCGAGTGCTGACGTTTACCGTAGGGTTCTCTGTTGCAAAGCACTTACCATTCAAAACCAAAAACACTTTAATAAGAGAATGGAGTTCTCTTTGTGTTGAATTAAAAAGAGAGGATTGAGTGTAGACTTCTTCCTCTCCGAGTGTCAGGATACTCACTGTAGTGTGTGTGGTTTTGATACTCGTCTTTCAATACGAAGACGTTACGTTCACCACACCATTTTCATAACAAAAACTTTGAGATAAAGAATTGGGTACTACCCGTAAGGGGTTACTATCCGAAGACCTATCTCGCCTCTAAAAACAATTCAACCAATCAAATGTGACACCTTGCCTCGCATGGCGAAAACCATCCTTTCAAAAAGGATATGTTACGTCCGTTCTACCGCAAACAGGTAACGCATAAGTCTCCTCACATGCGAGTGTTGCACCCTAAAATTTGCTCAACCTACTTCACTTGGTTTATGTTTCAATTGCATTGTCATTTGCATAAAAAGTCATGTACATAGTCTAATCATTTGCATAGCATAGCATAGCAAGTCATCCTACAAGGGACCAAGTACTATTCTTATCTCTATGAGCCTGTCAAGGGGTTCTTATTCAAATTCAAGCCCAACCAAGTCATCAGAAAGAAATTGAAATTTGAGAAGTTAGTGGATCAAGCAGTGGATCTATCTCCTATCTTGAGGGTATTTGAAGATCATCAAAGAAGTTGTGAGCAAGGAATTGAGGTCATGGAGGGTATATAGACATCATGGAAGACATAGAGAGTCATTTTGAAAGTGAGACAAGTCATTGATATGATCACAAGAGTTGCAGTTGAAGACAGTCAACTAGGGTTTCATATGGGTCAACCCTAAGTCAACCCTAGGTCAAATGATTGATTGAAAGGCATCAAGGTCTATTTGAGAGATGTGGGGTTCATCATTTGACATGTAGATATGGATGTGGTGTTGTGCCAAGGAGAAATCAAGAGGAATCAAGAAGAATAGGAGTTTCTAAATTAGGGTTTCTGTGTAAAATCCCCTGATTTAGGTCAAACTTCCAAGCAAGATAATTCAAAATGCAAGCTTCAAATGGATCCTTGGCCAACATGAAACTTGTAGAGGATCTCAAGACCTTTAATTTGAGTGGTGGAAGACATCAAGGAGATTTATAGAACTCAAGTTATGGTCCTTGCAAGTTACAGGTCATCTGAGGCATCTGAAATTTTGTCTGTGAAAGTTACTTGCCTTCCAAGCAAATTTTACCCCTCAAGGAGCTTTTAAATGGATTTATGGTCAACATGAGAGTTGTTCCTCATGATCTTAGCTTTCTAGAAAGGTATGGTATGCCTTCATCTGATTTGTGGAACTCTACGTATGACCTTGGCAAGCAAAGGGTAGTTTGGTCATTTGAGAATTACAGGTCATTTCAAGCCTATACCCAAAACTCATACAAGGAAGCTTCAAATGAAAAACTTCACAACATCAAAGTTGTCCCAAATGACATTTTGAGTTTAGAAAAGTGGTCATGGGAGTTGGCAAATGCTCATAGCTCAAGATTGAAAATTTGGTCAATTAAAAGGTGAATTTAATGAATAAAAGTGACCTAAAAATGAGATTTTTCATAACATGGCCAAATGGGATGAAATTATAGTTCATTTTGATTGGAAATAATGTTTTAAGACCATTGGCAATATTAGATTTTTGAGTTTAGTTCAAAGTTTGGAAGTTATACTAGTTGGCTTACAAAAGAAGTAACATATCCAAATTCACAAGGGATTTGTGCACAAGAAGTTTCTAACAAGTTCTAGATGGTTCCATGAGCATCTATATATTGAGTAGAGTGGATCCAATCATTGATTGGTGATTCATTTGGTTGAAAACTCATAGTTACATCTCATTCCTCAATTTTGCAAATTACACAAAAACTCTATCAAATCTTCATCATTCTTCAAAATTCTTGATCCTATCATCATCTACATTCATCATAGAGCAAGTTTCCATCAAGATTTGGTTGAATTGAAGCAGAATTCGTGTGCTACCAACTTCATCATACAAAGTGCAAGAAGAATTCAATTGCAAGATCAAGAGCATTTGAGCAGGTGTTGCTGCATACAGTATCAAGATCCACCTCCATTGATCAATTCCAAAGCATTGCAAGCTGTGAATCCAAGAGATCATCCTTCTGTTTTCAAGATTACACCAGGTTGGTTTTTCTATCGAATTGGCTAGAAATAGATAGCATGATAGAGAATCATTAGGTTAGAACTGTTAGGAATAGGTAGATGATTAATTTCAGTGAGTTTGAGAGCATTTCATGGAGTTTACCATTGGAGCACGAATTCTGTTGAGACTTAGAACTTGATGATTAGGTTGTTAGAATCTTGAATTGTTAGTGATTATTGATCAGTGCAAGGTCAGGAAGAGATTAGTACACTTAGATTGTGGATTGGTGATGATGAAATTTCTGAGTAGTTCTGAATTGGAGATCGTGTTTCATGATTTATGTGATATAAATTGATGCTGATGATGTGAGCGAATTCAGGGAGAAAATTAGAGTGATTTTGCTTTTTACACTTTTGAGTTTGATGAAGAATTGAGCATGCACGAATTAATGGAAGATGGTGATGAAGCTCGAGTTCCATGGCTGTTTTCATACAAACCCTAGACTAGAGGAAGACGAAGCTCCACAAGCGTTGGATTGAGTAGGACTATGTTGACTGAAATGATGATCCATCGGCCACGATTCAAAGTTGAATTTGGAGGGAAGCTGGGTGCCTTATACGCACCGTTTCACTTAAGTGCCCTTCGTGGGCTTAATGGATCAGGAGTGCTTTCCACACCCTCACATAAGGCCCAACCTCAAATTAAACTGATTTCTCCTGCTATTGGCACCGCATGCGTTTCTTTTTTTCTTTTGATTTTCTGACTTGATTTTTTGCTTAGAACTGGGCCTAATCATTTGCTATGCGCACCCCTGGATACCTGGCCCATCTGGATAATACCCTGAGCGCGTTACTAACTGCACCCCATGCATCATTTCTTTTATTAATTTTCCTCCAAATTTTTTAAAAACTTTGAAAATTCCTAACAAATTGAAAATTCCATATTTTTAAGTGGTTGTTTTTGCATCTTTTTTATATTTCTGTTAAAAAAATTGTCATATAATAAAATTAGCATTTTATTTTATTTTTGCATTTTTAGTATATTTTTCTTTTAAATAGGTTTTAAATGATGTTTAGTTTAATACTTGATCTTGTTGATTTTAGTTTAGCTAGAGCCTTTTATATTTTGGACCCATTCTTTTTAGAGTACTTCACTTAGGACTTTAATTTTCATATGAGATTTAATTCATGATTTTAGGATTAATTTTAGATGGTCTGTTTAGGTGTGATTAGGGGAATCAAAATTAGGGTTTAGATATAACATAGGTGTAATAAATCATTTCTTTTAGGAGTTGTAGTTTGAATTTTGGGGTATGGGACTATAGGGGTATTATGGGTAAGTAATAGATCCCTTAGAAAATGCTAGAAATTCCCCTATTATACTATTACTGCTAGTATATTTCCTGTTATTGATTGATTGTGTGGTGTGCCCTCTCTAGGGTTATTATTTGACTGTGTGGGGTATTGGGCCTGCTTGGGGTTTGGGTTTGAGTTGAAGACTTTGTTGATGAAGCCCATTGAAGACAAAAGGAATGAAGACCCATTTCAAGAGTAGATGAAGAGTATATCTTGCTGGCAGCTGTTGAAGGTTATAGGATCTAGGAGTTAGGTAGAGCTCTAGAATAGCAACTTGATTCACAAACATGGAAGGTCTTGTTTGCCTCCATCCCTCTCTATGATGCAGAGTCTCTCTAGGACACTCACCCCCTTCCTTTGGAAGGCTTGGTGACAGTGTCTAAGAGATAGAACTCTTGAGAGAAACATTCTACCTATTGTTAACAGTCTGTTTGCCACCTTTGGTGGTCAACTAGCTGTTTAACATTCCAGTTCATCCTCTTAATTGTTCCTCATCTTGGAGATGGAGACTTGAAGAAAAGCCCTGAAGGATGGAAGATAGAGACTTTGCTTGAAGGCTGTGAAGATGAAGACTGATGCTTGCTTGAATCCTTTAACCGGTTGAAGATGACTTGAAGACAGATGTTGATGAAGACTGCTGTTTGCTGTTTATTTTTGTGGTTTATAATTTTTGATGTATTGTTTGAATTTCTCTGATTGTATTGCTTGCTGATTAATCTGTTAGGTTGAAAGCGAATTGTGTTCGCTTTTGCCTATTGTTTTCTAGGTTCGAGGTTGAGTGGGACTCCCTTGCCTCGCTTGTATTGCTGCATTCATGCATTTTACTGCTTTATTGTATATATGCTATTGTTTCTGTTTCCGTTTATCCCTTAGGATCTCTGTTTCTCTCTGCGCAAGAGAGGAGCATGATAGACATTAGGTCTTAACCCATGCATGATAACACTAGGTTAGTTTGATTCCCTTTTCAACCATAGGTTAGAGTTCTGTCTCTTCTTTCTCAAAACAAACAGAAAAACACAATAAGATTTCAAACACAATAAAAGACACTTCTTCCATAAAAGAATGTGAACTCATCAAAACGTCATTTTTGTCCGCTTGGACCAGTAATCAGAAAAACCCTTTTTCAGAAGGAGATAAAAAACGATCAATACAGACTTGTGTCGTAAGTGGCCCGAACTACGTTTGCTCTGATCTTTCATGCTGTATGAAAGTACGTAGGCATAGGATGCGATATCCTAGCGAGCAACCTTCCCCTCCTTTCCCGTAGGTAGGCGAACTACATTGACTCTGATTTCTCGTTCCAGACGGGAATACGTAGGCATAAAGTGCGATACTTTGCCGAGTCATTTTCTTTTCTTTTTAACCCCTGACCTGTAGAGTAGATAGAATAACAATCCGTACCCGAAAACAAGCGTGGATCCCGTCGAGTACGACGGACGTGAGGGGTGCTAATACCTTCCCCTTGCGTAACCGACTCCCGAATCCAGGATTTGGTTGCGATGACCATTCCTTTCCCCGTCTTTGCGGTAGGTTTACTCTGAGTGTTTCCTTTCCCTTCGTTGGGATAAATAATGCACGGTGGCGACTCTTCTGTTCAGCCGGCGCCGATTTTCGCAGTAGCGACAGCGAGCAGCAAAAACACCTAAACTGCTAGAACGCGCACGATAACATCATCCACAAAACACATCGGTTGTATGCACCGTAGGCACAAACTACATTGCTCTGATTTCTCTTGCATATTAAGAATACGTAGGCATATGATTGTGACAATCCTAGCGAGCATCCTTTTCTCTTTTCCACCATTTCCCAAAAGGGCATGCTACGTCCGTTCTACCGCAAACAGGTTGTTAGAACACAGATTGGTTCTTAATAATATCTCTATGTTTTGATGATAACTATTATGAAATTTTGTATTTAAGAATTATATACTCTAAAATTTGCTTGGGAGTTTTTACTGCAGATAGTAAAGAAATTAACACTCCAGAAGCAAATCAGAATTGAACACAAGAAATTAGCTAGACTCTGTAGCGCTAGATGCATACATTAGAAGAATCTGATTGCTGCCAACAGAAGATTCTGAGTGTAGCCTCCAGAAGATTCTGAAGCAGAAGCCTCCAGAAGATTCTGAAGCAGAAGCTCCAGAAGGATCTGAAGCAGAAGCTCCAGAAGAATCTGAAGCAAGTCAGAAGCATCTGAAGCAAAGAAGAATTTTGTATGAAGAGCTTTTCAAAGCATAGTCTCTACAGAAGATTCTGAAAGTTCTGTCTCAAATATGCTCTGATATTTAACACGCTGAAAGCACACCTACTGCAGAAGACTCTGATTCAGCAAAGCTCTGATCATCATCTGAAGACTCTGACCCAATTAGAATCTGATGAATTTGCTGAAAAATGAAGAAGAAATATTCAAAGATTATATCCGTTGGAGTAAATCAAACGTCTCTTTCCTTATTTATGCTAGACACAAGAACACAGACAAAAAGGATTTTTCTGTGCTTTCTTCTTCTAGGAAAGGTCACTTGATGTAAAGATAAAAAGGCTCAGACCTTTTGGACACTCTTCTCAACGTGAAGCTCACCTTGGATCAGCTGCTTATAAAAGCAAGACTCCAAATTCTTCAGTTGACGGTTTTGTTGAAAAGAAATTAAAACATTCAAGCTCTCATACTTTCATATTCTTTCTAAGAATTTATTTCATTGTACTTAAACTTAAGAGAAATATCACAGTTGTGATAAAAGCTTTTTAGAAGCATTCTTACTCTTGTAATAGTTTTACATTGATTGTAAAAGATTTCCTTAAGAGGATCCAGTTGGGATCAGTAGCTCTTGAGAAGACTAAGAACAGTTGTTCTTAGGTGTTACTATTGTAATCTGTTTGATTAAATAGTGGATTAAGTCCTTGATTGAGAAAGGCAAATCACTCTAGGAAGGGCGGACTGGAGTAATTGAGTTCAACGAACCAGGATAAAAATACTTGTGTTTTAATTCTAAGTTTTAATCTTTCATACTTATTCAACCCCCCCCCTTCTAAGTATTATCTCACCTTCAGTTGGCATCAGAGCTCCGGTTCTGTGTGTGCTACCACTTAACAGTGACAGTAAAGATCCAGAGAGAAATGCTTTGATATATATTTAGTTGCTACTATGGCTGATAATACAATATTCAACATTAACAATAAATATGAAGAAAGGGACAGAATCAGCACCAAACCCCCTATGTTTGATGGGGAGAAATTTGATTATTGGAAAGACAGAATTGAAAGTTTTTTCCTTGGATATGATGCTGATTTATGGGATCTGGTCATAGATGGATATGTTCATCCCACAGATGGGAATGGCAAGAAGATAGACAGAAAATCTATGACAGATGCTCAGAAGAAATATTTTAGAAATCATCACAAGGCCAGAACAATATTGTTGAATGCAATATCTCATACTGAGTATGAAAAAATTACAAACAGGGAAACTACATTTGACATGTTTGAATCCTTAAAGATGACTCATGAGGGAAACTCTCAAGTCAAGGAAACAAAGGCTCTGGCTCTGATCCAGAAGTATGAAGCCTTCAAGATGGAAGACTCTGAATCTGTTGAAGCTATGTTCTCCAGATTCCAAATACTTACAGCTGGACTAAAGGTTCTGGACAAAGGATACTCTACTGCTGATCATGTGAAAAAGATCATCAGAAGTTTACCCACCAGATGGAGACCTATGGTGACAGCGCTGAAGATGGCTAAAGATCTGAACAAGATCTCCTTGGAGGAATTGATCAGTTCACTAAGGAGCCATGAAATTGAGCTTGAGGAAGATGAACCTCAGAAGAAAGAGAAAGGTAAATCTGTTGCTTTAAAATCTAATAAATATGCTAAAGCTTTGCAGGTTATTGAAGAAAGCTCTGAAGGATCTTCTTCTGAAGAAGAAGATGAATTATCCATGTTGTCCAGAAGGATCAACAGACTCTGGAAGCACAAGGGAAAGAAGTTCAACAACTTCAGAAAATCTGATCATAGAAAGGAATCTTCTGGGCACAGAAGATCTGGCAAGAAAGAAGTTGTGTGCTATGAGTGCAAAGAACCTGGGCATTACAAGAATGATTGCCCCAAACTTCAAAGAGAAAAACCCAAGAAGAAGTTTAACAAAAAGAAGAAGGTTCTGATGGCAACATGGGATGACTCAGATGAATCTGAACATCTTCTGAATCAGAAGAAGAATGTGCGAATGTTGCACTGATGGCCAGCATAGAAGATCAGGAGGAAGGAACTTCATGATATGAATCAGATTCTGAATCTGACGATGATGCTGAAGAGGTAATGGCTAAACTTACTAAAGAAGAACTTATAAAAGTATTATCAGAAGTTCTGAAAAGCTACAACAATATCAAAATCAAATACAAGAAGCTGAAAAGCAGTCTTGAATCTGAGATTGATCTTCTGAAGACAGAACTTGTTGAGCAAAAAGAAATTAATCTGAAAATCAAAAATGACTTTGAAATAACTCAACAAGAATCTGAATCTGAGACTAAGTCATGTGAAAACATTTTAGAAAAATATGACTCTAGCTTTCAGAGATTCCTTACTAAGAGCATAGACAGAAGCAAGATGGCTTCTATGATCTATGGTGTTAGTGGGAACAACAGAAGAGGTATTGGATATGAATCTTCCTCTGGAAGTAATCCAAAATCAGTTGACAAACTCTTCATCAAGAAGACACCTCTGTACTCTCAATTTAAGTTTGGTCACTTAAATGACATTAAACACACAAGCTCTGAGAAGAATACTTATGTGTTTAAACCCAAGGCAAGTCAGAATAAACATTATGTTGAAAAACAGAAGTTTAGACAAACCTTTAGAACCACTAACCCTAAAGGACCCAAGAAGATCTGGGTACCTAAAAGTAAAATAATTCCTGTTGCAGATGTTCTTAGCAGCAAGGTCAGGACGCCAATCATGGTACCTGGACTCTGGATGCTCACGACACATGACAGGAGAAAGTCTATGTTCCAAAGCCTGGAACTTAGATCTGGAGGTGACGTGAAGTTTGGAGGGAACCAGAAAGGCAAGATCATTGGATCTGGCACTATTGGAAATGGTAAACTTCCCTCTATAACTAATGTTTTACTTGTTGAAGGGTTAAAGCATAACTTATTGTCCATAAGTCAATTAAGTGACAATGGTTATGATATCACCTTTAATCAAAAATGTTGTAAAGCTATTAGTCAAAAGGATGGCTCTATCCTATTTAGTGGCAAGAGGAAAAACAACATTTATAAAATAAATCTTTCAGAACTTAAAGTTCAGAATGTTAAATGCCTCTTGTCTGTTAATGAAGAGCAATGGGGCTGGCACAGAAGATTGGGCCATATTAATATGAGACGTATATCTCAGATTAATAAACTTAATCTTGTCAGAGGACTTCCTAATCTGAAGTTCACCTCAGATGCTCTTTGTGAAGCATGCCAAAAGAGAAGTTTTCAAAATCATCTTTTAAATCAAAAAATGTTGTTTCTACTTCCAGACCACTAGAATTACTTCATATTGATCTGTTTGGACCAGTGAAAACTGCATCCATCAGAGGCAAGAAATATTGATTAGTCATTGTTGATGACTATAGTAGATGGACATGGGTAAAGTTCTTAAAACACAAGGATGAGTCACATTCTGTGTTCTTTGACTTCTGCAAGCAAGTCCAGAATGAAAAGGATTTTAGAATTATAAAAGTCAGAAGTGATCATGGTGGTGAATTTGAAAATAAATATTTTGAAAAATATTTTTCTGAAAATGGCACTGCTCATGATTTTTCCTGTCCTAGAACTCCACAACAAAATGGGGTTGTAGAGAGGAAAAACAGAACTCTGCAAGAAATGGCCAGAACCATGATCAATGAGACAAATCTGGAAAAACACTTTTGGGCAGAAGCAATCAACATAGCCTGTTACATTCAGAACAGAGTGTCTGTAAGACCTCTTCTGGAGAAGACTCCATATGAACTGTGGAAGAACAGAAAGCCCAACATTTCATATTTTCATCCTTTTGGATGTATTTGCTATATGTTAAATACTAAGGAAAATCTGAACAAGTTTGATTCCAAAGCACAGAAGTGTTTCATGCTTGGATATTCTGAACGCTCTAAAGGCTACAGAGTATACAACACTGAGACACAGATTATGGAAGAATCCATTCATGTCAGATTTGATGATAAGCTTGGCAATAAAAAGCCACAGCAGTCTGAAAACTCTGCAGATAGAGAAGTAGTCTTCACTGACTCTGAAGTTCCAGAAGCAGACAAAGCTCAAGTGAAGGAACCAGAAGCAACGCCAAATGCTATTCCTTTAACTTCTCAGATGAACAATCTAAACATTTCTGAAGAATCAACTGTTAGAGGATCATCATCCAGAATTAAAGCTTCTCATCCAGAGAATGTCATTATTGGAAAGAAGGATGATCCCATCAGAACAAGATCCTTTCTAAGATCATCTGAAGCATCACTATTTGGACTGGTGTCAGAAATTGAACCATCTTCTGTAGATGAAGCTCTGCAAGACAATGATTGGATTATTGCCATGCAAGAAGAGCTAAATCAATTCACCAGAAATGATATATGGGATCTAGTTCAAAGACCACAAGGATTCAATATAATTGGTACAAAATGGGTTTTTAGAAATAAGCTAAATAAGAAAGGAGAAGTTGAAAGAAATAAGGCAAGGCTTGTAGCTCAAGGGTACAGTCAACAAGAAGATATTAATTACACTGAAACTTATGCTCCAGTGGCAAGGTTAGAATCTATACGCCTTCTTATTTCATTTGCTGCACAAAATAACATCACTCTGTATCAGATGGATGTTAAAAGTGCATTTCTTAATGGTATTATATAAGAAGAAGTTTATGTCCACCAACCCCCTGGTTTTGAAAATGAAAATTTTCCAGATCATGTTTTCAAATTAAAGAAATCTCTGTATGGTTTAAAACAAGCTCCCAGAGCTTGGTATGAGAGACTGAGCAATTTTCTTCTGGTGAAAAATTTCATCAGAGGCAAAGTGGACACAACACTCTTTTGTAAATCAATTAAGAAAGATCTTCTAATTTGTCAAATTTATGTGGATGATATAATATTTGGATCTACCAATACTATGCTGGGAAAGGAGTTTGCTACATGTATGCAGGCAGAATTTGAAATGAGCATGATGGGAGAACTCAGATTCTTTCTAGGAATCCAAGTCAATCAAACTCCAGAGTGCACTTACATACATCAGACCAAATATGTTAAAGAACTTCTGAAGAAATTTAACATGACTGATAGTAAGCTGGCAAAGACTCTCATGCATCCAACTAGCTCACTTGGCAAGGAAAAGGTAAGTAAGAAAGTAGACCAGAAGCTCTACAAAGGTATGATTGGTTCTCTTCTTTATTTAACTGCTTCTAGACCTGACATATTGTTCAGTGTATTCTTGTGTGCTAGATTCCAATTAGATCCTAGAGAATCACACTTGACAGCTGTCAAGAGGATTCTAAGGTATCTGAAAGGTACTTCTAATGTGGGTTTGTGTTACAGAAAATCTGATGATTTCAAATTAGTTGGATTCTGTGATGCTGACTACGCTGGAGACAGAGTGGAAAGGAAAAGTACTTCTGGAAGTTATCAATTTCTAGGAATAAATCTAATCTCTTGGTACAGCAAGAAGCAACCCACAATTGCACTTTCAACCACAGAGGCAGAATATATTGCTGCTGCTGGATGTAGCACGCAGATGCTCTGGATGAAAAGTCAGCTAGAAGATTATCAAATATTTGAAATTAACATTTCTATCTTTTGTGATAATACTTCTGCTATATGTTTGTCTAAGAACCCCATTTTACACTCTAAGGCAAAACGTATAGAAATTAAGCATCATTTCATCAGAGACTATGTTCAGAAGGGAATCATAAATTTGGCCTTTGTTGATACAGATCATCAATGGGCAGATATTTTTACAAAACCCCTTGTTGAAGATAGATTCAAATTTATTTTGAAAAATATTTGTATGGATTTTTGTCCAGAATGATATTTATCAGAAGCAAATTTTTACAGATGCAAAAATGCCTAATGCTCTGAAGTATTTCTTCTGATTGCTTATTTATTTTGTTAATTTGGTTTTGTGAAACTCTGAACTAACAATCCTTAGAGGATCTGAACGTTGGTTAACGTTTCATTTCTCAAAAGAATTCAGAACACATGCAAGCAAACACGTGTCACACCAAATCTGCAAAGGTGGCGTGTACATTACTGAAGAGACGTTTGAGGTGAAGTTTGAATAGTGAAAACCTTGATTCCCCCCCCCCCCCAATTTTTCAGAAGCAATAAATGCTTGAAATGATTTTTATTCTTTTCATTTAATGCTTTGTTCAAACGTGCAAAATTCTGACTGTTTGTATGCCTACTTGTTTTAGTATAAATACACGTTCTCTCTTCACATTCACACTTTTCACATCTCAGAAATTTTATGCATTTTCATCTTCTCTTCTCTCTGCATAAAAACCCTAAGCGTGTGACAAAACCATCTTCAATGGCAACTTCATCATCAACAGCTGCACAATTCCAATCTACAATGGCTGCAGTTACATCTGCTAACATGGGTGTTGCTCCTTATTCTCCACCAAAAAGAACACTATTAACCCCTGTTGAAAAGCTGGAAGTTCTGTGTGAATCAATGGTGGAATTTGATTCACTTGCAGAAAATGGTTTTGAGTTTCGTTCAATCATAGGTGCTCAAGGATGGGTAAAGTATTTTGATAGACTGTTTGGACCAGTTTACCCCCTTCTTGTGAAAGAGTTCTGGATCCATGCTTCAGTTTACCCTAAGTTTATCCTATCTTCTGTACTGGGCAAAGAAATAATAATAACAGAAGATATGATCAGAAAGCTTATTGGATATGAAGAAACAGATGGAGTTTTACACTTGCCAGCTGGGCGTGTGGATATGGATGAAGTGTATGAAGAAGTGATGACTGCTGGTCAAGCTTCTAACAAGTTCAAGGATCTGAAGCCTGACTACAAGATCTGGGCTAAGATCGTCATGGGATGCATTCATCATAGGAAGTCAACAAACTCTCCAGACTATGTCAATAATGAACAACTTTATTTCATGTATTGCCTCAGTCAGAGCACCAAGGTAGATCTTCCATATATTCTCTTTATGCATCTTTGGAATCATATAAATGCCTCTAGAGAGTATGTGAGAGAAAAAGGACAGAAGATCAGAACCTGGATTCCTTTTGGAAGGTTAATCTCAGATCTTCTAACTGAGAATGGATTGGTCACTGCTCTGTATGCTGCTGGAGTTACAGAGGAATTGGAATTCATTATGGGAAAGCCTCTGAATGCCAAAAGTCTTTAGAGACTTAAAATAGTGGATGAACTCACAACAGCTCCCAAGAAGCTGAACATTTCTGAACTGAGTAAGAAGAGAATTCCTATAGATGATTATTCTCTGTTCTATGCTGAAGAACTAAGGCACATTGTTGTGATGTATATTGATGAGTGTAAGAAAGAAGGAAAGCCTGTTCCTGCAAACATTATACAGCTAGCAAGACAACCACTGCCTGTTGTAGAAGAAGAAGAAGAACAACCACAAAGAAAGAGGACTCAGCCAGAAGCAGAAGCTGCACCTGTTCAGAAGAAGATCAAGATTGCTGGGAAGCCACAAAATCTCTTAAAGAGGAAAGAATATGGAGACACTCCTTTTGTACCAGCTAAAAGAATCAAAATCAAAGGTACTAAATCTTCTGTATCTTCTGCAAATCCTGTTGTTTTAAATGATTCTAATATTAAGTCTATTCCAAAACCACCCTCTACACAAAATACATCTGTTCCTGCTCCATCTCATGTTTCACCATAAAAACAATCATCTGTTCCAACACCAATCACAACACAAACAATTCAAACTCCAAAAGTCTCTGTACCACAATCAACTCAACCAAAAATTCAAATCAAACAATTTGTACCACAAAAACAACCTTCACAAAAACAACCCACAGAATAACAACAAACACCAAAACCTTCTGCTCAACAAAAACCCTCTGAACCATATAAACAAAAACCATCTGAACAACAAAAGCACCCACAAGAAAAACAACCAGAAAAATCATCTGAAAGCCTACCAGAAAAAGCCTCTGAACATCAACCACCATCAGATAATCCACCATCCAAATCATCTGAACCCACTGCATCTGTACCGGTTATTTCTGAACCTACAGAAATACCATCTGTTCCAGTTTCATCTGAACCAATAACAATTCCATCTAATTCACCTACCTCAGAAAACCAATCAAAACCCTCTGAAATTCCTTCAGAACCAACCAATACTTCTGAACCCAACATTCCTGAGACAAAAGTTCTTGATGTCACACCATTAAAAACTGTGTTTCAAGTATCTTCTACCTCCTGCACACCAACCACCTCATCAAACTCCTCAGAATATGACATCCACCTAGACTTTCTAATCTTTCTATCTCACAGAGACTCTGAGGTAAACCAACCAGAACCCATTATACCTTCTAAAGCTCATATTCCAGATCCTATTCCCACACCTGCACCATCATCTGAAATACTGATTCCAAACTCTAACCCAAGATCATCTATTTCCTGTGCACAAGTTTCATCCCTATTTCACAATCTGGCATATGGTTTCAAACTCAAAGACTTTTATGACAGAGTTGAACCATCTGACCATATCACCCCTCTGAAACCCAAACTCACAATGACCCTTCCATCTGTACTTCTCACACACATACAATCCATGACAGATGTAGGTTCATTAGCAACTATGTCTTATTCTGCTAAATCTGACAAAGCTGTTGCTTCAGCTATCCCAGTGTCATCTGATAAAAATGTTGTTTCTGATGAACCTCCAAAATCTGCATTCCAAACCTTTTCAAATAAACCCTTTGATGTGGTTCCCTTTCACACCAGAGCAAAACCTCATCTGTTAAATGCTTTAAACATATCCAAACCTAATAAACCTGAAATTCCTTTCATTCCATACTACCCTCCTCCTCTGATATCCATTCAGAAATCTATTTTTCCACCAACTCCCCAACCAAAACCAATAACACTGGAGACTCTGTTACATCCTAAGCCCAGACTTAATGTTAATAATTTATTTCAATCCTTTTTGCAAGAAATACAGTTGTATTTAGGTACAGTACAGAAGAAGTGTTCAGCAACAATGGATGCCCAAGAATCTGATGTCATCTGGAATGGATTCATCAACAGATTCAACTCTGTGGCCTCCAATCTGAAGAACATATGTTCTGATGATGCGAAGCTCATATTTGCTGAAGCTGAAAGAACTCTGTTCTGGACTGTCAAGAAATCTGAACCTTTGTTCCTTACAGATGCTCCTCCATCATTAGAAGAAACTACTGAACTTGCATCTGAAGACAATCCGTTGGCCATGACTCTGGTAGACCTTCCTTCTAGCTCTAATGCTCCAAACTCTACAGATCCCATGGAAATTGACTCTGTTCAAGCTCCAGAACCTGATTATACTTCTTCATCTAAGATAAAGAAAGAACATCCAGATTTTGAGGATAAGATTGCTGCTCTGGAAGCTGGTCAATCAGAGATCAAGTCTTGGATGGCAAAACAGGATAAGAAATCTGAAGACATGACAGAGTGGATGTCAAAGCAGGATCAGAAGAATGAAACAATGGCTAAGTGGATGTCCAAGCAAGAGCAGTCCTCCTCTGAGATCACAGATCTGTTGAAGATGCTTTTGTCAAAACACTCTTAGATTTTCATTTTTTTTCATTCTGATGTTTTTGCATCTGATGTTTGCTTATGTACTTTTTGTTATATCTTCTGATGCATGTACTATTGATCTGAACTTATTGAATGAATCAAAGTTTTCTCCACTAAATTATCTCATTTACTGTTTCCTTTTATCTGTCTCTTTAAAGTTTTTACTTTTTGCTTATGACAAAAAAGGGGGAGAAAATATAGATCTGAACTGTTTAATTTAACTTCACCAGAATGAAACTTCAGACATATTTATTCTATCTAACATTTAATCTGAGTATTTCAGAACATTTGATAAGTACACTCTGTAAAAGAAACTCTGAGTCTCTCAGATCATTTGTCTATTATCAAACTCTGAATCTAAAATTTGCAAGACATTCTGACTTTCAAATGTTGAAAGAACAATCAAGATCTAACTCTGATAATTACTCAAGACAAAAGGGAAGTTTCTATTCCTTATCTGTATTTAACTCAGAGGGAGATTCATCATCTCAGGGGGAGTTATAATTCTAATATTTTCAATTAAACAAAATTTCTGATGTTTTTGTCATCATCAAAAAGGGGGAGATTGTTAGAACACAGATTGGTTCTTAATAATATACTCTAAAATCTGATGTTTTGATGATAACTATTATGAAATTTTGTATTTAAGAATTATATACTCTAAAATTTGCTTGAGAGTTTTTACTGCAGATAATAAAGAAATTAACACTCCAGAAGCAAATCAGAATTGAACACAAGAAATTAGCTAGACTCTGTAGCGCCAGATGCATACATTAGAAGAATCTGATTGCTGCCAACAGAAGATTCTGAGCGTAGCCTCCAGAAGATTCTGAAGCAGAAGCCTCCAGAAGATTCTGAAGCAGAAGCTCCAGAAGGATCTGAAGCAGAAGCTCCATAAGAATCTGAAGCAAGTCAGAAGCATCTGAAGCAAAGAAGAATTTTGTATGAAGAGCTTTTCAAAGCATAGTCTCTACAGAAGATTCTGAAAGTACTAAAGCTGCCAGTACTAAAGTTCTGTCTCAAATATGCTCTGATATTTAACACGCTGAAAGCACACCTGCTGCAGAAGACTCTGATTCAGCAAAGCTCTGATCATCATCAGAAGACTCTGACCCGATTAGACTCTGATGAATTTGCTGAAAACTGAAGAAGAAATATTCAAAGATTATATCCGTTGGAGTAAATCAAACGTCTCTTTCCTTATTTATGCTAGACACAAGAACACAGACAAAAAGGATTTTTCTGTGCTTTCTTCTTCTAGGAAAGGTCACTTGATGTAAAGACAAAAAGGCTCAGACCTTTTGGACACTCTTCTCAACGTGAAGCTCACCTTGGATCAGCTGCCTATAAAAGCAAGACTCCACCAAATTCTTCAGTTGACGGTTTTGTTGAAAAGAAATTAAAACATTCAAGCTCCCATACTTTCATATTCTTTCTAAGAATTTATTTCATTGTACTTAAACTTAAGAGAAATATCACAGTTGTGATAAAAGCTTTTTAGAAGCATTCTTACTCTTGTAATAGTTTTACATTGATTGTAAAAGATTTCCTTAAGAGGATCCAGTTGGGATCAGTAGCTCTTGAGAAGACTAAGAACAGTTGTTCTTAGGTGTTACTATTGTAATTTGTTTGATTGAATAGTGGATTAAGTCCTTGATTGAGAAAGGCAAATCACTCTAGGAAGGGTGGACTGGAGTAGTTGAGTTCAACGAACCAAGATAAAAATACTTGTGTTTTAATTCTAAGTTTTAATCTTTCATACTTATTCAACCCCCCTTCTAAGTATTATCTCACCTTCACAGGTAACGCTTAAGTCTCCTCACATGCGAGCAGCAAAACACCTAAACTGCTAGAATGCGTACGATAGCATCGTCTACCAGAACTTACCCGCAAACCGTAGGCCGAACTACGGCTGCTCTGATTCTTTACTTCTTTCAAGTAAAGATACGTAGGCACAAGGGCCACAATCCTTGCGGAGCACATTCCCCCCATATCTGTAGTTCCCCGAACTACGTCGACTCTGACTTTCTCATACTTTTTGAGAATACGTAGGCCTAGGACCGCAAAGTCCTATCGAGTCCGTTCTTTCTCTCTCTTTCCTCCTAATCTCTGTTTCTAACCCTTTTCTCTTTACCCCTAGGAACATTCTTTTATAGCATAATATTTTAGCAAATATAATCACACATCGACAAACAAATGGTTCCCATCGAGTACGATGGATGCGAGGGGTGCTAATACCTTCCCCTCGCATAACCGGCTTCCGAACCCGTTCTTGGTCGCGAGACCATCTTATCCATTTCTTTCTTAAAGTTTTCTCGATATTTTCCTTTCCCCTCATGGATAAATAAAGTTCGGTGGCGAATCTTCTATCCTTCCCTTTTCGCCTCCCCGTCGTTGCGCGATGCATTTTTCGAGTAGCGACAGCTGGCGACTATGCTGGGGACCCCTAGCGAGCCAAACCTAGTTTGCTTGTCGCATATGTGATTTATTTGCTTTTGTTATTTGTTTGTGTTGTGTTCTTGCTAACCTATTGGGTTTATTTGGGATTGGTTTGTGAGGAAAAACTTTCTACCTGAGCTTTATAGTATACACTAAGATTAGGAGGTGGTTTCTTTCTGATTTGCGAGACTTAGGACTCGTTGAGTTGGATCGAATCCCACCACTCAGATGAGACCCCGTTGAGATGATTATGTATTACGTGTAGTCGTAATGGCATTTTTATTTCCAACGTGGAAGTCCGTGACTCTGAGGACCTTTTGTAGAACCTTATTCCAAAGGTTGCTAAGACATAACTCTATGTTCATCCTTTGAAAGGATTACCGTCTTACGAGTAGTCATTATGATGGAAAACTTTTGAGGGTTAGTGCATGGGACTTTGTTTAAAAACCTTTGGGGTACCCTCTTATAAACCAATAGACTTCCGATCCAAGGGGAGAGATACTTTCTGTTGTCTTGTAGGATTTGTGACCCTGATCCTTGATATGGATCTGTTCTCGTGTGCACTCATTGCGTTGCATTTGTATAAGCATATCCGCATCATTTTGCATTTTCCCTGACCAGATATCAAAACCTTACCCATTCTCTGTTCATAACCCGCAGTTGGTTTCTCGACACTCCCATTGAACTTCTGTAGAGTTGTTGAAGCATTTGAATCAAGAGGAGCATAGACGCCTTGAAAGGTCAATCAGACAAAGCAAGTTGAGGTAGCTATGCCCGTGAACGATCGCTAGTTGTCTAAGCTCGAAGATTCCAAGGGTCATCTCCAAAAGCCAGTGGTCCAGATCAGGCAGACGTCCTCAACATTGGCAGTCCTTGAGCGCTTTTATCATTTGCATCTTGTAGTTTATTTCCTGTTAATTGCTACTTGTGTTTAAACATTATTGTTTTGAATGGTAATATTAATGAAGTGATTATGCATTTTCTTAACCAGTTACGTCGTATTCACTCATTATTTCCACTTATCACAGACACATACACTTTTATCCACTCCACTTCATCACTATTGTTTTAGCAAAGATTGGAGGAAGGATGACGAAAACGAAATACCCATAATTGCAAACCATATGCTTTCAGATAAAATCTCGTCAATGATGTACATGCATTGTTTCAAATCCCCTAAACATCGGAGATATAAGGAGTTAATCCCTAGTCAACCACTTCGAGCCTAGAAGTAGGAGTTTCTTCGGACATTCAAACCCTTACACTCAACCTGGGGCAGGGTAGTTGTTCAGTTAATTCAATCCCGCATTCAAATCAACAAAGCAAAATCCAGAAGACGGTTGTTCATCAATGACCCACGACATAGCAGTCACAATTCGCCAACAAAATTAAAAAAAAATCAAAAGCCTGCTAAGTCAAGCACCTCAAAATGGGACTTACGTAAAATCAGGGCTATCCCGATGGATCTGACAAGCAAAATCAGTCCATGCAAAAATTAGGGATCAATAAACAAAAGCAAAAGAGGTCCTCAAACCCTCAACAAAAATAAAATAAGATTCAGTGGTCACCCAAATCAAGGGGCTACTGACATCCATCAAAATAAGGTGACTGCCATCTCAGGCAAACTTTGAACCATCAAGCTTACACCGTCAAGGTAAACATGCACAGAATTAACTGAACGTAAGTATGGAGATCATCAAGAAGAAGGGGCGGGTACAAATTAAGTTTGAGCCTAATATCCTTTGTTCTAAAACCGCGAACCAGATCATGTTACAACCCTCGAAAGACCTAATTGAGGCGAGGTTTATTCTGAAAGCATACTATTGCGAGGTTGTGTAACCTGACTCCTCACATATTTGTTAATCATCAGTATTGGTGTCAATATCCTTGCTATATCTTTCACACCAATCAAATTAGCACAACGTTTGGACTAACATTCTATTCGTCTCACTATCACGACACTCAATAAACGACATGTGTTTTCAAAACTTGCATGAACGTCACATTAAAATTACCATTCATGAAAAAACAATTTTAATTGCAAGTCAGTAGTTGGTGTCAAGGAAATTCCAACACGAAGCAATCAAACAGGACTGGATCATTCAACAGTCTGGATCAGAATCAAGCATACTTTGTAGCCCTGTGGATCTGGGGCATTCACATCAAAAATTTGGAATTAATCAGTCTGAGCCAAACCCCCAAGCATCGGTTGATTATGGGGCGAATCATTCAAGAAGCGGTTGATCAAACGTGAATTACACCAATCAGGGGCAGGTCACCCAGAGTTTCTTTGACTTGAGGATAGATCCCTTCAATGTTCAATCAGGATAAGTTAAGTCGCTTCAATGCTCTTTCAAGGGCAAGCTACTCCAAAAGTATGTTGAAGCCAACCACAAGAGTCGGTTAAACAATAATGAATCCTTTCGTGGTACAAACTCTGGGGCAAGCCATCTCGAGGTCGTCTCATGACAAGCTGCGCAAGCAAGTTCATCTTCATCAGCAATTGTTGAGTTCAAAACGAGTGTCGGGGAATTGTACCGTCACCTCACCCAATAACCATAACCTTCCGAAAAGGCCTTGCTGTCATTGGATCCTTCATCCCACAGCCTAAACCTGTCACCTATCAAAACAAACCAAACCTCCAAATCCCAGTTCTTGTCTGGAAAACCTTTATACCAGTCCCATTTGGTCAACCCTTCACTAAACACCAATTCCTTTCTGATACATGTCAGCCCTTAAACCAGCTCCCATCTGGTCACCCTTCCTTTAGCCTTCCGTTTAACTAGTCCTCGTCTGGCAAACACAATTTCAAAGTCCAGTCCTCGTATGGCAAACCACAAATTCAGTTCCCGTCTGACACCAAACCTAGAAGTCAGTTCTCGTCTGACAACTTAACCTTTTGCCACCAGTTCTTGTCTTGTAAACCTCATCCCAAAGTCCAGCTCCCATCTGGAAAAAATGAGCCCTTCTTTGACAACTTAATCTTTCGCCAACCAGTCCCATATGGTCTACCCTCCGAATACCAGCCCTCATCTGGTACTTCCAACCCAAAGTCCAATTTACATTGGCAACCACCAAAAGTCCGCCACGTCATCACCTGCATTCCCAGTCACCTGCCTGCATCCATCATTATCATATATATCATACGCATCGCATTCGACTTCATAAGCATCTTGCATCATATGCATATTCCTAATCATATCATACTCCCCTAACTCTTGCATCTCCACGTGTTAGCATTTGCATTTCCATTTCCATTTATGGAACATTATCGTCATCAAGCATTCACATATACGAGATCAGATCCAGGATCAATTTCGAAGATTTTCAAGATCATAATCAGCCCAGTCAGGGGCATCTTCCGCAAGACCGTGGGCGTTCCCCACGAATTTGCTCAACATTTGTTGGGCAAATTCAAGAGCTTCAATGCAATCATCAGCCCAGTCAGGGGCATTATCTGCAAGACCGTGGGTCCTCCCACAAAATTCAAGATCAACAAAGCAAATTCAGCCCAGGCAGAGGCATATCATTCAGGGTCATGGGCGTTCCTCATGGGAGTTATTATCATCCTCTTGGTGGTAGTAGCTTATAAATTTCACTCCATCATCCTTTTGGTGATGGGTCTGGCATCCTTTTGGTGTCATGACTAGCATGTTTTCCATTATCCTTTTGGTAATGGATCCCTTACATCCTTTTGATGTACGGGCAGTGTGTATGAGTGTACTGCCATCCTTTTGGTGGTAGCGACCTTTGCAAGATATCCAGTATTTCATTCCCAAGCATTTTACTTCTTTTCGGGCAAATTCAGGGTCTTCTATATCTAATTGACTTCTACCTCGAATAAAGGAATGCCATAGCATTTCATCTTACTAGGTTTAAGCCGATTAGATAGGGGCATCTGTCATACCCTAAATTTGCCCACCCTTTTTCTAGCTTTGACTTTTGTTTTGTTTTCGCCTGCATATCATTATGCCGCATCCTGCCAGTGTTATCAGCTGAGTTGAATTTATCAAGATTACAGTCGCTTTACTCGTAGTTTAGACGATTCAAATCAATTCAAACGAGGAGTTCCATGTCGAAATCGAGCGAAAATCACTCTCTCCTTGGTGATTCAATCTGTGCTGATAATTTAGTGTATTTCGGGGTTCACCCGCTTTTCATTTCTATTTCCATGGCATTTTGCATTTTATTGCTCTTTTTGCTTCATATTTAATTATTTAGGAGATAGTTTAATTAGGTTTTTAATATGACTTTTTTTTTTAAAATAGTTTAAATAGTTTTTTTTAATTGTTTAGAACTTTTTAATAGGATTTTTATTTGTTAGATTTTTTTTAAATAGTTTAGAGTAGTTGTTTTAATAGAAAATAGTTTTTTTTAATTAATTTAGAAATAGAAGTTGTTTAAATTTAATTTAGTAGTTTTTAGAATTATTTTTTATTTTAAAATAGTTTTAGAATTATTTAATTTTAATTAGATTTTAGTTTTTATTTAGAAATTAGAATTAATTTTAGAGATTTTTTAGGATTTTAGAATTAAGTTAGTAATTTTAGAGATTTTTTAGGATTTTAGAATTAAGTTAGTAATTTTAGAAATATTTTAGGATTTTAGATTTAAGTTAGTAATTTTAGAATTGTTATTAGGGATTAGTTTAAAATTAATTAGAATACATTTTGTATAGAATTTATTTAGAATTTTAATTTAGAATTTAGAACTAGAATATAGATTAGAATTTTAATTAAAATTTTATTAGAACTTAGTTTCTTTTAGTTTAGAAATAGTTTTTATTAGAAATTAGAACTAGAATATATATTAATTTTTATTAGAAATTATAATATTTTTAGAATAGAATTTTATTTTAGATTCAACAATTAGAACTTAGTTTCTTTTAGTTTAGAAATAGTTTTTAGAAATTAGAATAGAATTAGTTTAGAAAATAGACTTAATTAGAATTTTGATTTTTATTAGATTAAGTTAGAGTTAGTTTTAGAAATTGTTTTTAGAAATTAGAATTTAGAGTTTTAGTTTTAACTTTGTTATTAGAATTAGGAAATAGATTAATTTTTAAATTAGATTATAGAATTAGAATTTTATTTTATTTTAGATTAGAATTAATTAGTTTTTAAATTAGATTATAGAATTAGATTTTTTTTATTAATTTAGAATATAGAATTTGTTATTAGAATTAATTAGTTTTTAGAATTAGGTTTTTAATTAATTAGGATAGATTAAAAATTAGATTAGAACTTTAACATTAGAGTTTAGTATGGAATTAAATTATTAGTTAATTAAGTTAATTAAAATTAGTATAGAAATAGAATTAGTTTAGAATTTAGATTAGTTTTAATTAGGATTTTAATTCATATTTTAATATCAATTAGGATTAGTTAGATTTAGAATATTAGTTAATTATTAATTATAATAGTTAATTATTAGAATAATATTAAACTAAGATTAGATTAGTTTTTTTTCTCCTTAGAGTTAGATTTAATTGTTTTATTATTCTTAGAATTAATTAAATAGTACAGAAAATTAAAGAAAATTAAAAAAAAAAAAAAAGAAGCAACACGTGTTTTCAGGATGTATATAAACCCCAGTTACTATTCACCTTCTTCTCCATTAGAAACCCTAAAAAATAGCCGCCCCCTTCATCACTGTTTATGGTCTCTCAGAAAGAAAAAAAAACCATTCCGCCATAACCAACGAACCTCCTTCTTCAGAACCCCAACCTTCACGAAAACCTTAAAACTCATACCCAAATTTCGAAACCGTTCCTCCTCCTTTCTACCATAACCGTTATCAAAACCTTCAAAAAATCAGACAAACCAAATCAAATAAACTCGCCGTAACCCCATAAACAACCGTGAAAATCAAACGATGCAGAAAAATTGAAATAGAAAGAAGGGAAGAGAAGTTCTCAACAGAACAAAACCATAACCAAACGACTTTTTCTTCCAAACACCCATTTCCCCTAAACCGTTCACATTGTAACATAATCCCTTTCTCAACCTGTCTGCACGATCTAACCTTCACAACCCGTAACCCATTTCCCCTCATTCGAAATCAAAACCCATTTTCACAACTCAACCTCCACCTTATCCTTCCTCCATCCAAACCCAAAACTCCTCCAAATCCTCCATTCACCAACTCCGTCTTCGAATCCCCATAACACAAACTTTCAACAACCATTCACATCCATAACCTGTGAATAAACCCAGAATAGAAGAAGATGAGTTTGACACGAATCAAAACCAAATCACGGAAGGAGATGAAATTCCAAACCCATGAACAGATTGATCATTTTGAAGCAAAGTGAAGAGGAAATGCATCATATTGCTCCTGGACATCCGTGTTTTTCCGCTTTCTTGGCATTTGGGATTTCTCTGGCAATTTATTTTTTTATTCTTAAGAATTGGGATTTTGTTTTATTTGTTTGATGGACTTTTCAAGCCCATTTATTTTTTTACCAACCTTTTGTTCCTTTTTTAGATTTTGTTCTGGACTGGCCCCGGGCTGAACTATGCTGGTCCAGCCCAATAATGTTCCACCAGGCCCTGCCTGGTCCGGGTACCGCGTCGAGCACAAGATCCCCGACATGCTAGAATGATCTCCCCGCGAAGGGGAACCGTCCCAACCACGCCGGGCAAGAGAATCGCCCCGCCCTCCGCGGGCGGTACTCCCATGCCATCGAGCAAGACCCCATGGCTCTCCCACGTCCCCGTGTACTCCCCTCCGCGGGGAGAACAACGTGCCCTGCGCACGTTCTCCACGTGCTCCCCTCCGCGGGGACACGTCATCCACCAACTGCCCACCTCTGAAAGAGCAGGTCAACCCACTTTCCGGAGTTCACGGAGCAGTTGAACTAGGGCGAAGACCACGTCCTGGTCTTCACTACGCCACGTAAGCCCTAGCAGTCATTTGGGTTGGGCCTGGCGATCCAGCCCAACACAAATGACCGTTGGCCCATCGCTGGGGTCTCTCTATAAATACCCTCTTCCACAAGAGGGTCAGGTAATTCACTTCTTACCCATTTCTGTACTTTGCTCTCACTCTGCCCAACTCCTTACTTTGGCATCGGAGTGCTTTACAGGTACACCCCCCTTCTCTTCCTCATCACCGGTGAACAGGTAGCAGTCCAACAGAGTGTGGCCGGCCCGTGATCCCCTTCTGATCAGGTCAGATCAGTGGCGCCGTCTGTGGGAACAAAAACTTCCCCGTTACTCCGAGCAGAAAACCAAAGTTTCACCAGCACTCCACAATCATGGCTAGCCCACACCACGATGATACCATGCACGACTTCGTGCTCAACACTGCCGCCAACGGAAGCAAGCTGATGGAGACGTCACATCCGGCGGAGACCGACGAAAGGGACGGCCAGACTGCTTCTCCTTCATCCGCAGGACTGCTGCGCCAGGCCGACCACCGGCCCCCGAGCCCAGCGGCGTTCCAACCCGTTCCTATCCCAGCGGGAGCGGACCCAACAGTGGCCGCCCTCTTTGCGGCCATCAACCAGACGAACCAGCTGCTGTTTCAGTAGAACGCACGAATTGGAGCGCTGGAGCGGAAAGGCCCCCCGAGGTCCCCTCCGCGGGGAGACCAGAATGGAGGCTCGAGGAGTCCCTCACCTCAACCCAGAAATCGCCGACCTCGGCTGGAGAGGCCCCGAACAGAAGTGGTGCGAGAGTGCACCAGATCCCCAGTGAGACAAGTTCGCGGGAGATGGCTGAACACTTCGGCGATCCCGGCCAGAAACCCGCGCGTCGAACCCTCGGTCAGGAGGCCTAGGAACCGAAACCAGGTGCCTATCCTAAACGGCTCATCTCCTTCCCAGTCACCCGCCCTCAGCAACGAAAACGACTACCGGACTCCGTTGTCCCAGGAAATCATGGCCGCCCCCATATCCCACGGGATGGAGAAGCCCCCGACGTTATCGACGTACGACGGCACATCCGACCCAGATGATCACTTGGAAGACATCAAGGCCATGCTCGATTACCGAAACGTCCGAGGAGCTATTAAGTGTAAGTTATTCCCGACGACCCTGAGGAAAGGCGCCATGACGTGGTACAAAAGTCTGGAGCCCGAATCGGTCACGTCGTGGAGAGTCCTGAAGGACCTGTTCTCAAAACACTTCACAACGTCCCGACACCATCCGAAGATGGAGGCCGTCCTCGGGGCGATAATCCAAGCCCCCGACGAACCTCTCCGAAAGTACATCGAAAGATTCACTCGGGAAGCGGTGCAGGTAACGACGTCAGATGAGATGAAGCGCTACCTAATGGAGCAGGGTCTACGCCACGACTCCAAGTTCTATGAGACCGTAGGCATACACTGGCCATCCTCCCTACAGGATTTCTTCGACAGAGCCGTGCATTATATCCGATTCGAGGAAACTCAAGCAGCCAACTCCGCACGAGACACCCGAGATAGGGAGGCCCCCCGCGGGCACCGAGATGACGGAGCCTCGAGCCATCGGCGGGGAGGTGACCGTCGTCGGGAAGACCTCCCTCGCGAACAACGCGAACAACGCGGCCCTGCCGGCCGATTCACGGAATACACGGCCTTAGTCGCTTCCCGCGAGCGCATACTGGCCGAATGCGCCAAAACTGAATTTGTCCAGGGAGGTGTCCGTTTCCCCCGGCCGACGCCCCCCAAACCCAACATGGACAAATCGAAATACTGCCGATTCCACAGGAGCCACGGGCACGTGACCGAAGACTGCATCCATCTCAAGGACGCGATCGAAATCCTGATTAAAGACGACCACCTAAAGAGATACACCCGGGGGGTGAGGCCCCGAGGCCAAGAAAATCGAAGAACTCCCCTCTTTGGACGGCGACAACAGACTCCAGGTCGCGCTGTGTGTCAGCCGCCCCGAGGACTGGTTCGCGAATAGAGAGTTCGGCCTCCCCAAAAGCCCCGACCTGCCCAGCGAGTCAGTCTGGCCAACCAGCCGGTGGGAATACTTCACCAGAGCCATGGTCATCTCGGGTAGCGCCACAAGGAGCCTGTCCATAGGATCAATGAAAAGAAAGTTCGACGAGCTTATCACGAGCAACTCCAGAAAAATGAGCACGCTCGAAAGATTCTGCGGTCGATCCAATCCGATCACATTCTACCTCGAGGAACTCCCCGGGGGATCCCCCAACTCCAACATTCCCCTGCTCATACGGGCGCGGATGGCGAACTTCAACGTCAGGCGCATCCTCGTCGACGGAGGCAGCTCGGTGGACATCATGTACACCCACCTGTTCACGACCCTCCAACTCGACGAATCCAACCTTTCCCCCTACGTAGGCTCCGACCTTCAGGGGTTCAACGGGACGACGACGAGGCCTTGGGGGTACGTGGAGCTGAAAGTCACTTTCGGAGAAGAGAAAACGACCAAGGAAATCAGCATCCGTTTCTTAGTCATCGAATGCCCATCCCTCTACAACTGTATCCTGGGCAGAACAATGATAGCATAACTCACCGCGGTACCTTCCACCGTCCACCTGAAGATGAAGTACTACACGAAACGGGAGGCCGTGGTAACCCTTAACGGAGACATCGAGGCCGCCCGGAGGTGCTTCGAGGCCACGCTGAAAGGTTTGGACACCATCGCTCCAGCAACCAAGAAGGCGACCCCAATCGTAGCACCGAAGAGCGAACCAAAGGAGCTGGTCTGATTCGTAGACCTCGACAGCCGCTTCACCGAGGAACACGATCATGAAACAAGGACCAACGAAGCCAACGAGCATCCCGCCCACCCGGCACGCCCCATCCCGGACGGCGAATTCGAGATCATCACACTCGGGGAAGACAAGAGCTGAACCGTGAAGATTGGCGTCGGACTCCCAGACTTGGCGAAAAGACAGCTGCAAGCCTGCCTCCGCGAGAACGTCGACCTCTTCGCATGGAGCGCCGCAGAAATGCCCGGACTCGACCCCGAGGTCGCTTGCCACCAGCTGTCCATCAGCCCGACCGCGAAGGCCGTAGTTCAACGTAGGCGTAGACAGTCCCCCGAAAAGTCGGCAGCAGCCGAGAACGCTGTAAAAGACCTCCTAGAGGCAAATTTTATTTCGGAAGCCCAATATTCAACCTGGCTGTCCAACGTTGTACTCGTTAAAAAGAATAATGGAAAATGGCACATGTGTGTTGACTATACCGATCTCAACCGGGCATGTCCTAAGGACGCCTACCCCCTCCCCAACATCAACAAACTCGTCGACAACTCTGCGGGCTTCCGGCTCTTATCCTTCATGGACGCATACTCGGGGTACAACCAGATCCCGATGGCCGAGCACGATAAACAGAGCACGACCTTCATGACGGCGTCGGGCAACTATTACTACAACGTAATTCCCTTCGGCCTCAAGAACGTCGGCGCCACATACCAAAGGATGATGAACAGTGTCTTCCGGGGCGAAATCGGCGACATGCTCGAAGTATACATGGACGACATGATCGTCAAATCCTGCACGGAAGTCGACCACACGGCCCATCTCAGGAAGGTATTCGATACCGCGAGGACATGCCAAATGCGCTTCAACCCGGAGAAATGCACCTTCGGTGTCCACGCATGCAAGTTCCTCGGCTACTACCTGACCGAACATGGGATCGAGGCTAATCCGGAAAAATGCCACGCCTTTTCGGAAATCACCACACCCACCACGAAGAAGTCCATCCAATCCCTCAACGGCGTGCTCGCCTCACTTTCCCGGTTCATCACTAAATCCGTCCAGCACGCCCTCCCCTTCTTCAAACTACTCAGGAAGGAGACCACGTTCGAATGGACAGAGGAATGCGAGCAATCCCTCCGCCACCTCAAACGCGTCTTGTCCGAACCACCGGTGCTGACACGTCCCGTGATGGGCGAAACCCTATACCTATATCTGGCCGTGGCTAACGAAGCCGTCAGCGCCGTCCTCATCAGAGAAACCGAGGAGGGCCAAAAACCAATCTACTTCACGAGCAAAGCCTTCCACGGTCCCGAAGTCCGATACCAACTGATCGAGAAACTCATCACTGTCGCGCGACGGCTCCGACATTACTTCCTCGCACACACCATCGTGCTCCGCACCAATCAGCCCATCCGCCAGCTCCTCGGCCGACCCGACATGGCCGGACGCATGTTGAAATGGTTGTTAGAACTATCTGAGTTCGACATCGTCTACGAAGGCCGGAACGCCATCAAAGCTCAAACCCTGGCCGACTTCGTCACCGAGATGACCTCTTCACCCGACCCCACCACCGGGAGCCACATCTGGACCATTTTTGTGGACGGCTCCTCCAACTCCATGGGAAGCGGATCCGGCATCATCCTTTACAACGACGAGGGCACCCTCATCGAGGTCTCCCTCATGCTGGCCTTCTCGAAGACTAACAACCAAGCCAAATACGAAGCGTTCCTGGCCGTACTTCGCCTGACATCAGACCTCGGGGCCAGAGACATCCAAATCTACACGGATTCCCAACTAGTCGCTTCACAAGTACAAGGAGAATATCAAGCGAAAAACGACAACCTCACCGAGTACTTGGCACTTATCACCAAAAAACTGCAAAGTTTCGACTCCGCGGAGATTCAGCACGTCCCGCACGAGCAGAACACCCGCGCCGATATTCTCTCCAAGTTGGCGAGTACCAAAAAGCGAAGAGGCCACAAGTCGGTCATCCAAGAAGTCTTATCGCAACCGAGCACCAAAGCGACCACCGCCCCGCTCGACATCAACGCCATCGGAGATACCGACTGTTGGATGACACCACTACATACCTACCTCAGCACCGGCCACCTACCAGCCGACTCAAAAGAGGCAAGCACAACCAAGCGACGAGCCTGCTCGTACGTCCTCCTCGAAGGCAAACTATATCGCCGAGGCTTCGCGATCCCACTCCTCAAATGCATCGATAACTCCCAGAGCGCAGCCGTCCTAGAGGAAATCCACGAGGGCATCAACGCGCAACACCTTGGAGGACGATCCCTGGCGAGAAAGGCTATACGAGCAGGCTACTACCGGCCCTTGATGCAAACGGACGCGAAGGAACACGTCAAACGATGTGACAAATGCCAACGACACAGGGATATGCACCTCGCCCCACCAACCGAACTCAAATCCCTCTCCTTCCCGTGGCCATTCGCCTGGTGGGGGTTGGACATCCTCGGGCCCTTCACCCTGGGGTCCTATCAGAACAAGTACCTCATCATGGGCGTAGACTACTTCACCAAATGGATCGAAGCCGAAGCCCTGGCCAAAATCACGGCCCACAACATACTCCGATTCTATAAACGAAACATCCTCGCAAGATTCGGGGTCCCGCTCGCCATCGTCACCGATAACGACACACAGTTCACAGACAAAAACTTCCGCGAATTCGTCACCAAGCTCGGAACCAAACACCACTTCACCTTGGTCGAGCACCCTCAGACAAACGGCCAGGCAGAATCCGTGAACAAGGTCATCCTCAGGGGACTCAAACGACGACTTGGTGACGCAAAGCGAGCATGGGTCGAGGAGCTCCATAGTGTCCTCTGGGCATACCGCACTACTCCCCACTCAACCACGGGGGAAACCACATTCCGCCTCATGTATGGAACCAAAGCCGTGATACCGGTCGAGATACGCAAGCCATCCAGACGAACTGAAGCTCCCCTCGACACCGACGACAACGATGGCGCCTTACGTGAAGAGCTCGACCTCGTCAAGGAGATTCGCTCAGGAGCAGCCCTCCGGGAAGCCCGGATGAAACAACAAGTAGCACTTCACCACGACAACAAAGTCCTCAGACGCGACTTCCAAATCGGCGAATTAGTTCTGCGCAGAAACCAGAAAGACTCACACGAGGGAAAACAGGCTGCGAATTGGGAAGGCCCCTACCGTGTCCGCGACACGACGGAGCACGGGGCCTATTACCTCGAAAAATCTACATGGGGAACAACTAGCTCGACCATGGAACGCCGCAAAACTTAAGCGGTACTACAGTTAAACACTGCCCGCGACGACCCATCGTCACGACCACTGGGGGGCGACATGGTACCACCGCACTTCCTCGCGTCTACTAACGACCCGAGAAAAGAAAGCCCTGCCTCTTATGTGCGCGGGCAGAAGGCCTTGCTCGGCGGGGAACACCTCGACCGAGATTCCCCACCGCCGTACCAAAACCGGCAGGACGCCCAGCTCGCGATGGGACGTCCACGCCACGGGGAGAACTACCCCCGAACCGGTCAGGCAACAACGCCGGCCAAACCGGCCAGTTCCCTTCACCGCCGGTAACAAGTTTTGTCGAGCTACCACCCCAGACAGACCCAAAGGCATACTAACACATGCATATCAAACATATATAACTCAAGCATACAAATACGTGCAGAAATAAAACGAGCATAAACAACATGCAAAAACGAGGCGCACACTTAGACAATTTTCAAAATAAGTTAATCAAAAGCGGGCACCAGCCCAGTAGTCAACGTTACATAAACAAGGGCGCACAGGCCCGACAAAAAAACAAAATACAAAATATGGCACACAGGCCGAAATACGTGAACACGCAGGCCCGAGACCAATATAAGCTCCCTCCTCTTCATCAACTCCAGCCTCCACGCCAGGGACGACGGTGCCAGCCTACACGGCGCTGGGGTCAACCACCTGGCCATCAACTATCTCATGAAAGGGGCCGATCCCGTCCTCAACGAAGGCGACCCCGGAATTCACCACCCTGAGTTGAGCGACGGCGCTGTTGATGCCCGCAGCAAAACCATCCAGGTAGTCCCCTTCTAGCACGCGTATCCTGGTGAGCAGATCAGCCCGGGTAACCAGCAGTCGGTCATCGTCGGTCTCACCATCACTGGGAAATAGATCGCCCTCGAGCTCCGCCACCCGAGCTTTCGACGCCTGCAACTCCTCCTCGGTAACCTTCAGCTTCTCCTTAATACCACTGCATCTTTTGCGCTCGAGGTCAACCTCCCCCGAACCTTCTCCAGCTCTCCGGTTACCTGAGTCACTTTCCCTCGGCTTGCCTCCAAATTCTCGGCCGCCTTGTTCAGACGGGACTGCGCGAACGCGAGGTCCCCTTGCAGCTTCGATAGTTCCACGACCGAGCAGCTCTCTTCGCTCAGAACCATCACCGTAGTAAAAGTCTGCATCAACACGGCCAAATCCTCAGTCAGGACCTGCCTCCTCGTTGCACGGTCAGCGCCCAGAATCGCCTTCACCTCCCCCGCAGGAATGCTGGGCGACCTAGCCCCATGGAAGTAGCCGGGATGCTGGTGACAAGGAGCGATGGGGTAACCCTCCTCGGAAGACTCCGCCGATAAATCAACCACGGGTGTGTCCTCCTGAACTCTCGCTCTCTTCGGAACCCCTTGGGAAGTAGGCGAATGGCTGCCGGTCGGGGACGCCGACGACCCCCTTCCATCTTGCTCTGCAGAAGATTGCCCGCCCAACTGAGCCACTCGCGTCTTCGGAGGGGCAGTGGCCCTCGACATGTGCAGCTTCTTCACTCGCTCCTCGACAGAAGCCATGTTCCCTGCACGACAAAAGAAAAACTAGTCAGTAAAAAGTTAAGGATATCAGGTCGAAAGGGAACGAGGCGGCCACCACCTAGGTAACGCAGAGCATCCTCCTCCGAGGCACACTCGAGCAGAGCCTTTGTGTTGATCAGCCTCGCCGTCTCCCGAATGTTTCCGTAACTGTCGAGGATATACTGGCTGTCAGGGGTGACCAGCTTCGACGGCGGTAAGTTTCGCACGAAAGAAACTATCTTCATATAGCTGGCCATATCCTCCTCATCAAGCGTCCCCGCCCGCACAATGTACCCACCTGTTCCCCGAGAATAATGGTCCAGGGACCACTCCACGTGCACCCGGGGTAGCATGACGGCCTCGCGACGACCATCTATTATCCTCTCCCCTTCCGAATATAACGAGCGGACCCCTTCGTGCGTGATAGGGCTGACCACGAAAAAGCGACTCTTGAAATCTCGGACGGGATCCATGTACGTCCTAAAAAGCCTGTCCGGCTGCTTGAATGACTCTCAACCATGCCGACCTCCCACCGACTCCCGCTGCAGATGGAAAATACGAAAGAACAGCGGCAGCATGACGCCGACCTGGAAATATTGGCACACGAGCTCGAAGGCCCGAATAAAAGCCAGGGCATTAGGGTGCAGTTGTGACAGGGCCAGCCTCAGCCAGTCGAAGAGGCCCAGATGAAAGTCTGAAAAAGGAAACCTAAGCCTAGCCTCTTTGAAGTAAAAATCCTACATCGGAAAGCGCATCCGCCCGTATTTCGAGCAGATCCGATGACCTGGCCGGGGGCGATAGACTTGCCAGTTTTGAGGATCCCCCTCTTCCCGGTCTTCCACGGTGGCGTAGGCCCCCGTTAGATAAGAAGCAAAGTAGGAGAGCATGGTGAGGGGCTCCTCGGCCACCCAGTCTCTGATCGAAACGACGCGCTCGTCAAAATAGGGAACGTCCGGCTCATTATCCTCGACTATTGTACCCAAGATGAGCGTAGTCATTAAACACCTGAAAAGCAGAAGGTAACGGTGAATTCGATGACAGAGATCAAATTCACCCTTCCACCGCAAGTCAAGTGAAAGGGCGACGAGGACTCCCTGAGCATCGTCCCCGGTGGGTCTGCCCTAACCTACCACCTCCCCGGTTCCGTATGGCCCGAACTGCAGACCCACCTCGGAGGCATCCGTCAGAATAGACGTCGCTCCCCGGGGCATTCATCGGAGTAAAAAACGCTCCCCGGGGCATTCATCGGAAAAAGCTACCCTCCCCGGGACATTCATCGGAAAAGACTTCCGTCCCCATGACACTCATCGGATCTAGCGTTTCTCCCCGGGACATTCATAATAAAAACCCTAAAAAACCCTCAAGAACGGTGGAGATTTCGCCGCTCCTCGGGGCATTCAATCGGCCCCGGCCACGCTCAAGAAACAAACAGGAAAAGCAAGAGAAAAAGAAAGGGAAAACTTACTATGGTAAAATCGACGACGGAGAACGCGGCGGCGGCAACGGCGGAGATATCGGACGGCGGCGGAGCAGCAGGCTGGAAACTTGAGAACCAGAGGGCGAAAAGTAAGAAATGAGCAGGGGCTCGCTCATTTATACCCCTGCACGGGACTCGAAGCGTCGCTAGACACTTGAGTACTCTAGGGTAGCCGCCCTAGCAGCCACCCAGAACGCGACACGTGGCGAAAGCAGACAGACGCGTCTCTTCACCTCTCCCCGCCTTCGAGCCCGGCCGACCGACAACAATAAACGCGCATCTTTGCACGGGGGAGCCTTTTCCCGGATCAGTCCACTTCCCCGAAACACCGTCATTAAGTCCTCACTCCCATCCTCGGAGCAACAACTTGGGGGGCTCTTGTTCTGGACTGGGCCCCGGGCTGAACTATGTTGGCCCAGCCCAATAATGTTCCACCAGGCCCTGCCCGGTCCGGGTACCGCGTCGAGTACAAGATCCCCGACATGCTAGAATGATCTCCCCGCGAAGGGGAACCGTCCCAACTATGTCGGGCAAGAGAATCGCCCCGCCCTCCGCGGGCGGTACTCCCATGCCATCGAGCAAGACCCCATGGCTCTCCCACGTCCCCGTGTACTCCCCTCCGCGGGGAGAACAACGTGCCCTGCGCACGTTCTCCACGTGCTCCCCTCCGCGGGGACATGTCATCCACCAACTGCCCACCTCTGAAAGAGCAGGTCAACCCACTTTCCGGAGTTCACGGAGCAGTTGAACTAGGGCGAAGACCACGTCCTGGTCTTCACTACGCCACGTAAGCCCTAACAGTCATTTGGGTTGGGCCTGGCGATCCAGCCCAACACAAATGACCGTTGGCCCAACGTTGGGGTCTCTCTATAAATACCCTCTTCCACAAGAGGATTAGGTAATTCACTTCTTACCCATTTCTGTACTTTGCTCTCACTCTGCCCAACTTCTTACTTTGGCATCGGAGTGCTTTGCAGGTACACCCCCCTTCTCTTCCTCATCACCGGTGAACAGGTAGCAGTCCAACAGAGTGTGGCCGGCCCGTGATCCCCTTCTGATCAGGTCAGATCAGATTTTAATGTATTTTTTTAAATCAGTTTTTTTAGTCTTGTGTATGTATTTTATGTTTTTTATTTTATTTTTAAGATTTGTTAATATAAATTTGTAAATTAGTTTAATCAATTTGTAAATATTTATTATGTATTTAGTTACTGTTATTATTATTATTATACATATTGTTTATAGTTTAGTTTCTATAATATTAGTATATTTAGGGTTTTATATATATATATATATATATATATATATATATATATATATATATATATATATATATATATATATATATATATATATATATATATATATATATATATATATATATATATATATATATATATATATATATATATATATATATATATATATATATATATATATATATATATATATATATATATATATATATATATATATATATATATATATATATATATATATATATATATATATATATATTTTTTTTTTCTTTCTTTTCTTAAGTTTTAATTTTATTCAATTTCTTTTAGGAATTTGAATTCTATTTTCTTTGTAGAAGTTGGATTTTATTTAACATTTGTTATTGGGCTTTTGTCCCATTTTACTCTTTTTGGTCGATGACGGCATTTTTTTCGATTCTCTGTCAAATTATTGATGAGAAATGAAGGACCCGAGACCGATTTTCTTTCTCCTTTCTATTTTCGACATTTATCCACCTTTGTATATTCTTCTATCTTTTTGGTCGATGAAGAGATTTCCATCGTTTAGCCGTCAATTATTGACGTGAAACAAAGGATCCGAGACCACTTCTTTTCTTTCTTATTTCTTATTACGATTCGATTTTATTTTTGACTTGTGGATCGATGAAGTCTTTTTATCCGCAAGCGTCAGATTTTTGAAGTCGATAACCTTCCCGATTTCAAATCTATGGGGGATGACCATTTGGGTCATCTTCCTTACTTTGGGATCGCGATATGCTACCTTCGATTAATCGACATTTTGTTTGCGGTTAAGACGAGATCCCATTCTTTTGTGTCCCGATTCGATACACTAACTAATATAGAATTGCTTTAATTTCTGTCAAATATCAACTGCTTTATTTTTCAGTCATTTATATTCTTGTACATATTATATATTCTGTATATTATTATTATCCTGTAAATATTCAACTAACTTGTACATTCTTTTAAAATACTTAATAAATATCAAACCATAAAATCCTAATTGGTGGACTGTTTATTTATCTGTATATATATCTATCTCTGTTTTTCATCTCTTTGCAGGTTCTCAAAAACATCTTCAATAAAGGAATCGAGTTATATTCGTATTGAACTAAAGAGAGGGGATTAAGTGTAGACTTCTTCCCCTCCGAGTGTCGAGATACTCACTGTAGTGTGGGTGGTTTCGATACTCGTCTTTAAATATGAAGACGCTTGTATTCCCCGTACCGAGAACATTTTCAAACCATTTCTCTCCTAAAACCTCGGTCCCCGTACCGAGTGCATTTTCAAAACAGCCTTGCAATAAGAAACCGATTTCTCTTTGTATTGAACTAAAGAGAGATGATTGAGTGTAGTCTTCTTCCTCTCTGAGTATTAGGATATTCACTGTAGTGTGGGTGGTTTTGATACTCGTCTTTCAATACGGAGACGCTTCCACCCTCTCCTCCTAAAACCTCGGTCCCCGCACCGAGTACATTTCAAACCTTCCCTCCTAAAAACCTCGGCCCCGTACCGAGTGAATTTTCAAAACCCTTTCAATAATAAATCGATTTCTCTTTGTATTGAACTAAAGAGAGAGGATTCAGTGTAGACTTCTTTCTCTCCGACTATTGGGATATTCATTGTAGTGTGGGTGGTCTCGATACTCGTCTTTCGATACGAAGACGCAACTTTATCCACCACGTATCTCTTTCCACAACTTCCTCCCGCAACCTTTCTCACCTAAAACCTCGGTCTTGTACCGAGTGCATTTTCAAATCATTTTCATAACAAAAACTTGAATGGTCGTGGAGTGGTTAGGCGTAGGCCTTCTCCTATCCCGAGTGCTGACGTTTACCGTAGGGTTCTCTGTTGCAAAGCACTTACCATTCAAAATCAAAAACACTTTAATAAGAGAATGTAGTTCTCTTTATGTTGAATTAAAAAGAGAGGATTGAGTGTAGACTTCTTCCTCTCCGAGTGTCAGGATACTCACTGTAGTGTGTGTGGTTTTGATACTCGTCTTTCAATACGAAGACGCTACGTTCGCCACACCATTTTCATAACAAAAACTTTGAGATAAAGAATTGGGTACTACCCGTAAGGGGTTACTATCTGAAGACCTATCTCGCCTCTAAAAACAATTCAACCAATCAAGCGTGACACCTTGCCTCGCATGGCGAAAACCATCCTTTCAAAAAGGATATGTTAGTCCGTTCTACCGCAAACAGGTAACGCATAAGTCTCCCCACATGCGAGCAGCAAAAACACCTAAACTGCTAGAACGCGCACGATAACATCATCCACAAAACACACCGGTTGTCCGCACCGTAGGCACGAACTACATTGCTCTGATTTCTCTTGCATATTGAGAATACGTAGGCATAGGATTGCGACAATCCTAGCGAGCACCCTTTTCTCTTTTCCACCCTTTCCCAAAAGGGCATGCTACGTCCATTCTACCGCAAACAGGTAACGCTTAAGTCTCCTCACATGCGAGCAACAAAACACCTAAACTGCTAGAATACGTACGATAGCATCGTCTACTAGAACTTACCTGCAAACCGTAGGCCGAACTACGACTGCTCTGATTCTTTACTTCTTTCAATTAAAGATACGTAGGCACAAGGGCCACAATCCTTGCCGAGCATATTCCCCCCATATCTGTAGTTCCCCGAACTACGTCGACTCTGACTTTCTCATACTTTTTGAGAATACGTAGGCCTAGGACCGCAAAGTCCTATCGAGTCCGTTCTTTCTCTCTCTTTCCTCCTAATCTCTGTTTCTAACCCTTTTCTCTTTACCCCTAGAAACATTCTTTTATAGCATAATATTTTAGTAAATATAATCGCACATCGATAAACAAATGGTTCCCATCGAGTACGATGGATGCGAGGGGTGCTAATATCTTCCCCTCGCATAACCGGCTTCCGAACCCGTTCTTGGTCGCGAGACCATCTTATCCATTTCTTTCTTAAGGTTTTCTCGATATTTTCCTTTCCCTTCATGGGATAAATAAAGTTCGGTGGCGACTCTTCTGTCCTTCCCTTTTCGCCTCCCCGTCATTGCGCGATGCATTTTTCGAGTAGCGACAATTATATCATTATTATCTTTAAGTAAAAATCACATTATTACTTAAGTAGTATAGACTCATATGTTGTTGCACAACGATCTACAAAATAATGACCGTAAAGAGTTCTTGGCAAGATTGTGCATCAGTTCCTGACAACTTTCATACTTGGTCAGCACATTCATGACCATATTTTACTAGCTTATGAGTTAATAAGAGGGTACAATAGGAAGGGAGGCATGCCCAGCTGTATGCTTCAATTGGATCTGTAGAAAGCATATGACAATGTAGATTGGAGGGTCATGGTGAACATCTGTAGATTCGTTGTAACTGTTGTTTCTACAAATTCAACATAAATGGAGTGTATACAAAGGTCTTGCCCTCTAAGAGAGGCTTGAGGCAAAGGATCCCATAACCCCCATGCTTTTTGTAATTGTTATGGATTACTTGCATAGAGTGCTGTAGAACCCGGACAAAATCCTTGATTTTAACTACCACTTAAAGTGTGAGAGATTGAAAATTATTAAACTTAGCCTTGCGAATGATTTATTGCTCTTTAGTAGAGGAGACTAAAAATCAAATGAGCTTGTGATGTAGGTTTTCCAAAATTTTTCCAGATCAACAGGCTTGAGTGTGAATCCCTCAAAATCTATGTCGTACTACAATGGTGTTAATGAGCACACAAAGAGACTGATACAAGGCTATACTTCTTTTGTTGAAGGATCTTTGCCATTCAGATACCTTAACGTGCTACTTACCTGCAAGAAGTTAAAAATTCACCTATGCCTGGGCCTGGATGACAAATTGTGCAGAAGGTTGCTCATTGGAACTCAAGGTTGTTAAGCTATGCAAGAAGGTGCAACTGATTCAAAGTGTTATCTTTGCCATAACTCACTTCTGGATGTAGTGTTTTCCATTACCAAAGAAAGTGATCTAGAGAATTGAAGCCATTTGCAGGTCGTTTTTGTGGACGAGTATTGAGAAGATTACACGAATGTCACCTGTAGCTTGGGAGCAGGTTTGTCGTCCAAAATCCTAAGGAGGTATGTGTTGTGGATGAAAAATCACAGAGCCGCCATCATCCTTTATTCGTTCCTAAGGAACAGGGAAATAATGGTAAAACCTAAAGATTAAGGATGAGACCTAGGGTTCAAGAATCGGTTAAGTGAAAGGAAGGTATTAGTAACCCCTCACCTCCATTGTACTCAATGAGATCCTTCTCTAAGTTTAGGGTTATTGCTTGTCTATGCGAATGTTTCCTTTAACGTATTATTTGCTGAATTATTTTTATTTTATAAAGAATTATTTTGTTATTAGGATAAAAGAATGTTTAATTAAAAAAGGAGAACTTAGAAAATGTTTTTGATTATTGTACTCGCTAGAGTGCTACGACTTTATGCCTATGTACCCTCATGTTAGATGAAGGATCAGAGTACCATAGTTCTTCTAAAAATGTTTGTTTGTTTTGTTGATTTTATATTTTGAAAAGATTCTCAACGCATCGGAGACGGAGAAGGTTTTTGATTTAAAAAATGTCTCAATGCACAATGGCAGAAGACTTAAAGTTTGAGTGTGTGGAGTTGATTTTAACTGTTAGTTAATTTGTAAAAATATATTAATTAGTTTAATTTGAGAAAATAAACTAATAGTAGATGTAAAGTTATTTTTAATTAAATAGTAAAAAGGTCAATTATATAAAATAAAATATCATATTCCTTATTCCAGATTATTCATCCCAAATTAGATTAATCGACATCCTAAAATTATCCTAGAAATTAATCTCACTTTTATCCCATAATTATCCGAAAGGTGTCGTACCTCGAAAAATACGATCCTCACGATGGACGCGGAAAACACGTTCAAACAGAGTCGCCATCGAACTTTATTCATTCCAAGGATGGAATAGGAAAATATCGATAAAACCTTTAAATAGATAAGAACATGGTCATCGCAACCAATATTCTAGGTTCGGGAGTCGATTACATGAGGGGAAGGTATTAGCACCCCTCATGTCCGTTGTACTCAACGGGAACCTTTTGATTCGATTCGTGAGAGAAATTAGATACGCTTGTTTATCTTCTATAGGAATTGCTTGCTAAAGGGGGAATGGGTGATTTTAAGATAGGGTGCTCGCCAAGGATTGGGGCCCTTATGCCTACGTATCTTCACTTATAAGAAGTGGAAAATTAAAGCATTCGTAGTTCGTGGGACTACGGGAAAATGAGGGAATTGTGGGGAATGTGCTCGCCAAGATCATCGCAATCTTGTGCCTACGTATCTTACATTCAGAGGAGAATGAAGAATCAGAGCAGCCGTAGTTCGGGCAACTACGGTAAAAGGGTTTGAAACTGAACGAGTGTTTAGGTCGCATTCTAACTGCTAAACGTTGGCTTGTCTGCTCGCTAGGGGAGGCTGAAGCACTAGTTCATATGCGCAAAAGAAGGAACTAAACAATGTTCTTGGTAAAAGGTGTATTTGAGTCGAACGAGAGTTTAGGTCGCATTCTGACTGCTAAACATTGGCTTGTCTACTCACTAGGGGAGGTTGAAGCACGAGTTTGTTATGCGCGGAAGAATGGACTAAACAATGTTCTTTGAGAATAGTTGTTTGAGTTATGGATCGCACGAGGGCGAGGAATAGATTTTGATTGGTTAAGTATTTTGGTTTGGAAATAAAGATAGATTTGAATAGGTTATAGGATTTTGGTCGCACGGGGGCGAGACAACGAGGTTAGGTTTGATGTATTGGATGTTTAGCTAGAGGTGACGATTACCTGAAGCTTAAGAAAGACTTCTCGGACCCAAGTAATCGGGGGAGTGAACCAAAGACTTGGAGCTCTCTCTTTTTCATCTAAGAAGGAAGGAAATGGGTACGGTTCGAGTAAGTGGATCAGATGACGATTACTTGAAGCTTAAGAAAGACTTCTCGGACCTCAAGTAATCGGGAAAGCGAACCAAAGACTTGGAACACTCTCTTTTTCATTGCAAAAGGAGTTGTCTGAATGGCATTTGAAAGATAGGATGTGATTAAAGTATTTTAACAGATGAGGATTACTTGAAGCTTAAGAAAGACTTCTCGGACCTCAAATAATCGAAAGAGTGAACCAAAGACTTGGAGCTCTCTTCTTTTCTCATCTAATATTATGAAAGATGTTTAATATGATTAGAGTGTATTAATCGGATGACGATTACTTGAAGCTTAAGAAAGACTTCTCGGACCCAAGTAATTGGGAGAGTGAACCAAAGACTTGGAGCTCTCTCTTTTTCATCTAAGTGTTTAGGAAAATAGATTTGAATTTGTTTATCGTTTTTTAGAAGACAATTATTCAGGCTTAAGAAAGACTTCTCTGACCCAAACAATTGGGAGAGTGAACCAAAGACTTGGAGCTCTCTCTTTTTCATCTTTTATTGAAATTGTATTTGAGTAGTTATTAAGTATTTTAATTTGATTTAGAGAAAATACTCGATGTGAATCGAGGTTTGAAATTAGAGTTTTAACGTGTACACTAGCAAAGTGGGCTAGTCTTCTAAGTGACCAATTAGAAATAATTGATCAAATAGGTATCACTGTAAGGAAGCCCAGGATTAAGCTTTAAAATGTTGTGTCTGTGACCAAAAGGTTGATGGCGAGACTTTAAAAGTACTCGACTTACAAGGGTAGAAAATGGCTCGACTAATCGAGAATTTATTTTTTTAAAGGGTTTAAAAATATTAAAGCATAAATAAAACAAAAGCGATAAAAATATTACATTTTGGGAGTGGGATACACTTTTATCGAATGGGGATAGAATATAATAAGATGGATAAACCGAACTTACCCGAATAAGTGCGTGTTGTAGCGCGCTTAGAACTCAATTGTTATATCGAAATAACTATTGGATGTGTGAGTAAGGTATTTAAACAAAAGATTAATTAACTAAAAAATGTATTTTAATTAAGAAATCTAGGTTTATTAACCTCAACCGTTTAAACTAACTAATAAATGAAATATCAATTTCAGTACTTAATTAAATTAATTAAAAAATGAATTAACCTAATTGATTATTAAAAACGAAACTATAATTAATCATGCATATTAATAATAATTAGATAGCAATAATAAAAGAAAAAGTTAGAAAAGTGAGTATGGTGGAATTGAATCACTAGTTAGCTTGCCTTTACTACTTGAAGCAATTCACATGTAGCTTGGACCAGTCAACAGTAATAATATCATGGAAGTAAATGGAAGAAATTTGAAAGTTTTAATTTTGTGTTGTAGTACTACAACTTCTCCTTTAAACATTCAAATGGACCAAATGATTTTTTTTTTAAAACTCTAGTAAATAGACCAAATGGACCAAAAGAAAATATTAACAAATAATAATACCTCATGAAAGAAACAATGAATTAGTTGAATCTCAACTTTTTCAACCTTATGTTTCAATGGCCGACGAGATATCACACTAAAACTAGTGAGGTTTGAAGTCACACGCTTGATATCGGACTAAGTTTCTTTTTGTTTGCCGAAAAGATTTACTTTAAGTGGTAACACCATAAAGTCAAAAAATTAACAAAGTTTTTCTTCACGTGAAATTACCTTGATGTTTACCACAAAATAGCCATGTAAATATTAATCTCATATTAATAATAATAAATATCACCCAATGTTTATGTAATCAATTTCATAATGATCACAAAAAATTATAACAGTAAAAAATGAATGGCTAAGGCAATATTTTTCTACCTATGCTGAAATATGAGACTAAGTTCCGTCTTCAAAACATGCAGGTATAGAAAAACAAAACAAAACTCTCCCATCATCATGTAAAATCATGACCCGTTCAAAACAGTATCCGACATAACACAACAGAAATTATTTCAAAAAGTTTACCGAACCGAAGTGTAATGCCGCAAGCCGGGTGATTGCGAGTTGTTATTAACTTGGATTGAGGCTTCTCGGTATTATTAGTAGGAAGAGCTCCAACTGAAATATGAAACAAAAAAAAAGACCAAGACAGAAGACATACGAAACACTTGTAAACTCGAAGCAAAATAAAAACGCAAACGCAGTGCTATAATTAACAGCATATAACAATATTTCGCAAGACAAACTCATAGACAAAAATAAGTATTAAATTCAATCAATACACACAACCACTACTTCAGAATACTGCAGTGCAATATTGAACGGATTTCTAGCGGCATAACAGTCATGTGATTGATCACCGAAGCCACAGAAGGAAGTTACGAATAAACAAAGCACCAACAACAGCAACGACATAAATTAACAATCAATATCGCTACAGATGCGTATTCGAAAACGAGCCATTACTACGCCAATATCAAACCAAAATAATATGACCGAACCGCAATCGAAACAGAAATATAATAGCAACCACGACCATAACAGATACATGATTTGAGATACATAACTGAAACACTGCAGTAAATACACTACCGATATGCTTTAAAAGAAAAAATCGAGATTATTACCGACATTACGGTTGCTATTGTGGTTGTCGACTGCAGTTGTCGTAATGAGCTGAGATCTAAAGCCTCATTTGTGGCTCAACATTGCTGCTAAACATTCCAAGCTGAAGGAATCAAACCGAGTTGCCGCAGAAGCCGAAGATTTATCCTTGTTGCCGCGAATGCTCTGTGCTTCTTCATAAGGCTAACAACATCTCCAACCATTGCTTGACATCAACCTAGTCAGTGTTCCCGACGCTGCCATAAACACGAGATCAACCTGAATCCTTCCTTTACCTTGCAAAATATGTGTTCGGTGTTATTTAGTTGCCACTGATGTTGTTGTTGATCTGGAAACAATCTAACTGAGATGTTATCTGGTTGCTGGAGCAGAAGTGAATGAATACGTTGAGACCTCGTGTCATGGGCGGCCAATCTTCTGTTTCCGTTTCCTTCCAGTTCTGTTGAGAAGGAGAAAGGTTGCAACAAGGATACGCAGCCATGGATTGTGGCTGATTAATGGGTTTTATTTCCTATTGGAGAGTGGAGGCGAGCTCGCGGATTTGATGGGATGAAAAAGTTGAGCGAGATAGTGATGGTAGGACTAGGGTGACGGTGTTTTGAAGTTGGGAAGAAGAACGAAGAAACGACGACTAGGGTTCTTTTGTGAGATGGAAGAAGAATTGATGATTGAGGGGGAGAAGAAACAGAGGGACGGTGATGGAAGAAAGGGCTTAGGGTTACGAATATGGGACGACTAGGGTTTCAGAATTGACCTCCTTGGAAAGATGAACAGTTACCCCAATTTATACTAAATGATAACCCTAATTTTTCAAAATATCTCCACCGTGTTTTTCATTTTTCTTTTAATTCTTTTTTATTTTTCTTTTAATGTTTCTGAATCATAAATTAAATTAATAAACCTATTTTCTATTTCTAATTTAATTCTAACTCTTAATTACAATTCTAAATCTATTTAAATTATAATTTTAATTCTAATTAATTATAATTAAAATCTAATCTAATTTCTTACTTAAAAAAAATAAATTCTAAATTTTAATCTTATTTAAAATTCTACTTCTATTTTAAATCTATTTTTCTAAATTAAAATTCTAAGTTATAATTAAGTTCTAATTTAAATCTATTCTAACATTATCTAAAAATAAAAATGATAAAACAAAAAATAATGATAAATACAAAAAATGCGACGTGTCACAAATTTATTGGGCAAAGAGGTGGAAAAAATTTACTTTTGCTAAAAAAACGCTACGCTGTACAAGCGAAGTAAATTGAAAAATAAAGTCTGGCAAATGAAAATTTTGCAACAGGTAGGACAAATTTGGGGTATGACAGATGCCCCTATCTAATTGTCTTGAACCTGAGAGAATGGACTGCTGCATGGCATTCATTTTTAGGGTGGAAGTCAATTAGATACAAAAAGACCCCGAAATTTATCCGACAAGGGAATAAAGTGCAAATGCAAGAAGATATAGAAATATCAGCAGGGGAAAAGATCATAAGAAACTCTTAAAATAAACTCCGCTTGGGGAGAGATCAGAGTAACAGCTGTTGGGGATCATTATCAACTGCATGGTTGATGAATAACTTGTTGGGGAATAAAAATTCCACAAGCATGCGGGAGTATTAACTCTTTTCAGAGCCATACTGCCGACTTTGATGGAAGACTGACCAAGATGCTGGTGAATCGATCCTGGATTCTGCTATGTTGTTATGTTATGTTGCTAAGGAGATAGCAATGCTACGTGTTACAATGCACAAACATGCAACTAAAAATGCAACTGCTAGGGAGTGTAAGATGCGTATGCAAATGATATGCAATGCATATGAGAATGCAACCGGGTAACTGGATTTGGTAAGGCTTTAATTTTGGTTTAGGATTAGATGCAACAAGGTGAAAAGATTTACGGGGTATACTGGCTTATCAACTCGGGGGTTGAGAAAAACAAATATACTATCGACTTAGGGGTCGAGGATAAATCATAACAACAAGTTAACTTGAGGGTTGAATAATAAGGATATCGACTCGGGGGTCGAGAAAAGCAAATAAAATATCGACTCGGGGGTCGAGGAAAACAAAACAATATTGACTCGGGGGTCGAGAAAAACAAAACAATATCGACTCGGGGGTCAAGAAAAACAAGACAATATCGACTCGGGGGTCGAGAAAAACAAGACAATATCGACTCGGGGGTCGAAAGTTAAAGTAAGATATCAACGCAGGGGTTGAGGAAAGGTAAATATCGACTCGGGGGTCGAGAAAATAAAGGCAAGGTTGACTCGGGGGTCAAAAGTTATAGAAAAGTATCAACTCAGGGGTTGAGAAAGAGAAATGATTATGCTATGTATGCGTATGATACATGCTAGTTATATGATGCATATGCGAATGCAAGCAAATGATTGGTTTTATGAAGGTGCCGACAAGGGTGAACTTTGGTAGTTGCCGATAAAGGATTGGACTTTAAGAGATGCCAAGCAGGGTTGGACTTTTAATGGTTGCCAATACAAATTGAACTTTAGGAGATGCCAAGCGGGGTTGGACTTTAAGAGATGCCAAGCAGGGTTGGACTTTTAATGGTTGCCAATACAAATTGGACTTTAGGAGATGCCAAGCGGGGTTGGACTTTAAAAGATGCCAAGCGGGGTTGGACTTTTGGGTTATGATGCCAGCCAGGTGGACTTTTATGTAGTTGCCAATACAAGATTGGACTTTTAGGTTTTATGGGATGCCAACTAAAGTGGACTTTATTCGGTGAAAGTATTTGACTTCCCGACACACGGTATCTGATAATGATATGCTCAGAAGACAGATGTGGATGTTATCGGTGCCCCAAGTTAGATCTTTGTAGAAGTTGGCTGCTTGTTCCTTGGAGAACCTTAACTTCTAACCAATGTGTCATGACAGCTTACAAATGTCGAGCGTAGTGACGTAACCAAAGCATGCTGAATGTGTGAGCGTAGCGACTTAACCAATGCTTGTTGATCATGTTTTTGCTCTGCCCCAAGGCTTTTGACGCTTGTTGACCTCAACAATTGTTAGCGTCTGGCATGGTCTGCTTGACCAACTTTGAAAGCATGGAGGAAAGTTTCCCTCTGTTCAACTAGTCTACCTCAGTCTGCAGCGTATTTGGATGATTTTTCCTTGAAATTTTTATACCATGACATAGTATGAGATGTTTTGCCCCAGTATCTGCATCTCTGTAGTGGTCTGCCCCTGTTTGAACCTCGGAAGGACTTGCCCTAAATTCACGATCAAGTTCCTCTTTGATTACCCTTGGAATTTTCTATTATGTCAAATACTGATTTGCAGTTTAAAATTGTTCATTCAAAAATGGTAATTTTAATGCGACATTCATGCAAGTTTTTTAAAAATATCATTTATTGGAAATGATGTGACAGTGTATAGAGAGCGGACTATTAGTCCAAACGTAGTGCTAATTTACTGGTGTGTGAAAAATATACCAAGAATATGACACCAATACAGAAGATTAGCAAATATGTAGGAGTCAGTTTACGCAACCTTGTTGTAGTATGCTTTTAGAATAAACCCCGCCTCAATTAGGTCTTTTGAGGGTTGTATCGTGGTCTGGTTCACGGTTATAGAAACAAAGGATATAAGCCTCAAAGTTTGATTTGTACCCACCCCTTCTTCTTAATGATCTTCAGTCCTACATTCAATTAATACGCACTTAGAGCTTGACGGTCTAATCTTGATGATTCAAGGTATGCTTGAAATGGAAGTCACCTTTATTTTGTTTTTTTTATGGATGTCATTGACCCTTTTGGTTCTTGATATGGTGGCCACTGATCTTATTTAATTTTCTTGAGGATTTGAGGACCTCTTTTGATTTTTCTTTTGATCCCTAATTTTTGCATGGACTGATTTTGTTCTTCAAGTCCATCGGGATTGCCTTGACTCTTGCCTAAGTCTCCTTTTAAGGTGTTCGACTTAGCAGGCTTTTCATTATATATTTTTTGAAGGGTTTGTGACTGTCAAGTCATTGGTCTTTGATGAAATACCGTCATATCTTGGATTTTGTTTCATGATTTGAGTGCGTAATCAGGTTAACTGAACACTACCCTGCCCCAGGTTAAGCGTAAGGGTTTAGAAATCCGAAGGAAACTCCTACTTCTAGGCTCGAAGTGGTTAACTAGGGACTTACTCCTTATTTCTTCAGTGTTTAGGGGGTTTTAAACAATGCCTGTACATCATCGGCGGAATTTTATCCAAAAGCATACTTATCAGCAATTATGGGTATTTAGTTTTCGTCATCCTCCCTCAAATCTTTACTAAACAGCAGTGCGATAAAGGAAGTGAATTTTTTGTGATTTTGCGATAAATGAGAAAATGTGAGTGAATACGAATGGCTTTGATAAAAAACATGCATAATTATCACATTAACAATACCATTAATAAGAAACAATGTATAAAAGTATGTAGCACTATAACAGAAAAGAAACTACAAATGCGTAAAAACAATATGGAAATTGCCAGTATTGAGGAACTAGGTTTTTCTCTCTTGCATCAGAGTTGAGCTACCCTTCTTGCTCATCGAGATCAGTATGATAACCTTCTTCATATCTACTCTCTGCAGCTTCTTCCATGTCATGGACTGATGGACCCGCTTGATCATATGAATGATTGATGTTGATATGAAGACCTTGATGCGTAAACGAGATTAGCTTAGAATCAATCAGATTTTTAACCTTGTTCTTGAACTATTTACAATCGTCTGTTGAATGCCCCATGGCATCAGCATGGTAGCCGCATCGTGCATGGGTGTCAAATCCTGGTGGGTATGGAGGAATCACATGATCCAAGCCCTTCGGCGTTATCAGTCCACTATTGATCAATCGTGGTAGCACGTGACTGTATGTCATTGGTAATGGATCAAAATGTCTTTTTGGTGTTTGGTTAAAGTAACGTCGTCATTGTGGAGCATGTTGATGTGCAACCTGCTGTTGATAATGAGTACCTCTATTGATAGGAGGATATTGACCATGTGAAGAGACCGGAGTCCCACAGGTAGACCCATAGGATTGCTGATTTTGAACAGTTGAGTTGCTTGGGTGTGGAGGATAAGGTATCGAGGATGGAGCTTGTGGAGCGTCCCAGACTATATTGATCTCATCCTCTTCTTCCTCTTGGGAGCTAACAACTTATTCACTTTCACTAGCTGGGATGTTCGAGGCGTCTTGGACCTTTCCCTTCTTGAGATGGCTCTCAATGCGTTCTCCTACTAGAACCAAGTCAACAAAATTCAATGTCCCATTACCCATCATCTTTTCCAGGTAAGGGTCTTGCAAGGAATCTATGAACATGTAAACCAATTCTCTGTCTAAAAGCGGTGGTTGAACGTGAGCAGCTACCTCTCTCCATCTCTGAGCATACCCTCTGAAGGACTCGTTTTCCTCTTGAGATAAGCCTTGCAACTGTATACGATTGGGAGCCACATCAATATTGTATTGGTATTGCTTCACAAAGGCGTTGGCTAAGTCCGACCACAACTGGATATGACTACTTTCTAGCTGCATGTACCAACTTAGCGATACCCCACTCAAACTGTCTTGGAAACAAGGAATCATGAGTTTATCATTGTGAGCATATGACGTCATCTTTCTGCAAAACATTACCAAATGTTGCTTTGGACAGCTATCTCCGTTGTATTTCTCAAAATTCGGCATCTTGAACTTTGGAGGTATTGCAAGTCCGGGTACCAAACACAGGTCTAAGGCATTTAGATCAGAAGTATCACGCTCCATCATGATTTCAATTTTCTCTTCCAATACACGACATCTATCAGCGAACTCAACACCCTGAGGTCGTTCATTATTCACCACCAGGCTTTCCCCTTGGGAATTTGGCGCAGTGAATGCAAAGCTATGGTATTCAACAGCATCATGAGACGAGGCATGCTCATCCCGAATAGTGTGACGCTCTTGTATAACCTGATCTTCAATAGGAATCCGCACAGGCCGAGGTATGTCGTTCTCGGTGACTATAGGTCGTTGAAAGTTGTTCTCTTTCCTTGTCAAGACTAACATAGTTTCCACAAGTTGGTCCAACTGGTTCTTCATCAAATCAACATCTGCTCTTAAAGCAAACTGGCTCTGTTCTTCCGAGTTCATGATTCTTCCAAGAGCTGCTTCAAGTCCGATACAGGTGTCGGGAAATCAACTGCGGGTTATAGACAAAGGATGGATAAGTTTTCTGGTTGAGAGAATGATATGCAATGCAGATGAAATGCAAATGCAATGGTATGCGAATGCAATGCACAAACAGGATCATAGGCTCAATCACATGCTGAGGTCAGATAGAACAGCGGGTAAATAACGGACGTCTCTGATCACAGGAACCCCATAGGTAGGCTCTAAACGGGTAGGTGCCTAGAGTCATGGATCTTTTCGAAGATATTATTACCATGACAAAGATTCATCCGATAATAATATCCTCGGAGGATCTCTTCTAGGTGAGGTTTTTGCGTCGTCCCACGAGAAAGACTCCTCGTGAGTCTCTACTACACAACCATCGAGTCCAAGGTTTCTTAAAGGGACCTCAGAGTCATAGATCGAGGTTGAAAATATCATTGTCAGAATAACGATACGTTCAAGGGATCTCATCTGATTGGGGCGTTCGCATCAACCCAAAAAGGATTAACCCTCATGAGTTAACACTACCAACCACCATGGATAAGGATAAAAGGTCCTTAGAGTTATAGATTCAACCTTAAAAACACTACTGCCATGGCAAAGACTCACCACAACAATAGCATCCTTAAGGGAATCAACTCTAAGCGGGGTTTTCGCTTCCTCCCAACGAGAAAGACTCCTCGAGGGATTCCACTACACAACCACCATTCTAATCCTATGGTTTTTCTCGGACTCGGGTGTAGAGCCATCTCACAAAGTTCTCACAATCAGAGAACCCCAACAGTGTCACAAGAAACAACAATAAGATATATAAAAATAAACAAGCAATTAAATAATAAGAACATAAATACACAAACGGATCTAACTCTCGCGAATCGAGTCAAGTTAGGCTTGACTCTCTCTAGCATAGGGCTATGCAATTTCCCCAGCAGAGTCGTCATCTGTCGTACCTCGAAAAATACGATCCTCGCGATGGACGCGGAAAATACGTTCAAACAGAGTTGCCACCGAACTTTATTCATTTCAAGGATGGAATATGAAAATACCGATAAAACCTTTTAAGAGATAAGAACATGGTCATCGCAACCAATATTCTAGGTTCGGGAGTCGATTACATGAGGGGAAGGTATTAGCACCCCTCATGTCCGTTGTACTCAACGGGAACCTTTTGATTCGATTCGTGAGAGAAATTAGATACGCTTGTTTATCTTCTAGAGGAATTGCTTGCTAAAGGGGGAATAAGTGATTTTAAGATAGGGTGCTCGCCAAGGATTGGGGCCCTTGTGCCTACGTATCTTCACTTATAAGAAGTGGAAAATCAGAGCATTCGTAGTTCGTGGGACTACGGGAAAATGAGGGAATTGTGGGGAATGTGCTCGCCAAGATCATCACAATCTTGTGCCTACGTATCTTACATTCAGAGGAGAATGAAGAATCAGAGCAGCCGTAGTTCGGCCAACAACGGTAAAAGGATTTGAAACTGAACGAGTGTTTAGGTCACATTCTAACTGCTAAACATTGGCTTGTCTGCTCGCTAGGGGAGGCTGAAGCACTAGTTCATATGTGCGAAAGAAGGGACTAAACAATGTTCTTGGTAAAAGGTGTATTTGAGTCGAACGAGAGTTTAGGTCGCATTCTGACTGCTAAACATTGGCTTGTCTGCTCACTAGGGGAGGCTGAAGCACGAGTTTGTTATGCGCGGAAGAATGGACTAAATAATGTTCTTTGAGAAGAGTTGTTTGAGTTATGGATCGCACGAGGGCGAGGAATAGATTTTGATTGGTTAAGTATTTTGGTTTGGAAATAAAGATAGATTTGAATAGGTTATAGGATTTTGGTCGCACGGGGCGAGACAACGAGGTTAGGTTTGATGTATTGGATGTTTAGCTAGAGGTGACGATTACCTGAAGCTTAAGAAAGACTTCTCGGACCCAAGTAATCAGGAGAGTGAACCAAAGACTTGGAGCTCTCTCTTTTTCATCTAAGAAGGAAGGAAATGGGTACGGTTCGAGTAAGTGGATCAGATGACGATTACTTGAAGCTTAAGAAAGACTTCTCGGACCTCAAGTAATCGGGAAAGCGAACTAAAGACTTGGAACGCTCTCTTTTTCATCGCAAAAGGAGTTGTCTGAATGGCATTTGAAAGATAGGATGTGATTAAAGTATTTTAACAGATGAGGATTACTTGAAGCTTAAGAAAGACTTCTCGGACCTCAAATAATCGAAAGAGTGAACCAAAGACTTGGATCTCTCTTCTTTTCTCATCTAATATTATGAAAGATGTTTAATATGATTAGAGTGTATTAATCGGATGACGATTACTTGAAGCTTAAGAAAGACTTCTCGGACCCAAGTAATCGGGAGAGTGAACCAAATACTTGGAGCTCTCTCTTTTTCATCTAAGTGTTTAGGAAAATAGATTTGAATTTGTTTATCGTTTTTTAGAAGACAATTATTCAGGCTTAAGAAATACTTCTCTGACCCAAACAATTGGGCGAGTGAACCAAAGACTTGGAGCTCTCTCTTTTTTATCTTTTATTGAAATTGTATTTGAGTAGTTATTAAGTATTTTAAATTGATTTAGAGAAAATACTCGATGTGAATCAAGGTTTAAAATTAGAGTTTTAACGTGTACACTAGCAAAGTGGGCTAGTCTTCTAAGTGACCAATTAGAAATAATTGATCAAATAGGTATCACTGTAAGGAAGCCCAGGATTAAGCTTTAAAATGTTGTGTCTGTGACCAAAAGGTTGATGGCGAGACTTTAAAAGCACTCGACTTACAAGGGTAGAAAATGGCTCGACTAATCGAGAATTTATTTTTTTAAAGGGTTCAAAAATATTAAAGCATAAATAAAACAAAAGCGATAAAAATATTACATTTTGGGAGTGGGATACACTTTTATCGAATGGGGATAGAATATAATAAGATGGATAAACCGAACTTACCCGAATAAGTGTGTGTTGTAGCGCGCTTAGAACTCAATTGTTATATCGAAATAACTATTGGATGTGTGAGTAAGGTATTTAAACAAAAGATTAATTAACTAAAAGATGTATTTTAATTAAGAAATCTAGGTTTATTAACCTCAACCGTTTAAACTAACTAATAAATGAAATATCAATTTCAGTACTTAATTAAATTAATTAAAAAATAATTAACCTAATTGATTATTCAAAACGAAACTATAATTAATCATGCATATTAATAATAATAATAAGATAGCAATAATAAAAGAAAAGTTAGAAAAGTGAGTATGGTGGAATTGAATCACTAGTTAGCTTGCCTTTACTACTTGAAGCAATTCACATGTAGCTTGGACCAGTCAACAGTAATAATATCATGGAAGTAAATGGAAGAAATTTGAAAGTTTTAATTTTGTGTTGTAGTACTACAACTTCTCCTTTAAACATTCAAATGGACCAAATGATTTTTTTTTAAAACTCTAGTAAATAGACCAAATGGACCAAAAGAAAATATTAACAAATAATAATACCTCATGAAAGAAACAATGAATTAGTTGAATCTCAACTTTTTCAACCTTATGTTTCAATGGCCGACGAGATATCACACTAAAACTAGTGAGGTTTGAAGTCACACGCTTGATATCGGACTAAGTTTCTTTTTGTTTGCCGAAAAGATTTACTTTAAGTGGTAACACCATAAAGTCAAAAAATTAACAAAGTTTTTCTTCACGTGAAATTACCTTGATGTTTACCACAAAATAGCCATGTAAATATTAATCTCATATTAATAATAATAAATATCACCCAATGTTTATGTAATCAATTTCATAATGATCACAAAAAATTATAAGAGTAAAAAATGAATGGCTAAGGCAATATTTTTCTACCTATGCTGAAATATGAGACTAAGTTCCGTCTTCAAAACATGCAGGTATAGAAAAACAAAACAAAACTCTCCCATCATCATGTAAAATCATGACCCGTTCAAAACAGTATCCGACATAACACAACAGAAATTATTTCAAAAAGTTTACCGAACCGAAGTGTAATGCCGCAAGCCGGGTGATTGCGAGTTGTTATTAACTTGGATTGAGGCTTCTCGGTATTATTAGTAGGAAGAGCTCCAACTGAAATATGAAACAAAAAAACAGACCAAGACAGAAGACATACGAAACACTTGTAAACTCGAAGCAAAATAAAAACGCAAACGCAGTGCTATAATTAACAGCATATAACAATATTTCGCAAGACAAACTCATAGACAAAAATAAGTATTAAATTCAATCAATACACACAACCACTACTTCAGAATACTGCAGTGCAATATTGAACGGATTTCTAGCGGCATAACAGTCATGTGATTGATCACCGAAGCCACAGAAGGAAGTTACGAATAAACAAAGCACCAACAACAGCAACGACATAAATTAACAATCAATATCGCTACAGATGCGTATTCGAAAACGAGCCATTACTACGCCAATATCAAACCAAAATAATATGACCGAACCGCAATCGAAACAGAAATATAATAGCAACCACGACCATAACAGATACATGATTTGAGATACATAACTGAAACACTGCAGTAAATACACTACCGATATGCTTTAAAAGAAAAAATCGAGATTATTACCGACATTACGGTTGCTATTGTGGTTGTCGACTGCAGTTGTCGTAATGAGCTGAGATCTAAAGCCTCATTTGTGGCTCAACATTGCTGCTAAACATTCCAAGCTGAAGGAATCAAACCGAGTTGCCGCAGAAGCCGAAGATTTATCCTTGTTGCCGCGAATGCTCTGTGCTTCTTCATAAGGCTAACAACATCTCCAACCATTGCTTGACATCAACCTAGTCAGTGTTCCCGACGCTGCCATAAACACGAGATCAACCTGAATCCTTCCTTTACCTTGCAAAATATGTGTTCGGTGTTATTTAGTTGCCACTGATGTTGTTGTTGATCTGGAAACAATCTAACTGAGATGTTATCTGGTTGCTGGAGCAGAAGTGAATGAATACGTTGAGACCTCGTGTCATGGGCGGCCAATCTTCTGTTTCAGTTTCCTTCCAGTTCTGTTGAGAAGGAGAAAGGTTGCAACAAGGATACGCAGCCATGGATTGTGGCTGATTAATGGGTTTTATTTCCTATTGGAGAGTGGAGGCGAGCTCGCGGATTTGATGGGATGAAAAAGTTGAGCGAGATAGTGATGGTAGGACTAGGGTGACGGTGTTTTGAAGTTGGGAAGAAGAACGAAGAAACGACGACTAGGGTTCTTTTGTGAGATGGAAGAAGAATTGATGATTGAGGGGGAGAAGAAACAGAGGGACGGTGATGGAAGAAAGGGCTTAGGGTTACGAATATGGGACGACTAGGGTTTCAGAATTGACCTCCTTGGAAAGATGAACAGTTACCCCAATTTATACTAAATGATAACCCTAATTTTTCAAAATATCTCCACCGTGTTTTTCATTTTTCTTTTAATTCTTTTTTATTTTTCTTTTAATGTTTCTGAATCATAAATTAAATTAATAAACCTATTTTCTATTTCTAATTTAATTCTAACTCTTAATTACAATTCTAAATCTATTTAAATTATAATTTTAATTCTAATTAATTATAATTAAAATCTAATCTAATTTCTTACTTAAAAAAAATAAATTCTAAATTTTAATCTTATTTAAAATTCTACTTCTATTTTAAATCTATTTTTCTAAATTAAAATTCTAAGTTATAATTAAGTTCTAATTTAAATCTATTCTAACATTATCTAAAAATAAAAATGATAAAACAAAAAATAATGATAAATACAAAAAATGCGACGTGTCACAAATTTATTGGGCAAAGAGGTGGAAAAAATTTACTTTTGCTAAAAAAACGCTACGCTGTACAAGCGAAGTAAATTGAAAAATAAAGTCTGGCAAATGAAAATTTTGCAACAGGTAGGACAAATTTGGGGTATGACAGATGCCCCTATCTAATTGTCTTGAACCTGAGAGAATGGACTGCTGCATGGCATTCATTTTTAGGGTGGAAGTCAATTAGATACAAAAAGACCCCGAAATTTATCCGACAAGGGAATAAAGTGCAAATGCAAGAAGATATAGAAATATCAGCAGGGGAAAAGATCATAAGAAACTCTTAAAATAAACTCCGCTTGGGGAGAGATCAGAGTAACAGCTGTTGGGGATCATTATCAACTGCATGGTTGATGAATAACTTGTTGGGGAATAAAAATTCCACAAGCATGCGGGAGTATTAACTCTTTTCAGAGCCATACTGCCGACTTTGATGGAAGACTGACCAAGATGCTGGTGAATCGATCCTGGATTCTGCTATGTTGTTATGTTATGTTGCTAAGGAGATAGCAATGCTACGTGTTACAATGCACAAACATGCAACTAAAAATGCAACTGCTAGGGAGTGTAAGATGCGTATGCAAATGATATGCAATGCATATGAGAATGCAACCGGGTAACTGGATTTGGTAAGGCTTTAATTTTGGTTTAGGATTAGATGCAACAAGGTGAAAAGATTTACGGGGTATACTGGCTTATCAACTCGGGGGTTGAGAAAAACAAATATACTATCGACTTAGGGGTCGAGGATAAATCATAACAACAAGTTAACTTGAGGGTTGAATAATAAGGATATCGACTCGGGGGTCGAGAAAAGCAAATAAAATATCGACTCGGGGGTCGAGGAAAACAAAACAATATTGACTCGGGGGTCGAGAAAAACAAAACAATATCGACTCGGGGGTCAAGAAAAACAAGACAATATCGACTCGGGGGTCGAGAAAAACAAGACAATATCGACTCGGGGGTCGAAAGTTAAAGTAAGATATCAACGCAGGGGTTGAGGAAAGGTAAATATCGACTCGGGGGTCGAGAAAATAAAGGCAAGGTTGACTCGGGGGTCAAAAGTTATAGAAAAGTATCAACTCAGGGGTTGAGAAAGAGAAATGATTATGCTATGTATGCGTATGATACATGCTAGTTATATGATGCATATGCGAATGCAAGCAAATGATTGGTTTTATGAAGGTGCCGACAAGGGTGAACTTTGGTAGTTGCCGATAAAGGATTGGACTTTAAGAGATGCCAAGCAGGGTTGGACTTTTAATGGTTGCCAATACAAATTGAACTTTAGGAGATGCCAAGCGGGGTTGGACTTTAAGAGATGCCAAGCAGGGTTGGACTTTTAATGGTTGCCAATACAAATTGGACTTTAGGAGATGCCAAGCGGGGTTGGACTTTAAAAGATGCCAAGCGGGGTTGGACTTTTGGGTTATGATGCCAGCCAGGTGGACTTTTATGTAGTTGCCAATACAAGATTGGACTTTTAGGTTTTATGGGATGCCAACTAAAGTGGACTTTATTCGGTGAAAGTATTTGACTTCCCGACACACGGTATCTGATAATGATATGCTCAGAAGACAGATGTGGATGTTATCGGTGCCCCAAGTTAGATCTTTGTAGAAGTTGGCTGCTTGTTCCTTGGAGAACCTTAACTTCTAACCAATGTGTCATGACAGCTTACAAATGTCGAGCGTAGTGACGTAACCAAAGCATGCTGAATGTGTGAGCGTAGCGACTTAACCAATGCTTGTTGATCATGTTTTTGCTCTGCCCCAAGGCTTTTGACGCTTGTTGACCTCAACAATTGTTAGCGTCTGGCATGGTCTGCTTGACCAACTTTGAAAGCATGGAGGAAAGTTTCCCTCTGTTCAACTAGTCTACCTCAGTCTGCAGCGTATTTGGATGATTTTTCCTTGAAATTTTTATACCATGACATAGTATGAGATGTTTTGCCCCAGTATCTGCATCTCTGTAGTGGTCTGCCCCTGTTTGAACCTCGGAAGGACTTGCCCTAAATTCACGATCAAGTTCCTCTTTGATTACCCTTGGAATTTTCTATTATGTCAAATACTGATTTGCAGTTTAAAATTGTTCATTCAAAAATGGTAATTTTAATGCGACATTCATGCAAGTTTTTTAAAAATATCATTTATTGGAAATGATGTGACAGTGTATAGAGAGCGGACTATTAGTCCAAACGTAGTGCTAATTTACTGGTGTGTGAAAAATATACCAAGAATATGACACCAATACAGAAGATTAGTAAATATGTAGGAGTCAGTTTACGCAACCTTGTTGTAGTATGCTTTTAGAATAAACCCCGCCTCAATTAGGTCTTTTGAGGGTTGTATCGTGGTCTGGTTCACGGTTATAGAAACAAAGGATATAAGCCTCAAAGTTTGATTTGTACCCACCCCTTCTTCTTAATGATCTTCAGTCCTACATTCAATTAATACGCACTTAGAGCTTGACGGTCTAATCTTGATGATTCAAGGTATGCTTGAAATGGAAGTCACCTTTATTTTGTTTTTTTTATGGATGTCATTGACCCTTTTGGTTCTTGATATGGTGGCCACTGATCTTATTTAATTTTCTTGAGGATTTGAGGACCTCTTTTGATTTTTCTTTTGATCCCTAATTTTTGCATGGACTGATTTTGTTCTTCAAGTCCATCGGGATTGCCTTGACTCTTGCCTAAGTCTCCTTTTAAGGTGTTCGACTTAGCAGGCTTTTCATTATATATTTTTTGAAGGGTTTGTGACTGTCAAGTCATTGGTCTTTGATGAAATACCGTCATATCTTGGATTTTGTTTCATGATTTGAGTGCGTAATCAGGTTAACTGAACACTACCCTGCCCCAGGTTAAGCGTAAGGGTTTAGAAATCCGAAGGAAACTCCTACTTCTAGGCTCGAAGTGGTTAACTAGGGACTTACTCCTTATTTCTTCAGTGTTTAGGGGGTTTTAAACAATGCCTGTACATCATCGGCGGAATTTTATCCAAAAGCATACTTATCAGCAATTATGGGTATTTAGTTTTCGTCATCCTCCCTCAAATCTTTACTAAACAGCAGTGCGATAAAGGAAGTGAATTTTTTGTGATTTTGCGATAAATGAGAAAATGTGAGTGAATACGAATGGCTTTGATAAAAAACATGCATAATTATCACATTAACAATACCATTAATAAGAAACAATGTATAAAAGTATGTAGCACTATAACAGAAAAGAAACTACAAATGCGTAAAAACAATATGGAAATTGCCAGTATTGAGGAACTAGGTTTTTCTCTCTTGCATCAGAGTTGAGCTACCCTTCTTGCTCATCGAGATCAGTATGATAACCTTCTTCATATCTACTCTCTGCAGCTTCTTCCATGTCATGGACTGATGGACCCGCTTGATCATATGAATGATTGATGTTGATATGAAGACCTTGATGCGTAAACGAGATTAGCTTAGAATCAATCAGATTTTTAACCTTGTTCTTGAACTATTTACAATCGTCTGTTGAATGCCCCATGGCATCAGCATGGTAGCCGCATCGTGCATGGGTGTCAAATCCTGGTGGGTATGGAGGAATCACATGATCCAAGCCCTTCGGCGTTATCAGTCCACTATTGATCAATCGTGGTAGCACGTGACTGTATGTCATTGGTAATGGATCAAAATGTCTTTTTGGTGTTTGGTTAAAGTAACGTCGTCATTGTGGAGCATGTTGATGTGCAACCTGCTGTTGATAATGAGTACCTCTATTGATAGGAGGATATTGACCATGTGAAGAGACCGGAGTCCCACAGGTAAACCCATAGGATTGCTGATTTTGAACAGTTGAGTTGCTTGGGTGTGGAGGATAAGGTATCGAGGATGGAGCTTGTGGAGCGTCCCAGACTATATTGATCTCATCCTCTTCTTCCTCTTGGGAGCTAACAACTTATTCACTTTCACTAGCTGGGATGTTCGAGGCGTCTTGGACCTTTCCCTTCTTGAGATGGCTCTCAATGCGTTCTCCTACTAGAACCAAGTCAACAAAATTCAATGTCCCATTACCCATCATCTTTTCCAGGTAAGGGTCTTGCAAGGAATCTATGAACATGTAAACCAATTCTCTGTCTAAAAGCGGTGGTTGAACGTGAGCAGCTACCTCTCTCCATCTCTGAGCATACCCTCTGAAGGACTCGTTTTCCTCTTGAGATAAGCCTTGCAACTGTATACGATTGGGAGCCACATCAATATTGTATTGGTATTGCTTCACAAAGGCGTTGGCTAAGTCCGACCACAACTGGATATGACTACTTTCTAGCTGCATGTACCAACTTAGCGATGCCCCACTCAAACTGTCTTGGAAACAAGGAATCATGAGTTTATCATTGTGAGCATATGACGTCATCTTTCTGCAAAACATTACCAAATGTTGCTTTGGACAGCTATCTCCGTTGTATTTCTCAAAATTCGGCATCTTGAACTTTGGAGGTATTGCAAGTCCGGGTACCAAACACAGGTCTAAGGCATTTAGATCAGAAGTATCACGCTCCATCATGATTTCAATTTTCTCTTCCAATACACGACATCTATCAGCGAACTCAACACCCTGAGGTCGTTCATTATTCACCACCAGGCTTTCCCCTTGGGAATTTGGCGCAGTGAATGCAAAGCTATGGTATTCAACAGCATCATGAGACGAGGCATGCTCATCCCGAATAGTGTGACGCTCTTGTATAACCTGATCTTCAATAGGAATCCGCACAGGCCGAGGTATGTCGTTCTCGGTGACTATAGGTCGTTGAAAGTTGTTCTCTTTCCTTGTCAAGACTAACATAGTTTCCACAAGTTGGTCCAACTGGTTCTTCATCAAATCAACATCTGCTCTTGAAGCAAACTGGCTCTGTTCTTCCGAGTTCATGATTCTTCCAAGAGCTGCTTCAAGTCCGATACAGGTGTCGGGAAATCAACTGCGGGTTATAGACAAAGGATGGATAAGTTTTCTGGTTGAGAGAATGATATGCAATGCAGATGAAATGCAAATGCAATGGTATGCGAATGCAATGCACAAACAGGATCATAGGCTCAATCACATGCTGAAGTCAGATAGAACAGCGGGTAAATAACGGACGTCTCTGATCACAGGAACCCCATAGGTAGGCTCTAAACGGGTAGGTGCCTAGAGTCATGGATCTTTTCGAAGATATTATTACCATGACAAAGATTCATCCGATAATAATATCCTCGGAGGATCTCTTCTAGGTGAGGTTTTTGCGTCGTCCCACGAGAAAGACTCCTCGTGAGTCTCTACTACACAACCATCGAGTCCAAGGTTTCTTAAAGGGACCTCAGAGTCATAGATCGAGGTTGAAAATATCATTGTCAGAATAACGATACGTTCAAGGGATCTCATCTGATTGGGGCGTTCGCATCAACCCAAAAAGGATTAACCCTCATGAGTTAACACTACCAACCACCATGGATAAGGATAAAAGGTCCTTAGAGTTATAGATTCAACCTTAAAAACACTACTGCCATGGCAAAGACTCACCACAACAATAGCATCCTTAAGGGAATCAACTCTAAGCGGGGTTTTCGCTTCCTCCCAACGAGAAAGACTCCTCGAGGGATTCCACTACACAACCACCATTCTAATCCTATGGTTTTTCTCGGACTCGGGTGTAGAGCCATCTCACAAAGTTCTCACAATCAGAGAACCCCAACAGTGTCACAAGAAACAACAATAAGATATATAAAAATAAACAAGCAATTAAATAATAAGAACATAAATACACAAACGGATCTAACTCTCGCGAATCGAGTCAAGTTAGGCTTGACTCTCTCTAGCATAGGGCTATGCAATTTCCCCAGCAGAGTCGTCATCTGTCGTACCTCGAAAAATACGATCCTCGCGATGGACGCGGAAAATACGTTCAAACAGAGTTGCCACCGAACTTTATTCATTTCAAGGATGGAATATGAAAATACCGATAAAACCTTTTAAGAGATAAGAACATGGTCATCGCAACCAATATTCTAGGTTCGGGAGTCGATTACATGAGGGGAAGGTATTAGCACCCCTCATGTCCGTTGTACTCAACGGGAACCTTTTGATTCGATTCGTGAGAGAAATTAGATATGCTTGTTTATCTTCTAGAGGAATTGCTTGCTAAAGGGGGAATAAGTGATTTTAAGATAGGGTGCTCGCCAAGGATTGGGGCCCTTGTGCCTACGTATCTTCACTTATAAGAAGTGGAAAATCAGAGCATTCGTAGTTCGTGGGACTACGGGAAAATGAGGGAATTGTGGGGAATGTGCTCGCCAAGATCATCACAATCTTGTGCCTACGTATCTTACATTCAGAGGAGAATGAAGAATCAGAGCAGCCGTAGTTCGGCCAACAACGGTAAAAGGATTTGAAACTGAACGAGTGTTTAGGTCACATTCTAACTGCTAAACATTGGCTTGTCTGCTCGCTAGGGGAGGCTGAAGCACTAGTTCATATGTGCGAAAGAAGGGACTAAACAATGTTCTTGGTAAAAGGTGTATTTGAGTCGAACGAGAGTTTAGGTCGCATTCTGACTGCTAAACATTGGCTTGTCTGCTCACTAGGGGAGGCTGAAGCACGAGTTTGTTATGCGCGGAAGAATGGACTAAATAATGTTCTTTGAGAAGAGTTGTTTGAGTTATGGATCGCACGAGGGCGAGGAATAGATTTTGATTGGTTAAGTATTTTGGTTTGGAAATAAAGATAGATTTGAATAGGTTATAGGATTTTGGTCGCACGGGGGCGAGACAACGAGGTTAGGTTTGATGTATTGGATGTTTAGCTAGAGGTGACGATTACCTGAAGCTTAAGAAAGACTTCTCGGACCCAAGTAATCAGGAGAGTGAACCAAAGACTTGGAGCTCTCTCTTTTTCATCTAAGAAGGAAGGAAATGGGTACGGTTCGAGTAAGTGGATCAGATGACGATTACTTGAAGCTTAAGAAAGACTTCTCGGACCTCAAGTAATCGGGAAAGCGAACTAAAGACTTGGAACACTCTCTTTTTCATCGCAAAAGGAGTTGTCTGAATGGCATTTGAAAGATAGGATGTGATTAAAGTATTTTAACAGATGAGGATTACTTGAAGCTTAAGAAAGACTTCTCGGACCTCAAATAATCGAAAGAGTGAACCAAAGACTTGGATCTCTCTTCTTTTCTCATCTAATATTATGAAAGATGTTTAATATGATTAGAGTGTATTAATCGGATGACGATTACTTGAAGCTTAAGAAAGACTTCTCGGACCCAAGTAATCGGGAGAGTGAACCAAATACTTGGAGCTCTCTCTTTTTCATCTAAGTGTTTAGGAAAATAGATTTGAATTTGTTTATCGTTTTTTAGAAGACAATTATTCAGGCTTAAGAAATACTTCTCTGACCCAAACAATTGGGCGAGTGAACCAAAGACTTGGAGCTCTCTCTTTTTTATCTTTTATTGAAATTGTATTTGAGTAGTTATTAAGTATTTTAAATTGATTTAGAGAAAATACTCGATGTGAATCAAGGTTTAAAATTAGAGTTTTAACATGTACACTAGCAAAGTGGGCTAGTCTTCTAAGTGACCAATTAGAAATAATTGATCAAATAGGTATCACTGTAAGGAAGCCCAGGATTAAGCTTTAAAATGTTGTGTCTGTGACCAAAAGGTTGATGGCGAGACTTTAAAAGCACTCGACTTACAAGGGTAGAAAATGGCTCGACTAATCGAGAATTTATTTTTTTAAAGGGTTCAAAAATATTAAAGCATAAATAAAACAAAAGCGATAAAAATATTACATTTTGGGAGTGGGATACACTTTTATCGAATGGGGATAGAATATAATAAGATGGATAAACCGAACTTACCCGAATAAGTGTGTGTTGTAGCGCGCTTAGAACTCAATTGTTATATCGAAATAACTATTGGATGTGTGAGTAAGGTATTTAAACAAAAGATTAATTAACTAAAAGATGTATTTTAATTAAGAAATCTAGGTTTATTAACCTCAACCGTTTAAACTAACTAATAAATGAAATATCAATTTCAGTACTTAATTAAATTAATTAAAAAATAATTAACCTAATTGATTATTCAAAACGAAACTATAATTAATCATGCATATTAATAATAATAATAAGATAGCAATAATAAAAGAAAAGTTAGAAAAGTGAGTATGGTGGAATTGAATCACTAGTTAGCTTGCCTTTACTACTTGAAGCAATTCACATGTAGCTTGGACCAGTCAACAGTAATAATATCATGGAAGTAAATGGAAGAAATTTGAAAGTTTTAATTTTGTGTTGTAGTACTACAACTTCTCCTTTAAACATTCAAATGGACCAAATGATTTTTTTTTTAAAACTCTAGTAAATAGACCAAATGGACCAAAAGAAAATATTAACAAATAATAATACCTCATGAAAGAAACAATGAATTAGTTGAATCTCAACTTTTTCAACCTTATGTTTCAATGGCCGACGAGATATCACACTAAAACTAGTGAGGTTTGAAGTCACACGCTTGATATCGGACTAAGTTTCTTTTTGTTTGCCGAAAAGATTTACTTTAAGTGGTAACACCATAAAGTCAAAAAATTAACAAAGTTTTTCTTCACGTGAAATTACCTTGATGTTTACCACAAAATAGCCATGTAAATATTAATCTCATATTAATAATAATAAATATCACCCAATGTTTATGTAATCAATTTCATAATGATCACAAAAAATTATAAGAGTAAAAAATGAATGGCTAAGGCAATATTTTTCTACCTATGCTGAAATATGAGACTAAGTTCCGTCTTCAAAACATGCAGGTATAGAAAAACAAAACAAAACTCTCCCATCATCATGTAAAATCATGACCCGTTCAAAACAGTATCCGACATAACACAACAGAAATTATTTCAAAAAGTTTACCGAACCGAAGTGTAATGCCGCAAGCCGGGTGATTGCGAGTTGTTATTAACTTGGATTGAGGCTTCTCGGTATTATTAGTAGGAAGAGCTCCAACTGAAATATGAAACAAAAAAACAGACCAAGACAGAAGACATACGAAACACTTGTAAACTCGAAGCAAAATAAAAACGCAAACGCAGTGCTATAATTAACAGCATATAACAATATTTCGCAAGACAAACTCATAGACAAAAATAAGTATTAAATTCAATCAATACACACAACCACTACTTCAGAATACTGCAGTGCAATATTGAACGGATTTCTAGCGGCATAACAGTCATGTGATTGATCACCGAAGCCACAAAAGGAAGTTACGAATAAACAAAGCACCAACAACAGCAACGACATAAATTAACAATCAATACCGCTACAGATGCGTATTCGAAAACGAGCCATTACTACGCCAATATCAAACCAAAATAATATGACCGAACCGCAATCGAAACAGAATTATAATAGCAACCACGATCATAACAGATACATGATTTGAGAAACAAAACTGAAACATTGCAGTAAATACACTACCGATATGCTTTAAAAGAAAAAATCGATATTATTACCGACATTACGGTTGCTATTGTGGTTGTCGACTGCAGTTGTCGTAATGAGCTGAGATCTAAAGCCTCATTTGTGGCTCAACATTGCTGCTAAACATTCCAAGCTGAAGGAATCAAACCGAGCTGCCGCAGAAGCCGAAGATTTATCCTTGTTGCCGCGAATGCTCTGTGCTTCTTCATAAGGCTAACAACATCTCCAACCATTGCTTGACATCAACCTAGTCAGTGTTCCCGACGCTGCCATAAACACAAGATCAACCTGAATCCTTCCTTTACCTTACAAAATATGAGTTCGGTGTTATTTAGTTGCCACTGATGTTGTTGTTGATCTGGAAACAATCTAACTGAGATGTTATCTGGTTGCTGGAGCAGAAGTAAATAAATACGTTGAGACCTCGTGTCATGGGCGGCCAATCTTCTGTTTCCGTTTCCTTCCAGTTCTGTTGAGAAGGAGAAAGGTTGCAACAAGGATACGCGGTCGTGGATTGTGGCTGATTAATGGGTTTTATTTCCTGTTGGAGAGTGGAGGCGAGCTTGCAGATTTGATGGGATGAAAAAGTTGAGCGAGATAGTGATGGTATGACTAGGATGACGGTGTTTTGAAGTTAGGAATAAGAACGAAGAAACGAAGACTAGGGTTCTTTTGTGAGATGGAAGAAGAATTGATGATTGAGGGGGAGAAGAAACAGAGGGACGATGATGGAAGAAAGGGCTTAGGGTTATGAATATGGGACGGCTAGGGTTTCAGAATTGGCCTCCTTGGAAAGATGAACAGTTACCCCAATTTATACTAAATGATAACCCTAATTTTTCAAAATATCTCCACCGTATTTTTCATTTTTCTTTTAATTCTTTCTTATTTTTCTTTTAATGTTTCTGAATCATAAATTAAATTAATAAACCTATTTTCTATTTCTAATTTAATTCTAACTCTTAATTACAATTCTAAATCTATTTAAATTATAATTTTAATTCTAATTAATTATAATTAAAATCTAATCTAATTTCTTACATAAAAAAAAAATTCTAAATTTTAATCTTATTTAAAATTCTTCTTCTGTTTTAAATCTATTTTTCTAAATTAAAATTCTAAGTTATAATTAAGTTCTAATTTAAATCTATTCTAACATTATCTAAAAATAAAAATGATAAAACAAAAAATAATGATAAATACAAAAAATGCGACGTGTCACAAATTTATTGGGCAAAGAGGTGGAAAAAACTTACTTTTGCTAAAAAAACGCTACGCTGTACAAGCGAGGTAAATTGAAAAATAAAGTCCGGCAAATGAAAATTTTGCAACAGGTAGGACAAATTTGGGGTATGACAAAAGGTCAACCTTAATTTTCTAATTAGTTAATATTCCCTACTTAATTATATTTTTTGTTCCCTTATTTTTTATTGTAAGGGGATGTATTATGTTAATTTGAGAGAAGTTAATTATACTTAATTATCTCTAGTTAACCAAATTAATTTTGACCTAATTAAAATATTTAATTATGTAAACATATATTTTTTTTATGTTGATTATAATTATCTAAATAATGATCTCACCGTATTTATTAACCCAATCATTATGTTAATTAAACCTTAAATATATTAATTATTCTAATTAAACTAACTTAATTAATTAACTAAAGTGTAATCCAAATTACTAATTAAATTTGTTAAACGATAGGCTTCGATTTAGAGGAGGGTGAATATATCACAAATTTAAAATAAAAAACTCTTGGCAAAAATTTGTTTTAAAAAACATATGGCACAACAGAAACAACCTGAATCAAATCGTCTAACTGAGCCTAATATTAAAAAGCTCGGATATGCGTAGTAAAAACTGATAGAATGATAATGAGCATAAATTGTTCAACAATGACTAATTCACGAATCAATCAAATGCAAAGTTATTCGTAATGCTTATTTCCAATGAACACAAAGCGATAAAAATACTCAAAGACACTTTATCGAACACTTTGTGTGCGATTGATCAAGTTTAAAAATTCTATTTGTTTTATTGATGTTAAAAGCCAATTAAAATCAAAGTGATTATGATTATGAAATTCTAACACGCAGACACCAGATGTCAAGACAGATGTCACAATACCAGGATCAACAACAAAGAAAAAGATGCAGAAATTGAAATGACACAAAAGTAAAATAAACACCAGAATTGTTAATCCAGTTCGGTACAACTCACCTACATCTGGGGACTACCAAGTCAGAAAGGAAATCCACTATGATAATATTAGTTCAAAGCTAAGCTTTCCTGTTTACAACTCCTCGCATAACCCCTACCTTGTGCAACTTCTACCTAGACACCCTCTAGATATGAGATCCTCTCTCACTTCCTAATCAGTCACAATCTCAGTGAAAATTCAACAACAACAAACAATAGAAGTAACACATTTCCAAGACAATACTTGATCTTCCTTAAAAGTTTCAATCAAGAACAATACATTCTTGCTTAAAAGCTTTAGAGTGGACAATGAACAAGGAACAACCAGTCAACCTCAATGCATCAGAAGATACATGAGTGACCTACAATTAACAAGCAGAAAACCCTAAAGACCAACCAAAACAACGGCTAATCCTTATTCTCAATATTATCCGCGTTATGATCTCTATATCAATAGGGTTTGTCTTCACTTTAAATAACCTTCATACCTAATGGACTTGGGCTCTTGAGGCGAAAAAATAGCAGCAATCAATTTTAACTCGCTGCAAATCAACCTGCACAATAATAGGAGTAAAATACAAACTTTCCTAAAAAGGCTCAAGGAACCTTTTTATGAAAACAAACAGGATCTTTCATAACAGAAATTCCCACAATATACTTCCATTAAAATCACACTAAAAATACCAAAAAAAGTCATGCCCTAACATTCTAGTATAACATGTCCTGGAACATGTCACAAGATTATGCATAACATGATGTATGACTGTCATGGCAAAACATATGGTTCAACGTCTTGCTGACAACATGTTATTTTACAAAAATGCAGCCAATCCAAAAGTCACAAAACTTACAATCTCCCCCTTTGGCAAGTTTTGGCTAAAACAACCTTAGCACATAACAGAAGTACACATAGCGTAAAAAAAACCGGAATCAAAGAAGCCCAAGCACAATGTTGTCACACCAATAAAGAACACCTGACAACACAATTTCAAGACATTAGGTCTGACATCACAAACAAACACAAGATACATAAGAACATGTAAGCTCTGTACAAACTGCAACCTTACAGTTACAGATCAGATAGGTACACAGCTCCCTTTGTCACGCATAACCTGTACTCCCCCTAAAGAGGGAAAAAAACATGAACTTATGCAAGTTCATACAATGGAACCACACAACAAAAATACAAGCACAAGTACAGGTACAAGCACAAGCACAATTACACTCCCCCTAAACATCACAACCAACTCCAGAGAATAATTCATTCTCCCAAACACAACAACACATACTCCAACTTGCAAACAACCTCATAATCAAGCATTATATTCTTGTACACTAACAACAAAGGATCTTACCTTTCAGCACAGACACACAACAAATTATCATGCTCCCTCTAAATGTTGCATACATCCAGGAAACAACAATGAAAAATTACTACTCTTCCTAAGCATTAGTATAAACAAGACACAAAGTCAGGACATCTGATCTAACATCAGAAACAATAAACAAATCAACATTTTACTCCCCCTTTTTAGTCAAAAATTGATAAAAAGAAAATAAAGTAAATGTACATAAAAATAAATGGAACCACACATATATGAAAGCACATAAACCAAATTCATAAAGCATAAACACTTATGGAAATAAAAAAGTAGCATATGGAAGCACACAACTTTGTCAGGAATTACAAAATAAAAGTGCATACAGAAACAAAACAAAGACCAAGATAGGGAACATTCCCAAAAAGTACAAAGAAAACTTCAACTAACTTTAATCTTCAGAGCTCTCTTCTTCACTACTATGGCCTTGATCATCATTATTTTCCTTTTCTGCATCAGCCAGGTTATCATTTTTGACTTCCTCAGCCAAACCTTTAATGAGTCCTTCCAGTTTGATTTTTCTAGCAGTACAGACTTTGATAGTCTCATATAATTCTTTACATGTGGCCTTTACTTCAGCTATGACACCAAACTTGGAGGTGGGAGGTACCTTTTCTTTCTTTGAGGTTATGATAATGTCTGCAACTTGTGTTCCTTCAAAGAGTTTGTGGTGAAAGATAAGCATACATTCCCTCTTAGTAAAACCTCCTAAATCAGTCCAAGATTCCTGGGTATTGGTTTAGAATTATACCAAATATTAAGGTTGGAAAAGCTATGGGCACCTTTATTGCAGATGTGGCATGTCTCAAGGTTTATTCAAAAATATAAGTACCAAAATCATCGTCTAATTTGGAGCCAAATATGTAGATAAACTTAGCCAATCCCGTAGCTATTGTGGAGGCATGATTAGTGAGCATCCAGTTGACAACTTCAATTTTATGAAGTATTGTGTACTTCACAGTTAAATAACTTGCAGACAACTTGCCTTTTCTAGGCCATTTCTTCACTTGATTCCCAGTGATTGCTCTAGATATGAGATTATCAGAGACCTCGACTTTTGGTCGCTCTGATTCACATCTTCCTAAGTACCTATTTATTATCAAGGGGGAAAATTCTATGCATTTTTCTCTTACATAGACCTTCCTGATGTCTGTGCTCCTATAATCATCACACCCTTGAGTGATGTTCACAACAAATTCCTTTACTAGCTTCTCAAAACACCTTCCCAGTTTGGAAATTGTCTTTACCAGACCAACTTGATCAATGAGATTAACATTCTTATTGCATTCTAGAGCTTTATTCCTCAGTTCCCTTTCAAGGGAAATGTGTCGTTGGTAGACATATTTCTGCTTCTAAACATTTTTGAATGATTGGAAGGATACATTATTCAAAGGGATATCAGGAATCTCAACAATGCTTCTTTTAGCTACCAATCTTCTTCTGTCCTTATGGACGATGTCCTCGACATCTGTTTGAACCTCAAACTCTGAGTCATTAGAGGAAACATTCTTCCTTTTCAGGTTCTTTTTCTTAGAAGCAGGAGTCAAAACTTTGCTTCATCCATTCGCTGGACCCACACTCACAATTTTCTTTGAGGGAGTACTTTTAGACGTATCATTAGCCTTTTCTTTCTTGCTTTTCAATCTCTTGGCAATGCCAGCGGGTAATCTCTTACTAATGGGTTCATCATCAGAAGTAAGACTGTCAACATTGAATACCTCATTCTTCTTAGCATACTTTTTAATGTTAGCTTCAATAGCAACCTCGTGCTTAGTTTCACAAGCCTTCAGATTTTCATTATTCGCAACATCAGGGGACTTTGTCTCTAATGTCCCAACATTAGATGCATCATCAGGAGTGCCCTTTCCTCTCAGAATGTTAGACAATAACTTGTGTATGCTTCGATCAACTTCAATATCTTCCTGGTTAGATCTTCTAGAAGATTTTTCACTATCAGGTTTTCCGGACTCCTTTATTATGTTAGTGACATTAGGTTTAGCTGAACCGCTATGCACATAAAAAGGTAGCATTTCCTTAGAGATATTTTTAGTAGAAGTAATTACCCCAGATGATTGGAGTCCTTTTCCCACCTAGATCTTTGTTCTGCGTTTCTTCGGGGTTTCACTCGGAATGATAGTAAGAGGAACAATGCCCGTTATCACATTAGGCATTTCTTCAGAAATATTATAGGAGTAAGGAGTGAAATCGGACATGTCTTCTTTGTTAAACATATTTTGTTTATGAAATCCTGGGGAAGAGATATCAAGAATGGTGTTCTGAGAAAGTTCTTTGTGAAAGAATAGATTTAACCACTATTGAGACTGTAGTTTAAACAAGCGAGACAAATGAATAATGCAGTAGGTGAAAGGGTTTGCGTAGCGTGTGAGAAATCCAAGACTGGGTAATAATGCTTCTGATTTTTTATAAGTCACTAAATGGAGGAAAAAACTATTCGTTGCATGTCTGCACCTTACTACTTTATTTTTGCGCTATAAATTCCAACAACACTCTTCAGCTTCTCAAATTGATATTTATTGAGTTTGACCATGTTTACTACACTTTTAATCACCTCAGTTTTATCCTGATTAAGGCATGGACAAGAAAAGTTATACCATTCCTTAATACCATAAGAAGTGGGGGCCTTCACTTCTTTGAGACCTTTCACGTTATCATAGTGTAATGTCATAACATTCTGTGTGACATTTGATATTTCTGAGATTTTCTTCTCACCCTAACACTCATTATAAGCTTTTCTTACAGAGGTTATCCAGATCCTTTCTAGATACTCCCATGAGTTGTGGTGCCTTTCAGATCTGATGAAAGGTCTCAGTTATTGAATAAGATGTTGGAACTTTCTCTTTGTGACAAAAGTGTTTTTTCTCTTCTCAGAATATACATGTCTAGATACAAAAGATTTTTCCTTTTTGTTATATTCAATTTCTGATAGACTTCCAGTTTTGAGAATATCATTCAACACATATATTCCATTGTTTATCACTCTAACCAGCTTGATTAAGTGATCTAGCTTAGAGGTTACGCAGGATATTTCACTCTAAAAATCAGACACTTTAGTAAGCAATTCCTTCTTCTCATCCTGCAGTTGTCTTAAGACGAGCTTGTGCTTTTTACCCTTCTTGCACTCTTTTTTAATTTTAACACGTAAGTTTTTGTACACGTCAGCTAGTTCTTCATACGACATCTTCTTTCCTCCTACAGAGTCACATTTCCCAGAGAAGGCTTTGACAAGCTTGATATCTTCATTATCCTTTCCACCTCCAAAGTCATCCTCAGTCCATGAAACAATCGTTCCTTTCAGCTTTTTCTCGAGATATATTAGGAATTCTGCACTAAGTTGTCCAATCCCATGACACTCATAACATTGAACACCTTTTCCCTTTTCTTGAGAGTCACAGTTCTTGTTGGTGTCAAGAGAAATGTTCTCGACATTTAGTCTCGTTCTTCTTATCATCTTTTCAAGTACATGATTTGAAATTCCTTTCTTAGTGTCTAGATCATACCGAGTCTCTATATCTTCAATAGTTCTCACCTTCATATCAGATCTCTTAGGCAGAACTCTGAGAGTTTCTCTAAGCAACTTTTCATCAGACGTATTTTCCTTATTTGTGCCTTCATGAGTTATCTTGAGGATTTCTCAAGCCCTTTTATCCAAAATATAGGTGTTGATCAACCTGAAGGTATTCTTGTCTACTCCATTGAATATGCCATTCAAGGCTTTGGAGTTTCCAAGAGCTAATTCACCTTCCTTTTCTGACCAGTCTTCTTCTGGCTTCAAGGACTTGTTGCCACCCTTGTTCTTCACAATGGGGTGATCCAAACCTTCCATGACAGTTTTTCAAGATCTGCTATCCATAGATTTTAGAAAGACTATCATACACTCCCTCCACCAGTCCTAATTAGATTCATTCAAAAGAGGTGGTCTGTTGTTGTACCCTCCTTCTTTGTCCATGGAACCAGAAAACAAACTCCTTAGAGCTCACCCAAAAACAGAATAGGGTGATTTGTTCTGATGCCAATTAAAATTCTGACATACAAATACCAGATGTCGAGAAAGATGTCACAACTCTAGGATCAACAACAAAGAAAAAGATGCAGAAATTTAAATGACAGAAAAGTAAAATAAACACCATAATTGTTAACCCAGTTCGGTGCAACTCACCTACATTTGGGGGATACCAAGCTAGGAAGAAAATCTACTATGATAGTATTAGTTCAAAGCTAAACTCGCCCGTTTACAACTTCTATCCTAAGCCTTACCTTGTGCAACTTCTACCTAGAAACCCTCTAGATATGAGATCCCCCTTTCACTTCCTAATCAATCTAAATCCCAATGATAATTTAACAACAACAAACAATATAAGTAGCACACTTCCAAGACAATACTTGATCTTGCTTAAAAGCTTCAATCAAGAACAATACACTCTTGCTTAAAAGCTTCAATCAAGAACAATACACTCTTGCTTAAAAGCTTTAAAGTGGATAATGAACAACGAAAAATCAGTCAACCTCAATGCATCAAAAGATACATGAGTGACCTGCAATTAACAAGCAGAAAACCCTAAAGACCAACCAAAACAGCGGCTAATCCATAATCCCAATATTATTCATATTATGCTCTCTACATCAATATGGTTTGTCTTCACTTTAAATAGCATTCATACCTAATGGACTTAGGCTCCTGAGGTGCAAAAATAGTAGCAATCAGTTTTAACTCGTTGCAAATCAACTTGCATAATAATAGGAGTAAAATATAAACTTTCCTAAAAAGGCTCAAGGAACCTTTTTATGAAAACAAACAGAATGTGTCATAACAGAAATTCCCACAATATACTCCTATGAAAGTTGCCCACGTGTGCATCAGAACACACTAAAAAATCACACTAAAAATACAAAAAAAACTCATGCCCTAACTTTCTAGTATAACGTGTCCTGGAACATGTCACAACATCATACAAAATATGATGTCTGACTATCATGGCAGAACATCTTGTCCAACATCTTGCTAACAACATGTTGTTTTACCAAAATGCAGCCAACCCAAAAGTCACAGAACTTACAGATTATATGAAGAACAACACTTTAAAATATTAGTTCCATGGTTTCAGGATTGGTGGCAATTTTACTAAAATATGGTTCACAGAAAGATGTTTGAAGAAATGTCATAACTAGTTGGTCTGTCAACATTGAAGACAGATGTTCTGACAAATGTTGTGACATGCTGTACCAAAACATCAGTATAGGATGTAGTCTTATTCTTGACAGATTTGATTTGATTCTGTGAGATTTTTTTTGGATATATATCACTTATTTTTGCAGGTTAAGAATATTTAATCTGGAACATTTGATTTGATCTCCAACTGATCATAAGTTTCTAAAATTGGATGTTGAGATAATTTATGAAACTTGATAATTTGTTCCAAGATTTAAGGAGACTTTTCTACATAATTGATGCAACCCTCAGCGTGTGGATCAAGCAATATATAGGTGTAGATTTCAAAGTCCGTAGACTGCTAGGGAGTATATAAAGAGAAACCTAGACTTAATGTTTTTACGGATTTTCATAACTTTGTAAAATTATGGGAAGTGTAAAGTCTTAGGTTTTGAGAGTCTCTTTAGTTTGACTTTATAATTCACCGATGTATCTTTTGATACATTGAGGTAGACTTATTGTAGGTTGTTTATTGTTCACTCTTAAGCTTCTAAGCACGAGTGTATTGTTCTTAGTTTGAAGCTTTTAAGAAAAACTAAGTATTATACTTGGAAGTGTTTGTACTTCTATTTTGGTTTCTCAAGGTATTGTCAATGGTTTGTGACTGCTAGGAAGTGAGAGGGTGATCTCATATCTAGAGGATTTCTAGGTAAAAGTTGCACAAGGTAGTGATTAGGCGAGAAGTTGTAAATGGGGGAGTTTAGCTTTGAGCTAATGTTATCATAGTGAGTTTCCTTTCTGGCTTGGATGCCCCCAGATGTAGGAGATGTTGCATTGAACTAGGTTAACAATTGACTGTGTCATTTAAGTTTCTGCAATTTATTTCCAGTTTGACTTATTTGTTTTGTCAGACAGAAGATGTTGTAACATCTGTCTTGAAATTATGTTTTGATGTGAGGACATCAGTATTAACATGTTTTAGAGTGCCCGAATTTCATAAAAGATAGTTGAAAACAATTTACAATTGAATTAATTTAAACAATAACTAAATCAATACTTTTCAAGAACAACAATTAAAGAAATAGGGAAATAAAGCTATAAAGAGACATAAAGATTTGTTTAGGTAGTTCCCAAATCGTCCTCGCTATGGGTATGTCTACCCTCAATCCAAAATTAAACTGAGATAATTGCAATTAACTATATCTTTGCAAAAATGTTTATACAAGAGGTGAAGAACTTTAACCCTACAAACCATATGGTTTGTTATTGATTCAACCGCCTCCAAAATCTTGATCAAAGCTTTATCAAGCAACCAATAACACGGCTACTGAAACTTTGGCACGTAGATACCAGATGTCGAGACAGATGTCACAATACTGGGATCAAAACAGCTTGATCACAAATAAATATGCAGAAACTTAAATGACAAAAAAGTAAAATCACACCAGTAGTTTTTAAGCCAATTCGGTGCAACTCACCTACATCTGGGGGCTACCAATCCAGGAAGAAAATTTACTATGATAGTATTAGTTCAAAGCTAAACTCTCCCATTTACAACTTCTCGCCTAATCACTACCTTGTGCAACTTCTACCTAGACACCTGTCGTACCTCAAAAATACGATCCTCGTGATGGACGCGGGAAAAACGTTAGAACAAAGTTGCCACCGAACTTTATTCATTCCAAGGAAGGACTAGGAAAATATCGATAAAACCTTTAAAGAGATAAAAGCATGGTCGTCACAACCAAATTCTAGGTTCGGGAGTCGATTACGTAAAGTGAAGGTATTAGCACCCTCTACGTCCATTGTACTCAACGGGAACCTCTTGATTCGATTCGAGAGAAAAGTTAGCTAGGTTGTTTGTTTTCTTCTAAGATTCGCTTATTGGGAGGAAATGGGTGGTTTTATATTAGGGTGCTCTCCAAGGATTAGGGCCCTTGTGCCTACGTACTCCCTCGTGCAATGGGAAAGCTAGAGCATCGTAGTTCGTGGGACTATGTGTGGTTGGTTCGTTCTTTCAAGTGAACAAGTGTTTAGGTCACCTTCTAACTGCTAAACATTAGCTTGTCTGCTCGCTAGGGGAGGCTGAAGCACGAGTTCATATGTGCGGAAGAAGGGACTAAACAATGTTCTTTGTGAAAAGTTGCTTGAATATGTTAAAGTGTATTAGGGTTTTAATTGTGAAAAGCGTTTTGATTTGTGTAGGTTTTAGGGTTTTGATCACACAGGGCGAGAAAACATAGTTAGAGTAGTTGCATATTTTGATGGAGGATGACGACTATTCGATAAACGAGACGTCAGTCTCTCAACCAATTAACCGGGGCATTATTGAAATGCTATACCCAACGATACCTTTTTCATTTAATTAATTATGAAATTGTGTTTGTTGGACAATGAACTTGTTTTGACCAAATAATTAGGGCGAGTATTTTAGGAACAAAAGGTCGAATGACCCACAATCCAAGGTGTGCACCCTAAGAGCAGTCATTCAAGAATTCAAGGAATGCGAGACTCCAAGAACTCAGTTCTTTTGTAATTTAATTAGGAAAATGACTTTAATTTTGATTAACGTATTTTAAATAGACGTATTAGGTATTTTGAATGAATTGAGTATGTTAGAAATGGAAGACGAAACGATCACAACTTAAGACGTGCGCCCTAAGAGCGATCTTTCGAGAACCCAAAAAGTGCTAGACCTCAAGAATTCGATATCTCCATTACTAACAGAAGAAGAGTAGTTTACCTATCCAATCTTTGAGGACTCATTATTTAGGTTAAAATGTTTGATTAGGGTTTAATCGGGTTAAACGAAGATTAAACGTTTAGAAACAAAAGATGAAACGAACACAATCCAAGGCGTGCGCCTCGAGAGCGATCATTTGAGGATCTAAAGAGTGCTAGACCCCAAAAATTCACTCCTTTCATTATTTAATTAAATAAATAATTAGTTATTTATATTAAAAAATTAATTATTCTCAAGAATTAATTAAATAAAATATCATTTAAGTGTTATAGAATAAACTGAATTAACTACTGATAATGAAAGTTAAAATTGAAAACATGCATCTAAAAGGAAAACTGTGTTTAATATGGTCTCTCACACAAAACCCATTCCTCTCTCTCTCTCTCTCTCTCTCTCTCTCTCTCAATATACCCTGTTCTTCAACAAATCTTAAGCCTTCATCTTATTTCACCAATCGTACAAACCTTTCTGCTAACCCAAACCCTTTTTTCTTTCTCTTAAGCTAACAAACACAGACCCTTTTTCTTTGTCTCACGCAAACAAACCCAGATTCAAACGATAGGCATATACGGCTTTACGAAAACTAGTCGACGTGAAAGATCATTACAACAACAATTTAACAACAACAAAAAAAGAAAACAACACATGCATCAATGTCGAGTGAGGGAAAGAAATTCGTCAGAAAAAAAACTTTTCGGCGATGGTACTAGTGTCGAAATCCAACCTGAAGGTGAGTTCTTTTTCTTTCTCGAGTCCTTTTTCTTCTGTCGGCTTCCGAGTTCTTCTCTCTTCTCTTCCGTTAGCCTATGATAGTTGCTCTTTCATTTCATGATAACATCGACACGTGAGGGTTATGATATGTGGTTTAGCATAAAGCGCATTCAGATTCTGATGATGAATCTGAGAGCTCCTGTTAGCGAGAGCTTTTGTATGAGGGTGGGAACGAATTTTCAGCAGAGTAACCTTAGGTTTTTTTTTGCTCCCCCTTTCAGGTCTTCTAGTATTTGTTGGACACATGATTGCATAAATTGTGTGTTTGAAAACCTCTGCATAGCTATTGCTGATGTGTGTGAGAAAAGGCTTGCACTTGTGATTTTGTTTTAGTTTGCACACGTACCACTTCATACTAATGTTTCTTCACTTTCCTTTTCATGTTTGCGCTTGGATGGAAAATTTGATGGCAACTTTGATTGAGGATACTTTTGGATGAGGCAGCTAGGAAATTTGGGACTGAAGGCAAAGTTTTGGCATGGAAATGAAGTTATGCTCACAATTTCTTGTAGGTAAAGAATACTCTTAGATTTTGTGAATTGTTTGTATGTTGCTGCTATGAATTTTCTTTGTGAGCTGAACTTCTTCTTTTATTATGTATTGATCATTGACATACTTCTATTTTCATATGCATTTCGGTGTAATGTATTTGGCACCATATATGACTGTGGAGGTAACTTGGAGGAAGTTTGACAGCTACTTGAGTGAGCCCTGGTATAAGAAACACATGGAGAGAACGATTTTATTTCACATGAAGCTTTGGCACACGAATAGTTGCGTCGTTGTAAATGATGAGTAATGAAGGTGTCGTGGCCTTGGAAAAGACTTTGAAGACAGAATTTGGTTTGAATCTCTCAAAGAAACCACCATGGATCTAATTTAGTGTAACTTGGTAGAGTCTTGAATTCAAGTAACAATGCTTGAAATTTAGTTGAGCTTTGATGCTTAATGACAGAATTTGGACTTGTTTGCAACCTCTGAGTCCAAGTTTATAGCATGAAATCTGATCGCTGTAACATTGATGTAATAGAACTAGGAACTGTGATGTGATTTTGGTTTGTAATGATTTTGTTTGAATTTAAATGAATATCTTGAACTTGTTGGTATTTTTGTGTTATATTGAACTTCTTGTAACTTAGTCTTGTAATATTCTCGATTCTTGTCACTTGTTGGGCATTTGGAACCAATGGATGTTACTTCAACTGGTAATGCTTTTATTTAGATTGGGTCCTAGGACTTGAAGTCATGATGTAGGAATGTGAACCGAATCATGGTCTGTTGTTGCCGCAAGTATAATGGTACAACCTTGGCTTTAGGGCCCTCCTAATTTGTAACCAACTTAGATAACATTGCCTAATTTTATGACTATAAACGCCATTCAAACACGACATTATCGACTATATTCTTTTTGTGCTTCCTATTTAAGTTGGACTAGGTTGTTCACTTATGGCCTCAAACAAGGTGTTCACCAGTTCTTTATACAAAATATAATACAAGCCCAATCCTGGAACCTTGTTTGGTCATGTTTTGGAGGCTTCTTAACATGATTTAGAAACAATACATTTATGCACAACTTTGGAAATTCCCTTGCAACCATGGCTTTCAACTTTCAATAGTTTGCAAGACTTAGAACCAACTTAGCACAAACTTTACTCATAGCTTAAGTCACTTAACCATTTAATCATGATCTTGAAATAACTCATAGCTTAAGTCACTTAACCATTTAATCATGATCTTGAAATAACTTAGAGGGTTTGATAGTCACTTGTATCATACTCAAATTATGACTTGATATGATTCTCTACCATGACTTAAATTGAGCATGTACTTTGATCACATATTGGTTAAGACACAGGATCTTTTAAGACTTTACTTGTATATGCTTTAAAATCACCAATCAATTTTGAATTAATTCAAGCTTGGATTAAACAAGTTTCTACTTGATCTTAGTATCATATTGGAACACAACTTGGACTTATCTTGAAACATGACCTAAAACCACTAAAATCAATTGATCATGCCTTGAAATGAACCATCTACATAACTTGGGCATTTGATCTTGTATTGACTTATTAACTATGGGAATGAGGGCACATTGTAAGAGCTTGTAATCACCATAAGCACAAAAGGATCTTATGACCTAATTTTCAAAAGATCATGGCCAAAGGCCAAATGATAATTTAGGGAAAAAGTCATCCGGCAACATAATTATTTGTTATAAGAAAAGTAAAAAAGTTGAGACAAATTTGGGGTATGACAACGCCCTCTAGATATGAGATCCCCATCTCACTTCCTAATCAGTCACAATCCCAGTGACAATACCTCGAGAAACCAAAAAGAAGAAGAACACTCTTCCAACTACAATACTTGGTTTTTCTTAAAAGCTTCAACCAAGAACAATACACTCTTGCTTAAAAGATTTAGAGCGGATAATGAACAATCAGTCTATATGACATTCTATTACCTCTTGCAAGTCGAGTATTTTCGCCTCGCCATCGACCTTACCCAACACCTATTAGGACCTCCTTTCCGATAGTTCAAGTCCTTACACCATTTTGCACGCAAATTTAAACCTCGATCGTTATCGAGTATTTTCTTCAAGTCAAACTAAAATACCTAATCATACTTAAACATTATTTCTTAAAATATACAAAGGAGGGGTTTAGAGGCTTCAATTCTTCTCCTTAATTTTTTGAGTGGGAGTTTCCTTTATCGCTGTCTAAACAATTGTCATCTCTGAAAAATTTATATCTCGATAAGATTCAAATAATTTTTTAGAAGAATAATGGGTGCAGAGCCTTTTATATCTCTTTTTGAGTGCTTGAGATACGAGGAGCCTTCGTCGGTTGTTCTAAGCACTCGTCATTTATTAAAATACTTAATATAAACTCAAAAACTATTTCTTAAAAGGAGGGGTCTGGAGCCTTTGATTCCTCTCCTCAATTATTTGGATACGAGTTGTCTTTCTTGTTGTTTGAACAATTGTCATTCCAAAAACACCCAACACATCAAACTCTCTTTTCTCGCCCCGTGCGTTTGAAACTTTTTAAGACACTAAGTCATCGCCCCCGTGTGATCCACAATTCAAACACTTTTTCAAAAAAACATTGTTTAGTCCATTCTTCTGCGCATATAAACTAGTGCTTCAGCCTCCCCTAGTGAGCAGACAAGCCAATGTTTAACAGTTAGAATGCGATCTAAACACTCGTTTGTAAAAGACACCAACCAACCATAATCCTCTGAACTACGATTGCTTTGACTTTCTCATTGCACCATGAGGGTACGTAGGCATAGGATTGCGAGATCCTAGCGAGCTACCTTTTTTCTTTCACCTCAAACCTTTTCCCGTAGTCACATGAACTATGGACGCTCCGATTCTTCATTCTTTCAAATGAAAGATACGTAGCCACAATGGCCCCAATGCTTGACGAGCACTCTAATAAAAAAACCATCCATTTTCCTCTTAGAAACAAATCATTTACTAATTTTTACCTTAGAATAAAACAAACAACCCTAGCTAACATTTCTGACAAATAGAATTAAGAGGTTCCCGTTGAGTACAACGAACGTAGGGGGTGATAATACCTTTCTCTTGCATAATCGACTTCCGAACCTAGAAATTGGTTATGATGACCATTTTCTTATCTCCTAAAAGTTTTATTGATATTTTCCTATTCCTTCGTTGGAATGAATAAAGTTCAGCAGCGACTCTGTTCAAATGTTTTTCTGCGTCCATCGTGAGGATCGTATTTTTCGAGGTACGACAGCTGGCGACTCTGCTGGGGATTTATGAGTTCATGTTAAGAATGCGAATGGATTTGTTTATTCTTTGAAGTCTCTGTTTCAATGAGAATTCTATGCATGTATATACTGATGATTGATATACGGTGCATGTGGGAATACAACTAGTTAATTGGATTTTGGTAGGTTTTATTTCTGGTTTCCAATGAAAGATTATTGGGGATTTGATGTAGTAAGGCGAAATGATTCACTTGGAATACTGGCATATCAACTCAGGGGTTAAGGAAAAAAAGTATAGTATTGACTTCAGAGTTAGGAACAAACTAAAACAATAAGTCAACTTGGGGGTTGAAGAAACATTAAGATAATTATCATTAACTCGGGGGTTGAAAAAAGGTAAAGGCAAAAAAACAAAATAAAGGCATCGAATCAGGGGTTGAGAAAGTAAGGATAATATCGACTCGGGGGTCGAGAAAAAAAAAATATAATATATCAAATCGGGGGTTGAAGAAGATATAAAGAAAATATCGACTCGGGGGTCGAGAAAACCAAAATAAAGGCATCGATTCAGGGGTCAAGAAAATAAAGATAATATCAACTCGGGGGTCGAGAACTATAGCAAGATATCAAATCAGGGGTTCAAGAAAATAAAGATAAAAATGACTCGGGGGTCAAGAATTATAATCAAATATCAACTCGGGGTTGAGGAAATAGAAAAATATCAACTTGGGGGTTGAGGAAGGAAATTAATTATGTTATGTATGCATATGGTGTATGTTAACTGTATGTAATGCTTATGTGAATGCAAGCAAGTGATTGATTTTATGAAGGTGCCAACATGGTAGGCTTTTGGTAGTTGCCAATATGAATTGGACTTTGAGGAGGTGCCATGCAAGGTTGAACTTTTGTTGGTGAAAAGATTTGACTTCTCGACACTCGAAAATGGAAGATATTATGATCACTGGATAAATAAGGATGCTCTTGGTGCCCCAAGTTTGATCCTTTGTGGAAGTTGTGTGCTTGTTCCTGTGAGACCTCACTTCTAACTAATATGCCGTGATGGCTTGCAAATGATGGTATGAGCGTAGTGACGTAACTAATGCATGTTGGTTATGCTTTTGCTTTGTCCCAAGGCTTTTGACACTTGTTGAACTTAAAATTTACTAGTGTCTGGCATGGTCTGTTTGACGAATCTTGAAAGTATAAAGGAAAATTGCCCCTTTCCAACTAGTCTTCCCCGATCTATAGGGTATTTTAAGGGTTTTTCCATGAAAGGTTTATACCATGACATAGTCTGAGATGATTTTCCCCAGTGTCTGAATCTTGCAATGGTCTGACATCGCTTGAGTTTTTGAAAGACTTTCCCCAGATTCACAAGGTTATGAGAAGGTATTGATTTGAACCAATACCAGCAAATGATCAAGTTCCTCTTTGATTTCTCTTTGTTGGAATATCCTTGATGTCAAGTACTGAGTTGTAGTTAAAATTGTTTATTCAAAAATGGTAATTTTAATGCAATGCTCATGCAAGTTTTGAAAAATCAATCATCATTAGAATGATGAGATAGTGTGTGACGGATGAACCATTAGTCCAAACACAATGTTGATTTAGATGATGTGAAAGATATAGCAAGAATATGACACCAATGCAAATGATTAGCAAATTTGTAGGAGTCATTTTATGCAACCTTGTTCTAGTATGCTTTCAGAATAAACCCCGTCTCAATTAGGTCTTTTAAGGGTTGTAACGTGGTCTGGTTCACGATTATTGAAACAAAGGATATAAGGCTCAAAATGTATTTTGGTGCTCACCCCTTCTTCGTGATGATCTCCAGTCCTACGCCCATGGTGAATTTTCACACACCCTATACTCTGCACACACCACCCTTATCCTTGCTTCTCATTTTTTTCCTTTTCTAATTCTTTGACTCTTTCTTTTTCTTTTATTTTCTTAAAACTATTTTAATACGCTTATTTGATAATGTGATAATTTCTTATTGGTTCATGATTTCATGTTTATCATTTCCATTTTGCTTTGATTTTATTTTTTTGATTTTCATTTCGATTTTATTTCGATTTTAGTCTATGAAGTCTTTAACATCATGAATATTGATTGTTGAGGTTATTTAATCTTCATTATTTTAAACCTGTAGGGATTGATCCTTTGGATCCTTTTCTATACATTGGGGCCGTGATAGGTTACCTTTGATTAATCAATAAAAGCTTGTGATTAAGACGAGACCATTCTTCTTTTTCTTTTCGTGTGGCACGATTCTTAGAGAATGATCTACATATCATTTCTCTATCGTATTTTAGCACAAACATCGTTGTTTACCGACCTCCCATAGCATGATCTTCCTCATAGATCATGCTACAATTACTTAGTGCTAGAGTGGACCTGATTCATCCAATCAATGACGATTAACAACTAACAACTGACTTTAATTTCCACTCATTATACTCTTGTTTTATCTTTCTATCAATTTATCACTATCTTAATTATATTGCTCATATTACTGTTCATATTATGATTGTTCATATTATCATTGTTCATATTATCTTGTCATGCTAACCGTTTCCTTGTTTCTCATCTTATTAAAAAAATATAAAAAACATGATAAAATAAAAAAGACAAAAATATGGATTGTGGTTACTATCCTTTGCAAGGAGAGATGAATCATACTCTTGCCTATTGCTTAGTATAGGACACCTTGCACACACACGACTTTCTCTTGGGCTACCTGACAATGACCTTATTTATTTCTCACAATCCCGTGTACTTTACATGTACCTCGCTCCCTTTTCAATGTACACACTTTACTTGCTCTTCTTTGATCGTGGTTTTATTTACTAGAAGGACCCCTAGGGACTAGCATAGACTAAACCATTTTCAAACTAATTCCTGATTCAATGTCGAGCCACTTTTCAAAACACCCTTGTAAGTCGATTGTTTGTTAGCATCGCCATCAACCTAATGCCCACACTCACACCTTCTTTGTGGTTTCATTACTAAGAGCACCCTTAGGGACGAGGATCGATCCAAACCCTTTCGCAAACTCTTGATCCAAGGTCAAGTGGCATTTTTTTCAAACTTGTAAGTTGAGTGCCTTTTGCCTCGCCATCAACCTCTTTTCACACAAATCCAAACAAACCCTTGATCCAACATCAAGTGGATTTTCTCAATCAAACTTCAAAAACACTTAACAACTATCAAAACTCTTTTCAAATAAAGGTGAATAGGACGGTTTTGGAGCCTTCGATTCCTCTCCTCAATTGTTTGAGTGCGAGTTTCCTTTCTCGCGTTTGAACAATTATCACCTCTAATCAGTCAACAATTTGTTTTTCGTAGTTTCACGAACTACAAATGCTTTGATTCTTCATTCTCGTCCAAATGAAGATATGTAGGCACAAGGACCCCAATCCTTGGCGAGCTACATTTTTCTTTTTCCTCTATTTTCTACATTTTTCTTTTTTACCCATCTATGTTTTGTTTTTTTCCACCTTTTCTCATCCAAACCTTTTCCGTAGTCCGAACTATGGATGCTCTAATTTTTCATTCTCGTCCGAATGGAAATACGTAGGCACAAGGGCCCCAATCCTTGGGGAGCACTCTAATAAAAAACCACCCGCTTTCCCCTTAGAATCGAATCCTTTTTCTCTATCCTTTTCGCATTACTCACTTAGAAGAAAACAAACAAGCTTAGCTAACATTCATCACAAATTAAACTAAGAGGTTCTCGTTAAGTACAACTGACGTAGGGGGTGTTAATACCTTCCCTTTACGTAATTGACTCCCGAACCCAGAATGTGGGTGTGATGGCCGTGTTCTTATCTTTCAAAAGGTTTTCTCAATATTTTCCTATTCCTTCATTGGAATGAATAAAGTTTGGCGGCAACTCTGTTCGAATCATTCTTCCACGCCTTTTGCGTGAAGGTCATATTCTTCGAGGTGCAACAACTACGTTGGTATATGAGTCTTCCTAGACTATCAATTATTAGCTACCAAGACCTGACAAAAAATGCACAGAGTCACCACCAAATTTTATTTATTCTAGAGGAAAAGGAAAATATCGATAAAACCCCCTAAAGGTGAAGAAAATGGTCTCGCAAGCAAATTCGGGTTGGAAGTCGGTTATGCGAGGGGAAGGTTTTTGCACCTTTCACATCCATCGTACTCGATGGGAACCATCTAGATCATCTAAGCGCGAATGGGTGTTATAATCTAAAGTCTACTTGCTATTGGGTAAAATGAGGTTTTTTTTATTAGGGTGCTCGCTAAGGATTGGGGTTCTCGTTCCTACATATCCTCATAGGAATCAGAGCTCCATAGTTTGAAGGGAAAAACTTGTGTTTATTGGTTGATTTTACCTTGAAAAAGAGTTTTCGGGATGATGCCCTAAGGCACAAAAGAGAGAGTTTGATGAGTTGACTTTGATTTTAAGGTTTTGAAAATAAATTATTTTTTATTAGAATTGCACTAAAGACTATGGGTAGAGGTAAACATTTTAGACTACCAAGTCAAACGTCTTGTGTCCAAAATACTTAGATTGAGGGCAAGAAAGCTCCATTATCACCCCTTCTCCACCACTTAAGGCTCGTGGCGTCCAATCCTAATCGTATTTTTGAGTTTATTGAGAAAAATGCAACTTGACGTTGGATCAATGATTTTATTGAGAAAATACCAGTTAACATTGGATCAAGGGTTTGAGGAAATGGTGAGGTCGATCCTAGTTCCTAAGGGTATCTAGCAAGCAAAACTGAAACCAAACAAAAGCGGGAAAGTAAAGAAGGTACATCAAAAGGGGAGAGGGTGTCGCTACTGCGAAAAAAAGCGCCGGCAATGACAGAAGAGTCGCCACCGTTCGTTATTTATCCCAACGTGGGAAAGGGAACGAGCAGAGAAAACCTGCGAAACGGGATAAGACTGGTCATCGCAACCAAATATCAGGTTCGGGAGTCGGTTACGCAAGGGGAAGGTATTAGCACCCCTCACGTCCGTCGTACTCGACGGGATCCACGCTTAGTTGTCTATCTAAAAGGGTGATTGAAAATATCTAACTAAAGGTCTGGGACAAAAGAAAAGAAAAGTGACTCGGCAGAGCATCGTCGCTTTTGGCCTACGTATTCCCGTCTGGTACGAGAAATCAGAGTCAACGTAGTTCGACTAACTACGGATGAAAGGGGGGAAAGGTTGCTCGCCGAGACATCGTCGTCTCGTGCCTACGTACTCTCAACAGGTATGAGAGATCAGAGAAAACGTAGTTCGGGATAAAGGGAACATAGGTTTGTTCATCTGTTTTATCCGAGTAAGGTTAAACTATCGTTCTAGCAGTTAGGGACAGCGCCTGTTTGCGGTAGAACCAAAGCTTAACAATACTCTTTTATCTGAAAAGATTTTCCTTGATTAAGGGAGCCCCAAAGGGAAAAAGAGGAGTTTGATTGTTTGTTTTTGCCTTTTATTAGAGAAGTGTTTTGAATGAATGTTTATAATGTACGTTGTACTAAAGTCTAAAACCTAGGAGCGAATGCGTTGCATATCGTCCTAAGGACGTATACTAAAAACTCTAAGCAATTAAGAGGTAACCCCCTAATCACTATTTCCCAAGTACAAGGCTCATGGCACAACATCCATTATCTTATTAAGTATTTTAAGATTGTTTTGGGATATGAAGAGAGAAAGGACTCTAAAGGGGACTAAATCAAAACCCTAAAGTTATCATGCAAAATGGTCCTAAAGTTGAGATTGAGAAGATAATTCTATCCTATTTGTTATCATGCAAAGGATTCAACCTAATGTCTATCATCACAATCCTTAAACAAGGAAGTGAGAATTCCTAAGGGAACATGGTAATGAAAGGAAAAGAAGCAACATATAATACTTGAATTGAAATGTGAATATGAATGAATGCACATGCAATGAAACATTACAAGCAAAGGGAGGACACCTCAACCTTTAAATGCAAATAAGAGATACACAAAGAGAACACACAAGCAAGGGAGGAAATTGTGTAGGGTAAGGACCACCACAAGCTCATCCCAACCTTCAAATGCAAGCAAAGAATGCGCACAACAAGTACACTACATGCCCTAAGGCTTCTATCTTGAGTATGGCATGAATCATAAAACAAAAGAGAAGTGGGAGAAGAATAGAAAACAACCATGGTATCCCTAATGTCATTCAACCAAATTCTCATCATGACTTGTGCAAAAGATGCACCAAATTGTCCTAAAAGTTCACCATTTTAGGACTTGCTTCAAGTATCTCCTCAGGAGAGACTAAGCCATCCCAAATGGTGTTCTTACATCATTGTACAGAAAGGGAGATGAAAAGATAATGTACATAAAGCATTTGAAAAGGATTTACAAGAAATTGCAAGAGAATCATGCAAAAGAGAAGGATCATTCACCATATACTCATGAAAAGAAAACCCTAAAAAAGAGATCCTAAAGGATGCCTAAACTAAACAAGTTATGAACATGATCAAGGCACAAAATTAAACATAGAAGTGCTTTATTATATACATGACATGGATACATGAATATTGGGTACTCAAACAATACACAAAATGCCAAATAGAATCAAACTAGCACAAGTACTAGGGTGAAAGCCATACAAGGGTGACCTAAAGTGTAAAATACACTAAAAACAGTAAACCAATCCTAAAAACTCCAAATAAATTCCTATGAGACCCCTCTGGTGTTAGGAACCAAGGGTTAAAGGAGGGGAGCCTAAGTCCTAACCTAGCTATGGCAACAGAAGGAAAATCCTAAGGGAAGTCCTATGAACTAAGCAAGAGGGAAGGTCCTAAGATCAAGCCTAAACCCTAATCAAAAGGTACCAGAAACAGAGAAAAAAATCATAAAATCAATCAACATGTTAATGATGCGCACAAAAAATTCCAAGCATTTATTTGAAGTAATCATCACAAAAGAAAATCAAGAATGCAAGGTATGCAATTTTAATTCAAGTAAAAGCCTTCCAAATGAATCATTTATTTTTAATTGAAAAATGTCTAGAAAAATTAAGGTAAAAATTCCTAAATTTAGTTTACATATTGCAATGAGTAGAAATTATTTTTGTAGGATTTTTCATCATTTAGAAGTATTTTAATTGAATTAAAATAAAACAGATTGCAAAATGAAAAGAAAAAGAAAATAGAAAAGAGCTAGGCATGAATAGCAATCCAAACATGTTAAAACAATGGGACTTGCACGCTGGGGTGTGGGAATAGCAAGGAGAGGCCCAGGTCCAAGCAAGCGTTTAATGAAACGCTGAGTTTTGGATGGATTCCATGTGGCTAGTCAAAGTGAGAGCATGGTGAGATGCAATCAAGGCCATTGGATGGTTTAGTCATCAGATCTGATGGCTCAGGCAAGGACACACAGGCTTGGAGATTTAAACATTTCAGATGGAGGGAAAGAATTTGCAAACGGCGGAGCACGGCGGCTCCGGTCGTCTTCTCCGTTAGCTCTCAAATGCAGGTTGAGCAACAACTCACCAAAACTCACAAACAGATAGTCCAATCTCATCTACTCTCTCCACTGATCAAGAATCCATGGTTCTCTAGGCCTAACACGCCCTAAATCAACCAAATCGTATCAAACTAAAACCAAGCACACATCCTAACTTGTCACTAATAGTCATAATACCTAACCAGGATCCAACTATGAAGCTTAAGGAACATGAATATGCAAAAATGACGTTGAATTGCTACATGAACAGAGTGTAATTTGGAAAAGTTAGTTACCTAATGGAATAGCTCTGTTGGACCTTCAATTCTTGATGAAGCTTGATGAAAACAAACTAGAATCGTTCCTTGATCTTCAATGGAAGTGTTGGAGACCTTGATTTGGCTTAAAACTGCTTCAGTTACCAAATTCGATTTTCACTTCTTCTCCACTTTTTGTAACTGCTTTCTCTTCAATTCTTAATCAAAAATTCATTCTGAGAGCTTGCACATGATGCTGAGAATATATACAATAGATCTGGATGATGATAAAGCCCAATCCAAGCCCACATTGATCCAATTGAAAATCCAAGTTTTGCACTTTGAAGCTCCATGGTTCACGCGAAAACAGAGCTCAAAACCTTATGAAATTGGCTCATACATGTTGCTTGTGATGTAAGGAATTTAATGGACCAGATTAATCCCTTGTTTTGATCTCAATGGTGTGGATTTGATTATGTTACTTCCACTTGAAGTAAGCACGAAATTGGCATGGTTTTGGACCTCAAATATCAACTATAATTTTTCCATCATGTTTAGAATGTCAAAAGGACTCAAAATATGCACCAACTTGATCAAAATTGGTTCAACATGAATTTATTTGATTTTATGTCTTTTAATGCTCTTTCATGAAAACTTCCTCCACCAATCCTTCCATCCAAGTCATGCCAATGATAACTTGATGTTTGATGATGTAAATGACCTCATTTGGAGCAACTTTGATGTTGGAAACATCTTCATTTGAGGTATGCAAGGTAGTGAAATTGACCTATAATAAAAAATGACCTATAATCAAAGTTTCCCAAAATACCCCTGACTTGCAAGCTTCATAACTTGGGTTCTAGAAATCATATGAAAGACTTCTAGTACTTTTTGGAAAGCTAAGGTCATAAGGAAAAACTTTCATGTTTGGGTAAAAGTGAGGAGAGACATCCTTCTAGGTCAAAAATGTCTTGGAAGTTGGTTGACTTTTGTTGACCAGAATCACATTCATCTGATGACCTGTAACTTGTCAGCTTCATAACTTGAGTTCTAGGAATCAGATGAATGACTTCTAGTACTAAAAGGAAAGCTAAAAACATGCTCTACAAGTGTCATGTTGGTGTCAAGATGAGAAGAGACTTGTATCTTGAGATATGTGATCTTGAAGTTAGGCACTAAATAGGGGATTTTACACTGACAAGCTTAGAAACCCTGCTTAGCAACTTCTCACACTCTTGATTCTTATTGATTTGGTCTTGGAACATCATCTTAGACATCTCAACACAACATTCCCTGATCACAAAGACTTGGAATTGAGTTTTAATCTCCTTCAGATTCACTGTTGACTTAGGGTTGGCCAGATGAAAACCCTAACTGCACCACCTTTGACTGTGGCTCCTTGTACTTGATATAATAACTGACACAAGCCCCTCAATGACCATAAAGACATCCAATGAGCTTAAGCAATGCTCTCTATCCATAACCATGGACTTAATATCATCTGATGATCTCACATGGCCTCCAATATAGGAGGCAACCCACAACTATTCATCTGCCTTTTCAAAGGACTTTTAACTTTCTTATGAGGATGATAAACTCTTGATAGCTTGAAAGAGATATCTTGCTTAGGCTTTTGAAACTTTGGCAATCCCCTCCTACTAGGCACACCTCCCTCAATCCCCTATACACGGAAAATGGTATGCAAATGCTAATGCTATATGAATGCAATGAAACATAAACCAAGTAAAGAAAAGGTTGTGCAAATTTTGGGGTGCAACAGAGGGGTACATGAAAAATAAAAGAGAAGTATGCAAGAAATAAAGGATCTCGTTGTCAGGTATCCCAAGAGAAAGTCGTGTGTGTGCAAAGGTGTCATAGGCTAATGCAATGGAACAAGTATCCAAGTCCAAGTCTCATTTTTCTAGGGTCAAACATTAAGTCCAAAAATCCATGATTCTAAGGTTATTTGCAAAGTTCATAAGATTCCATCCTTTAGGTCACAAGTTACATCTTTTTGGTCATTTCATTTTATCATATTTTTGTTCTTTTTAATTATACAAAGCAATAAGAAATAGAAAAAGATAAGAAGTAAAGAATAAGAAGATGCATAATGTAAATGAAATGATGATGAGCATACAAGTAAATTGCAAGAAGTAAATGGCGAGAAAATAAAGTGCAAGAAGGTAAAAGTTAGAAGTTAGAAGTTAATAGTTAGATCTTAATGTTCGAATGATCGATTAATTGAATCGGGACAATTAGCGCTATGTTAAGCAATCGTAAGTGGACTTATGTATAAGCCACACCTATCTGAGGTCGATCAATAACAATTTATGTGTTCAAACATGATACATAAATAACATAAATTTATTCTCCTAAAACATGCAACACAATGAGAAAACCAAAGAAAAATGAGAAGTTATAAAGCAAACTCAAGTTTACACAATGGGATCATCTATCAATAAAGGATTCAAAGTATGATCAAACAAGGGTAATATATCAATACCTCAAAGTGTTAAGAATGATCCAATGATCATCATCAACATGTTTGAAGTGTTAAAGGTTCAATCAACCTAGAGATTATTACTCAAGAATTTTAAATGTTGAAGATTCCATCAACCAAATGTTCACCAAAAGTTAAAATCAATAGTAAACAAATATTGAATAAAAAAATCCAAAATGATTGTGAAAATGATTTTAAAGTATAAATTAAGAAAATAAAAAAAACATTAGAAGTTTGGAAGAAAATTAAGATAACAAAAATTATAAAAAAAAAAATTTAAAAGGAAAAATAAAAAACAAGAGAGAAAAAGGTGGAGGTGTATGGACCTTGTGCAAGGTGTGGATTAGATATTGTAGAATGGGCTGAGCCCAAAGTTCATATGAGGAACGATGAAGGCTTAAAACATTCAGCATCACATGTTGGATTAACAACAAACCTCCACATCTTTTGAAAAAGTCAACACCACAACTTTTGTGAAGGACATATGAAGATAGTCAAAACTCAAACCTTAATCCAAAATGATACATACTCACATGTTGAGTCTCTTGTTTAACTAGTTATGTCAAGCACTTTAGTTATGTCTTAGAACTACTTGCTTAACTGGTTCTATCAAGCACTTAGCTGAACAACTCTTACTTAACTAGTTATGTCAAACACTTTAGCATAACAACTCTTCATATCAACAAACTCATATGTTGGAACACATGCTCAAACATCTTGTTGCACATGTTGCCTAAAATATATCTTGTACATATGGTATTTTACTTAATACAACCAACTAAAAGGAACTACAGTCTCCCCCTTTGTAAAATACTGACTAAAACAACTACTAGATGTGACCTTCATGAAGTGGTACAAGTACCAGACCATATCATCCAATATAATCAACAAAACAAAACAACAACAGAACTAGCACATAAGTAAGGTGATTGCTACTCAATAAGAGAATGTTTCTTTATTTGCTCATAATTGCTGTGATTTTCGATTACAATTGCATGCCCTAACATCTGGTGTTTAGATCAAATAAGTGATTATGAAAAGTGCTTTTCAAAATTCTGTTTCTGATATTTTTTGCAGGTGTAACCGGTTACTGCATATGGTGTAACCGATTACACCCTTTTGCCTGCGCCCAAGAAGTGTCTTTGTTCATGGTGTAACCGGTTACACCATTTTAGGTAACCGATTACACCATTTCAGGTAACCGATTACACCTGACATAATTTGTGTTTTTGTTGCTTTTTTTGGGCTGTTGTGACTCCTTTCCACTTATATCCTTCATTGCTGCTTAATATGGTTGATGTTTGTGGATATTTCTTGAGTTATTTATCATCAATTTATAGTGCTTTGGGAATTAATGATTGGTTTATGTTTGTTTAAACATTGTGGGTTGTTAATCACATGCTCACATTACTTGATCTTAGATTGTTGATACATACCTGTTCATATGATTGCTAATTGCTAAGTGCTTGAGTTCTTGAGACATGTTCGTTGCTTAATTGTTGATGCATGTTCATAGGCATTGCTAATTATTGATTACATGCTAATGCTTTCCTACTCTTGTATGATACATGTTAATGTTAATGTGTGTTTGATTTTATTGAATGCGTTCAATGTTGTTGGTGCATACACTACTATTGTGCATAGTACATGTTATTATATGTTGCCATTCTATTGTTGCTGCATATACCCCTGCTCTGTCTGAGATACGCTGTTAAATGTTGTAATTCTGTTGCATATAATGTATTTCTTTCCTGAATATAATGCGCTTTCGTATGCTGCTATTTTTGCCTTTTTCTTGATATTTTTCTTGCTTGTGGTGCTCTTGCATGTTCCCTTAGGGTTTCCTAGTCCAACTTAATTTTTATTAAGCTTGGAGTAGGATAGACATTAGGATGTTAATCCAAGCATGATAAAACTAGGGTAGACTTTCCCTTTATCCTCAACCATATGTCTATCTTGCATGATCACATTAGGGTAGAAATTCCCTTTCATCTCAACTTTAGGACCACTTTGTATGACAAGATCTAGGATGGAGTTTTCCTCTAGATTTTCCTTTTTTTTGTGCATCTCTTAAAACAAAAAATATTTTTCTTGCATCAACATTAAAATACTTAATAAATACGATGTGTATGGTATGTTACGAGCCTTAAGCACATGGGAAAAGATGAGCGAGAGTCTTTTCTTACCTCTTCTTAGAGTATTTTGTACGCGAGATGTTTGGATCGTTTGTGCAAAATACATGCTCCTATTTCAAAGACTTTAGTATAATACGCATCTCAAGCTCATTTTCAAAACTTAACGAAAAACACTCAAACAAATTCAAATCATTTTTCCTTCGGAATTTTCTCTTCAACTTTTTTCCAGAAAAGACATGTTATTTCCATTATACCGTAAATACAGGCTAAAATGTAAGTCTCCTCACGTGCGAGCAAAAAAGTCTAAAGGTTGGAGTGCGAACGTTATCATTGTCCATAAGAAAACACTAAATAGAGCAAACCTATTTCAACAAGAACTACGGAGTTCTGATTCCCTCAGGGATACGTAGGCACTGGGTTGCAAATTTTAGACGAACTCAATAATAAAACATTCTTTCCCAATCAATTCATTCATACATTCCCTTACCGAGTAAGCTTTAGATATACACACCCTTTGATTAGAACAACAAGAGTGGACCCCGTTGAGTACAACGGACGCGAGAGGTGCTAATATCTTCTTCTCGCATAATCGACTCCCGAACCCCGAATTTGGTTGAGAGACCATGTTCTATCCCTTTTGGGGTTTTCTCGATGTTTTCCTTTCATAGTTAGGATAAATAAAGTTCGATGGCGACTCTGTGACTTCGCCAGATGTTTTCCGCGTAGCGACAGTTCTAAATTATATTGTATCTCATACTTAAGTGTTTAGGTTGCACACTCATCCTTATATATATATATATATATATATATATATATATATATATATATATATATATATATATATATATATATATATATATATATATATATATATATATATATATATATATATATATATATATATATATATATATATATATATATATATATATATATATATATATATATATATATATATATATATATATATATATATATATATATATATATATATATATATATATATATATATATATATATATATATATATATATATATATATATATATATATATATATATATATATATATATATATATATATATATCTGTTAATTCTCCTCTTTCACTCTCCATATCCAAAGTTTTTTCACCATTGTTTCACCAAACTTGTGGTTTTTTGTTCTAACATTTGTCATTAAGAGCCTGGTCCCATCCATAAACACCTAGTCTGAAACATGAATTATGTCTCTAATGAAAAAATACATGCAAATCTACCTATCCTTGATGCGAAGAATTACAACAAATGGTGCAAGCAAATGAAGGTGTTGTTTAGCTGCCAAAATGTTCTTCAAGTGATCAAGAATGATGTTACTCTTGTTCAAGGTAATGCATCAGAGGTGTAGCAAGCAACACATAAGGAAGAAAATAAGAAATATTTCAAGGTGCTACTTTTGATCCATCAATGTGTTGATTGTAACAGCCCAAATTTCATTAAATAATTAATTGTAGTAATTAATTGATTTAGTGGGATTTTTATTAATGTTGGGAATTAATTTTATTAATTGGTATGGATAGAGAATTGAGAAGGAAATTGGAAGGAAGGAAAATAAAGGAATATATAAGAGAGAAAGAAAAGAAAAGAAAGATAGAAAAACATTTGGAGAGAAGGAGGAAAGAAAGAAGAAAGGAGAGAAAGAGAAGAGAAGAAGAGGAAAAGTGGAAATCATCAAGAAACAACATCAAAGCTCCGATTAATCGAGGTAAGGGTGAGAAATGTTTCTATTTGATCATTGTATGATGTTATGTATGTTGGGTTGAGATTTTGGTAGAGTTTTCATCACTTTCCATTTAGGGCAAATGTTGGATAATCGGTAGATTGATGATTTAATCGGTTGAAACTGAGTAATAATGCCGTAGAATAGTCGGGTAACATGTATTGATGCTATTTGTACTGATTTTGTTGTGTGAGAAGTTGGTTAATGGTGGATTGAGTAGGAGAAGACAAAATGAATTCTGTTCTGCGCAGGTTCGCTGGCTCTCGCCAGGCGAGCGAAGGCGAAGCTTCGCCAGGCGAAGCCTAGCGAATGCTGGCGAGTAATTATATTTAAGTCCCAGTGGACTTCGCTGGCGAGTTCGCCAGGCGAAGTGGGATAGCGAAGGTTCGCCCAGCGAAGGTGCTGGCGAATGGTGGCGAATGAAGTCAGTAGCTACTGACTTGGGCTCGCTGGGAAGTCTCGCCGGGCGAAGCCTAGCGAGTGTTCGCTGAGAGAGTTCGCCAGGCGAAGGCCAGACGAAGGTTCGCTGCGAGGGTTCGCCAGGCGAACGAAGGCGAATTTGACAGCATTTTTCTTTTGCTGTGTTGATCATGTGGAGATGGTTTGGTTGTTTCACATAGGTGGATACCTTATGATATGAATATAGATATGATCTATTGTGATAATGTGTGCTGTGGGTAGCCTACGGGCGTGAATCCTAGAATTATGATTCAAAGGTTAATTGCATCAAGTATAAATACATGTGAACATAATAAGTGATTATGTGTGTATTATTTAATTAAATTGCGAATGCTAGAGGTGTATGCAATTATGTAATGAGTATGCATGAGAACATTTTGAATATGTGTGCATAACTTATAATTGTATGATTGGTATTGCGATGTGAATACCTTGATTGTTGTGATAATTAGAGATACATGGGAATACAATGAGGAATGTATGTGTATTGTCTAATGAATTGTGAGTGCATATATGTATGCGATTGTTGTGTGAATGCATGGGAACATATGTGATATGTGTGCATTGTTGTTGAATATGATGATGTGTGAAATGAATACATTGATAAATGTTTGATATATGTTGTATGTGCAATCATGATGAAATTCTCGAAGGGGTGAATTATTCGAATGCATGGGATTAAGACGCGGGAACGGTCTTAAGTGCATTTATTGTGATTGGTTGATTGTACATGCATCATTCAGTCAAGAGGCAATGTCTGTTAGTTTCGTGGAAACTAGTGGCTTGTCCCAAACCTAGAAGGGTGGGTTTGAAGCCTAGGGGACGGGCTTGGTTGTTATCGGTCTAGAAGGGTGGACCCGGTTTAAAGTAAAAACCGAAAAATGATAATGAGTTATCGGTCTAGAAGGGTGGACCCAGTTTAGAGTGAAAACCGAAAAAAGATAACTAATGTCGGTACCGCAGAGCATTGAGTTGCATTGGATATGTTGAGTCACATTGCATAATATTGTTGTTGTATAAATGTGCTTGTGAATGATTGTGGAACTGAGCATGAAGGGATGTGCTTGTGAATGTTCATAATGTTGATATATGTGAAAACGATATGATTATGATTATGAGAATGAAGTGTGGTGAGAAATGTGAACATGTGTTATATGATACCTATATATACATAATCTTATGCTTTGATTATTATGGTTATATTTCTCACCCTTCTGCTATTTTATAATGCTCTATGAGGCATTGCAGATTAGGATGCTGGAGTCCTTTGTAAAGTTAATCTTCATTCTTTTGAGTCGGCTGCTCTGATATGTAACACCGGGTAGTTAGACTAGTATAATCATTCTTTTGTGATACATTGCGATGTATCAGCTGATGTGGTTTTGTAATCTAACTGATATGATGTATTAATCTGGATGACTTATGTGCATTTGAATTAATATTTTGGAACTGATTAAATGATGTTATCTTCCGCTTAAATTAAATGTTGAAATGTGATTTCTAAAACTACGAGAATGTTACATATTTTATGGAGCAAAATGTTAAAGAGTTTTGTTGGTGAAACTGTGACATTCTTCCTTCATACCTTAGTATAAAACCTTTTACTCTGATGAATTTGCATGTGCTTAATTGCTTTATATGCATTATTTGGGGTATAGAAGGGGGTGTTACATTGATGGCAAAAATTTTGAGAAACTTGGTGATTGCAAATCGTCGTAGTAAGAGTGGGATATCTTAGAGAAGGCTTACGCAGAGGCTGACAAGGCGGAGGTGGTGTGGCTACAAACTCACAAACATCAGCTTAAATTGATTTAAATGAAGGAAATGGAGACAATCAAGGATTTCACAACAAGAGTCACTCAATTGGTAAATCAAGTGAAGGCATGCAGAGAAGCTTTTATAGAGCAGTATCTTGTCGCTAAAATCTTGCTTTCTTTAACACTAAGATTTGACAAAGTAGTTGTGGCGACTGAGGAATCAAAGAATCTTGCGATGATGAGCAAAGAGGAGTTGCAAAGCTCTCTTGAGGCTCATGAGTAAAGGATGTAGAATAGAAATAACAATAAGGAAAGGGCAGGGATCGCTTTTTAAGATCGGTTCAAATGATAAAGACAAGAGATCGAAAGGAAAATGGCCCATGAAAAGCAAAGGGAATTTTCCTAGTTTTGGCAGAAGAGAGTCCCAAAATTCAAAGAATTCGACTTGTAAAATGAGTGAGAGTAGCTGTAACAAAAATTATGGTCAAGGCAACTTTAGAAGCGAGAAAAAGAGGTTTGACAAGAGCAAGGAGCAGTGCTACAAGTGTCAAAGATTTGGTCATTTTGAAAAAGACCGAAACTTGAACAAGAAGGAATCTCAGAGGGGTGAAGCAAAGGTTGAAAGGCAAGAGTTTGGTGAAGAGAATACACTCTTGGTCATGATCACAAAAGGGAATTGCAGTAACAAACAGCTGCGGGACAACAGCTGCAGTTGCTCCAAGAATTGTGAAAAGGTGAGTTGTGGCAGTTAGATTATACGATTAATCGGTTGCATGAAGAGGAAGATGCCATGATGAGTGTGAAAGGGGTTCAATACAGAGAAGAGTGGTATTTGGACTTGGGTTGTTCAACTGGTATGACGAGAAGAAAGGATTGGTTTGTGAAAATCAATCGTGCCATGAAGAACAAAGTAAAGTTTGTGGATGACACGACTCTAATGGCCGATGGGATCGGTGATGTTTTGATCTTGAAGAGAAATGGTGGACATTCCTTGATCAAAGATGTCTTGCATATTTCAGGAATCAAATGTAACCTTCTAAGTATTGGCCAATTAGTTGAGAAGGGTTACAATATTCACATGGTAAATAAGGGATTGTGCATTATGGATGCAAAGAGAGTTTTGGTCCTTAAAGCACATATGGCTGCCAATATAACCTTAAAGGTCGATTTGAAGGTTATGGGGCATAAATGTTGATACTGCAGCAATTCATGAAGAGTGGATGTGGCACTATCGTCTTGGGCATCTCAATTTTAGACATCTCAAAGACTTGTAAAAGAATGGAATGGTAACGGGGATCCCATTGATCAACGTACCATCTGAAATTTTTGAAGAATGTGTGCAAGAAAAGCAAGATAAGGGGAGATTCAGAAATGATGCTGACCGGAGAACTAAAAATCACCTTAAGGTGGTGTATTCGGATGTGTGTGGGCCGATGCAAGTAGATTCTATTGGTGGCAATAGGTATTTTGTCACATTTATCGATGATCATAGTAGAAAGCTATGGACATACCTAATTAAGAGAAAGGATGATCTATTTGAAGTTTTCAAGAAGTTCAAGTCCATGGTTGAGAGACAAAGTGGTCACAAGCTCAAAGTGCTCAAAGCAGATGGTGGAGGCGAATATGTCTTAAATGACTTTGGGAGGTTTTGTGATTAAGAAGGGATTGTACATGAGGTAGTACAACCCTATACACAATAATAAAATGGTGAAGCCGAAAGAAAGAGTCGGTCGATCATGAACATGGTGAGAAGCATGTTAAAGGGGAAAAACTTTCCAAAAGAGGCCTTAAGTGACCCAAAGTGGATTTTTTGCTATGAAGGAGTTAGTTGATTTACCAAAAGGAAAGAAGTCGATTGGTGTGAAGTGGGAGTTCAAAGTAAAATCAAATCCCAAGGGTGAGTTAATCAAGCATAAGGCTCGATTGGTGGCTAAAGGATTTTTACAAAGAGAAGACATAGACTTTGAAGAGATATTTACACCAGTTGCTAGGATTGAAACCATTAGGCTTGTTATTGGTATTATAAATAACCACGATTGGCCTATCTACCAAATGGATGTCAAATCCGCATTTTTGAATGGACCGCTTGAAAAGGAGGTATATACAGGATACCCTCTGGTTTTGTTGTGAAAAGCCAAGAGCTGAAGTTCTGCAAGTTGAAGAAACCGCTATAAGGTTCAAAGCAAGCTTCAAGAGCTTGGAATAAAATAATTGATGGTTTCCTAAAGGATGTTGGCTTCAAGAAATATGTATTCGAGCATGAAGTGTATGTGAAGACAGATACGAGTGAAAGGGTAATTATCCTTTGTCTATATGTAAACGACTTATTGATCACAGGTAGCTGTCACAACCAAAATTTTGAACCTAAGATCTCACCGGTTTGTGCATCATCTTGCATATTTACGTGCCTTATTACTAACCATCTTGTACAGGTACAATGATTTCAAGTACAGATTCTCACAATCAAGTATTTCATGATATGACCAGTTGAGCCCGATTCAGAGCGTTTTTAGGGTTTTTATCTGAGCCTCGCTATTAAAACTTTTTTTATTATCTTTTAGCCATCCTGGGATCTTTTGTTTGGAAAACATCTTGGATAATTTTCTTTAGAGCCAAGGCTAGGATTTTCCTAGTAGACTAAAGGTGCCTTAAAACCAAGATGTTAGAGCGTGTGATTGATGCTTCATCATGACTTTAACGGAGAACACTTGGAGGCAGGGTTCTGTTTCTTCTCAAGTTATAGGCAGGGTTTTGTTTAAGGTACAAAATTTGAAGTTGTGCATTCATTGAGATTAAGGATTTCTTTGGAGTTCAAATTCATACGGTTTGTTAGTGATGAGTGCAAGAGTATTCAAGTTATTATAAAATTTAAACTCAATTCAAATACTATGAGATTTATGTCTTCACGAAATTCAAGTTGGAACTCAAAGTCAAGTCAACATTTCAAAATTTAAGGAGATTCAAAATTGAAAATTACTCTAGTAAATTTTTTTTAATTAATCAAGGATCACTTTGAAAAGGTTCATGCCACAAAATTCATTTTAAGTGCATATAAGAGTTTTACAAAGTCAAGTATTCAAAAGCTACATCCTAGTATTGCGCCTCATTTCCCTCCGGACTTGCAATCATTGACGGTGTTACCAATATATCTCACTGAATGTGTTGTTCCTGAGGCTGATACCATCTTCCAACAAGAAAAGAAGCCTCCAATTTCTTCTGGTCATATATTGAAAGAACAATCCAAAAGGTGGCATTCCGTGCTATCTCCTAAATGTCCTATATCTAGGTGACCCCGTCTCTTCAAACAAACAAAGGTAGAGACGATTTTTGAAATACCAACTGCTGAGAGACTTTGGTTCACAAGGAGAATCCCATGTTAGAACACAGATTGGTTCTTAATATATCTCTATGTTTTGACGATAATATTAATGAAATTTTATATGAAGTAAATATATACTCTAATCGTATTCAAGTGTTTTTGTGTCAGATATTAAAATTAATATTCCTCTGGAAGCAAAAACTCCTCTAAAAGTTAAGAATTAGAAGACTCTGAACGCTGCCTGAAAGAGACTCTGAGCGAAGCTGCAGAAGACTCTGAGCGAAAAAGCAAATGTAAAGAATCAGAAGACTCTAGAAGTACTTAACGCTGCAAGTACAAAGGCTCTGATATTCAAGTATGCTCTGATAAAGATCATTCACGCTAAAGCACATGGATGCAAAAACTCTGAATAGAGTAACTCTGATCTGAAGAACAAGGAACATCATCAGAGGATCTGATGCAAGACTGTTCCAGATTTATTGAAGAAGATGTTGTTCAAATAAAAATCCATTGGCATATTCCTTGTCCTTATCCAAACGGCTCTTTCCTCATTCGTGCATGACACAAGAATTCAGACAAAAAGGATTTGTTTGAACATTCCTCTTCTGGGAAAGAAAAGTCAAAGAAGACAGAATGCCAGCTGCACGCCCTTTAAGAAATGAAAGTGAAGTTCTATTTAAACAAGACTTCTACATCATTTCTAAGTTTACGAATCATTGAACAATAAAAGAAAAATATCCAAACATCTCTCAAATTCATTCTAGATTTAATTTGTTCTTCATTTGTGTAAAATCACAGTTGTGATATAGCTTTTTACAAGCAACTCTTAAACATACATTGTATTTTTACCTGTTGTAAAGTTCTTTACGAGACCAAGTGTGGTCAGATTTCTTGAGAAGACTAAGACTGTTTGTCTTAGTGGTTATAACTGTAATCAGTTTAATTTAGTGGATTAAGTCCTTGTTGAGAAAGGCAAATCACCTTGGTAGGGTGGACTGGAGTAGTTTGAGTTCAAACGAACCAGGATAAAAATACCTTGTTATTTTTACTATTGTCATAGTTGTTATTTGAAACCCTTATTCACACGATTAAAAGAGGGAATTCAAAAGGGACAAAAGGAGAGGCAGAGTGGGGAGGAAAATTTGAAAACCATTTAGGAAAAATTATCATCGATATGACACAATCACCAAACAATAGAAGAAAAACATCACAACAATGTATCAGAGAACCATCACGGTGTTTACATAAAACAACATTCATAAAATATCATAATAGAATATACGCATAAAGGAAAATTCGTTCAAAGAACCTACACAATAGAAACCCACACAAAATCCTACATACATATGGAAAAGATGCAGCAGTAAAAATTGCACCCATAAACATGTATAGATCACACAGAACAACAAGAAAATTCACATATCAGTACGAGGAATAACACGATTTGCGGGAAACACAAACTTCACAGAAGCAATGCATAATATATTCACAGGTTCATAAAAGCAATCACATATAACCACATTGGAGAGAAAAGAAGATTGGTAAAGGGAGAAGACGTATCGTCGCATTTATCTTCGTCTGCACACTGTATTTCTTCAAAGATTCGCGATCCACGGTGAGACAGAAGAGACGAGAATCTACGGCTTCAAAGCCACAGGCTGAAGCAAATAGCAACAAAAACGAGGCTCATATATTAACACGGGTAGAAGAAGAAGAAACACAATGAATTCAAGTAGAGATTCAGTTTTATTACCTCTTTGGAGATATCTGGAGTTCTTGGCTTGCAACATTGGTCAGAGTAGAGTGCGACTTCATATTTCGGTTCACTACTTTCTTTCACTTTGTTTTGCTGCTAGTTGATTATGATATCTTGTTTTTTTTTTTGTGAATCAGGATCATTAGAGCTCAGCTTGTTATTAGGGTTTTAGGGATTTTATCCTTGGACGCGTCGATTTGAGTGGATGAAGAGGTTTCCTTTTACGATCTAGAGATTGAGGAAAAAGCGGAGCAAATTGAGTTTAGTAATGTAGGTTTGAGGAAGTTTGAGCCTCCACCGCCGCCATAGACGATTATCGGCGTGACGAAGCTGGAGTTAAGTCATTGGGACTTTTGGGGTTTGGACAGGAAGTGAAGAGAGAGAAAAGAGAGTTAATATGTGACTTGTCCTTGACTTGTTTGCTCTTTTATCTTATAGTGTAATCCCATGCGCGCACCCTCGTTCCCAACCACTCGATCTGAGTTATCCGGTTAACTCACTTGGATTAGACAAAAAGATTAATTTCTAATCAGGGGTCCACGATGGACCTCCCCTCTTGTCTGCAGCACCAGACTTTTTTCCTTGTTTTTTTAATTCTTTCTTTATCTCTTTTTTTGAATACATTAAAAGCTTTATTTCCTTAAAAATAGTAAATACTTTTATTTAATTTAACATTTTCTTAATTAACTTCACTTACTTAATTGTTTTATAATTAAACAAAAAATTGTTTTTTAAAAAAGAAAATACTTTAAGTTTTAATTATATCCAGAATTTTTTTTTATAAATTATTAATGACATACTTACAAGTATTAATCTCTTCCCCGTTTAGTGATTATACAGACTTGTTTAATCAATTATCTTGTGTTGGTTTAAGATTGATAGTTTGTCTATAGCTTTTAAATGTAGGTGTGTTGCGGTGAGAGTCGTGATACCAAGCTATTCATTAACTGGAATCTTAATTCATTAAATTCACAACCAGACTTTAATTTATCCAAAGGAAATGTTTAAAGAAAGAAAAACCTTTTGCATGATATAACAACAACGCTAAGAGATCTAAGATTCGGGGATTGGTTATATCTAGGGAATGTGTTAGCATCCTAAGTGTCTGTAGTACTCTACAGGAACCTCTTGTTAGTATTTGTGTTATGCTAAAGTTACTTGCTAAGAGAAAAGTGCTAAGGTAAAGATCTAAAGTATATACAAAGTATGCTCGCCAAGACATCGCATCTCGTGCCTACGTATCCTGACATGAATGGAATCAGAGCAACCGTAGTTCCCCTAACTAGGGGTGGGGAACCCTTGACTGTGGTCAAGGTTCCAGGGGGCAAGTAAATGTTTGCGGTGAGACACCTACATAGAGTGCGGCGACTCTAAACTAAGTTAAGTTAGTAAGGAAGGGAATGTCCACGGCGGGACGACTAAATAGAGCACGACAACTCCAAGCCCTATGGCAAAGGTAAACACAGGAAATATCCATGGCGGGACAACTACCTGGAGCACGGCGACTCAAATCCTAAGTTGCAAATGTTAACAAGAAGTTAGTTGTTAGTGAGCTCGTCAAGACATCACATCTTGTGCCTACGTATTCTCATCGATAAATGAGAAATCAGAGCGTCTGTAGTTCGTGGAACTACGAGTTGCCAAGTTCTAAGAACCAAGAACAACTAAGACAGATAAGCAAGAGACATGCACAATGACAATAAGTCAACACACAGTCTCTTCCCTTGGATTAGTTCAACAAGGAATAGAAGTAAAGCAACATGCACATGGAAGAAAATCAGTCACAAATAGAATCAGGCAACAAACAAAATTATTAATCAATTTAAATATAAATATTTAACAAGGTTAACTAATAATTTAATTAATCAAATTAAATACAAATATTTAAATTAATTAATAATTACAACATATATTTTTGCATTTTTAAATATTTAACAATTAACTTGTAAAAGATAAATAATTAAAAATCCTTTTTTGTCTTTCCAAATACTTTACAAATTAAAATAAACTAAATAAATAAATAAAGTAAAAGAAAAGAAAAAAACCTAATAAAGATTAGATGAGGGAGTATTGTGTCTAGATGGAAGATGATGCTTTATGCGAGATTAGAGGTACCATAAAGAAAAAGAAAATGTAGGTTGTGCTTTATTATTGGGAAAATGAAGGTGAGTTATTCATATCATGGAAGATATTGTGTATGAAAGAGTGATAATAGAATATGGTGGATAATGAGTTTTTTAGTTTATGTGGAAGGTGTTGAGGAAAAGAGTATGAAGTGTGAGAGTGTTTTTATGAATGTGAAAAAAGTAGTATGATTTATGTGGTTTTTATAGTGAGAAAAGTAGTAGGAAGTGGGTAACAACTTCCATAAAATGGGGTCTTGAAAATGTAGTGCTAGTAATATAGTGTAGGCTTTGTATGATGAAGTGACGGCACATAGCATGAGGAAGGAGGAAAATATGGAAAAGTGGTTATGTACATGGGAACTCAAAAAAGTCACTCTTAAGAAACTTATTTAACAAGTTTTCTAAAAACTAATAAAACAAAAATTAAATGAATAAAGTAAAAACAAAATAAATAAATAACAATAAAAATAAAATAAACTATAATGAAAATCTAAAATAAAAAATATTAATTAAAATAATTATTAATTAAAAATAGAAATAAAAGCGCTAAAAACGAACAATTGGATCGGTATCGAAGTGCACACAAAAAATAAAATGAATATACCAAAATGATCAATGAAAAATATATTTTTCAGAAAATATGGCGTTTGGTCAAATTTTGAAATAAATTTTACCCGCTAAAATGGCTTAAACTGTCCAAAAATACGACCGAAAAGTGGTTGAAAAATTTAAATGAGCACGCCAGGTTAAACTATGTGAAACGCAGATTAATATCACTAACGTTTGCAGACTCGATTTTAAAATTTTTTGTCCACTGATTTTACGCGCAGTTGACTTTTTTTTACTGTTCGGCTGTAAATCCGACAAGTTTATTTTAGCTGATAAATTGGGTATTATGTAAGATGGCAGACATGATATGCTATGCAGAAGATCAAAGGATCTGAGGGTAAAATTTGGGATATGACAAGGTGGAGGACCTTATTTCGTGATTTATACGAGACGCTCTCGTACCTTCATGATCCCTTTTCTTTCTTTACTTTATACGTACTTGACTTGATTCACCTATCTTATGACATCTCACTTTATAATTTGGTTATACTACATGTCTCACATTAATTTCAATCCTGATTTGATTTCTTATTACTTCTCTATTTTCCTCTTGATTATATCTGCATGTTCACGTCCAAGGGAAGAAACTGTATATGACTTTACAAGTTGTATACATTTCATTTTCATTTGTATCATTTTCCCTGCTTGATCCCTGACTTTTCAAGTTGATCATCTTAGGTCACCCTTATATTCTCAACATAAGTTCCCCCCCCCCTAAGTTTTTAACTTTAGACAACTTATTAAATTGATCTCCTATTCCCCCACAAGAGAACTAGACGTGATTCATCTATGTAGTCGAGATATAATTCTCCTACCCCATAATGTGATCGAGAAAGATGTAGAATTTTTTCGCTTGAGAGAGGTATGTGGCATACTCCTCGATCAAATCTGAGTTGAAGCCTTTTTCTCAATGTGACACCAAGACCGTTTTCCGTACATTTGTGGTGGCTAAGTCGAGTATTTTCCCTAAGATGATGAATCGTCTCTTCTCCTAAAATCAATCAACAAACCTTCTCCCCCTGGAACTTTGACCATAGGGGAACTACGAATGCTCTGATTCCATTCCGCCAGGATACGTAGGCACAAGATGCATCTTCTTGGCGAGAATAATTAGAAATAAACCCCTAGGTTTCTTATCCTTAGAGAACCACAATAACACAATAAAACAATAAAACAAGAGGTTCCTGTAGATTACTGATTGCGACTTTCTATGTCTAATACAACATAACTGCAAGTGCACAGTCTATCGCGTAGTAATAATAGATATCGATCCCACAGGGACTCGTAATCAAACTAGTATTCTCGGGAGTTACTATGTTTAGCTAGGTAGAATATGTTTAAGGGAATAAGATTGTCACTAAAAGGAAACTAAGAATGCTACTTAGATTATAATTGATTGAATCGATATGCAGTAATTGTGTTCTTCAGGGATTTGACAAGTTACCGGTGTATGAAATAATTTTCAGAGTTTATTTAAGCAGAAAATGGTGATTTAAAGACTCTCGCCTCACGATGGTTATTGACGCTAATCATAATTCTAAGGGCCAAACGTACACTTTCGTATCCCATTCGGGGTTAAAATTATTTTTTGGAAATCTCTAAGTTCTAATTCATTTTAAAGTGCTTTCGCTGTTATTAAAATGAATGACTCGTGTTTACTATCTGATCTTACCGCAACTTTCGCTTGTTGGTTCGTATCTTAATTAATTTCCCACTTTCGTGGCAAAACTACTTTTAAATAAGTTCTCGCTTTCGCGACGAAGTTTATTCAGTAAATTAATTTTAAACACTCAGACCATAAATTACTTTTGAAAAGACAATTTTCCACCAGTTGTTATCAAATCCCTTTCGAATTATTACTACATATCGATTACTTAAATTTAGCTAGACATGGATTTGGGAAAGATAAAACATAAATAAAAACAATAATTAATAATATGCATTATAATAAAACTGGAATTACGATTGAAATGAGAAACCTGTAAATATTCCAATTGGCCTTTGGGCAGATCCTCCACAGATGTTGGCAGGATTCTGGTTTTTATGCCAATTTGATCGTACAACGGAAATAGAAATTACAGAAGAATGAAAGGAATGCAGAAAAAGAAAAGAGAAATAAATAAGAATATTAAAACTGGAAAGGTTGCTCTGGAAATAAATTTGGCAGCACTTCGTTGTATGAATGCGGCTCCCTTTCTGAGGTCCCCTTCTTCCCCTTTTATAGAAATGGAATTCTAACGGTTATAATTGGAGAGAGTGGACTTTGAGGCAGAAAAATCAGGGAGTAGTGGTCCACTGTTTGGGACTTGGAACTGCTTCATTAACGTGCAATTGAAGTGGGGCGTTTTTGCCTGCATGACGGTCGTCACAAGGTGTGACGGTTGTCACCCGTGTGACGGTCGTCATGGAGCTGTGACGGTCGTCACAACAGCAAAATCAGCATTCTGCGCTTTTCATGATGTTTTCACTCTTTTTTCGTCCATATTTCATCTGAGATTGCTTCTTTTCTTCATATTGCCTTGTTTAGACGTGATCGTTAAATACCTGCAAAACATCAGACAAATAACACGGAAATAACCCGAAATCGGATCGAAAACACTTAAGCTTTAGTTGAATTGTGCATCAAAATATATATACGATTTCGTGTTATCAAACTCCCCTAAGCTTGAATCTTTGCTTGTCCTCAAGTAAAACATGAAAAAGTCGGCAAGCACGAGGCAACTTCTTCGTTCGCAAAGTTGGGAAAAACCGGGATTCTTGGTAAGAACACAACGAGTATCATGACGACACTGGACTACAAGTCTTCGGAGGTCTCCTTTTTATGCAAATCGGTCCCAGTCATGCTACTGTAGCTTGGTGTCAAGGTTCTCGCGGAAAGTTCACCCTGTTTGTTCTAGCGCAATCACATTAAGCCCGTTGTCCATACACTTCCATGGCAAGTCGACCTGTTAGTGAATATGATCTCATTTCTGTTTTTGATCTTCTTCATTGATCATAAGCTTATGTCATTGATTTTTCAATGAGTTTTCGTGCCGTTGGGCTAAATGCTCGGGTGAGGAGCACCTAACTTAGAAGGAAACGTGTCTTATATTTTTGGGCTATCTAGCTCTCTTTTCATGATTTTTCATCTTTTTGGAGATCATACACTTATCTGCATCGGTCGCTTGCTTAGAAGTGTTTTAGGATGATGCTGACTGCTAGTATAAACTACTTGGGGCTGAGTTTGCATAGATACTTGAGACTTTGGTACACGTAGGTAGTGAAACCGACTCGCATAAACCGGAGATCTAAGGTGTCAGGAAGGTACTGGTTTTGTTAGAATTGTCGTTTCCTCGGAGTTTCAAAACTTGGTTTGAACTCGGGTGCATTCTCGTGATGCTTTTGTTTTTGAGGAACGAACGCAAATTTTTTGTTTACGTTGAATAACGTGGGGATGTTTGTGTAACGGAAAAAGGATATATAAACGAGCTTTATTTGCTAAAAATAGAAAATGTTTAAATAGAAATTACGAAATTCAAAGTACATTGGAATGGAAATAAACGCTCCGCTCCCACACTATCTCAATCAGTGTCCCCACTGATTTGGAAGCATGCGAGAGGGAGGTACAACTGAAATGAAAGTACAAATAAACTGGAAATATAGTAAACAAATAAGGAAAATGGATAACTAATCACGTCCGCTGCCTCGGTCACGTCCGCGCTGGCGTCCTCTGGCTCTGGCTAGGGCTACTCGATCCTCATAACTCATAGCTCCGGTATGGTAGGCAGTGTCACGGAGTCCTTCGACCTGCAAAGTCAGATTCGCCAGGTTCTCAGTAATGGTAGCTTGGCCGATTTGAAGTTGTTGCATTTGGGTCCAGTGCCAAGCTTCGAACTGGTCTGCTCGCTGATTCTGCTGCTGCAGCATAGCGAGTATCTGGGCCTGCTGGTCGAGAGAGCGGCAGAGATCCTCTTCTGTGTAGTCGGGCACTGGATGATGGCGGCGGCGGCGAGAGGATGTACCTTCGAAAGGAGGAGGCTGCGATGCCTCCGGTTGCTCGGACCTGTCCAACTCAGCTTGGATTTCATCGTCAGAACCTTGGGTGTGGTCCTGAGTAGGAACAGCGGCAGCAGGAGGGGCAGTGAGGTCAAATAACCAGTTGGTATGATCCTCTGGGTGTGTCCGGGTGCGTGATGGAAGGATGATGCTTCAGACGGTTTTGCCACGCACTACCGGATGGTACTTGCCGTCAGCTCTGGAGCGGATAAGGTGAGAGGCTCTGCAGTGGTCGGTGTCAAGGAACACCGAGGGGATGGAATGGAGGTGCTGGAGGTGGTCGCCAAGGTTCAGCCCAAATGCAATGGCAGTGACAATCCCGCCAAAGTAGAATGGCTTGGAGCCACGGTTGCAATTGGCCTGAATGTGGGCCAGGAGGAACGGGGCGGCGTTGATAGGTTCGTTGTTGAAGACGCAATGGAGGAAGAAGAGCTCTTTCGAGTTCACCTTATGGTTGATGTCCCTGGCGAAGATTGTGTTGCTCAAGGCTCTGTGAAAGTACCGGATGGTTGGGTTATGGATATGCGTGGCGTGCAGAGAGTCCCAACCATCGGCATTGATGCCGGTCAACTGGTACCACAACGCGAAAGCTTCGTGCTGGAACTGATCGGTGAGGCGGCGGTGAGCATTGTCGCCTCGAGGAAGTTGTAAGAGGGCGACGATCTTGTGCTGGTTCACCTGGTAGTTGGTGCCGAACATCCGGAAACATGCGGCACCGGATTGTTGGCTGAGGTCGCCGCTGGATGTGACGTAGGTAAACAAACTCAAGAACTCGAGAGTGAGTTGTTCGTATGTTGGCAGTGGATTGGTGCAGATGTTCCAGATGCCTGCTCTTTGAAGCATCCAAGTTACGCCTTCAAGGAGTCCGAGCTCCGTAAGCGATGGAATGTGTGGATAATGAGTCGGCTGGAGCGACCTTTGATGGAATGCGATGTAGTTTGCCCGATGTCTTTCGCCTAAGTCACCTTCGCTGAAGACAATGTTACTGATATCTGGGGTTTCGGTATTTCTCGCCATTGTTGGAAGATTGAGAGGGTTCTGAAGATTGGGGTTGTTCTGCGAAGTGGGAAAAATTGACAGAAGTGTGGTAGGAAGTTGAGATTGGAGTTAAAATATATGGTGCAATGTGGGGAAGACGAAAAATTTGAGTGGGGTGAGAGTGCTGATGATTGGAAGTTGAAATGAGGGTAGTGGGAGAGAAAACGCAACCCCTGTTATATCAGATAGCAGTTTTGGGTTCGTGACGGTCGTCACGTATGTGTGACGGTCGTCACCCGCGTGACGCTCGTCAGGGTCCTGTGACGTTCGTCACAGCAGCAAAATCTGCAGAACGCAGAATTTTGCTCTAAGGGCGTTCTTGTAGTGACTTTTAGGCCTAGTATTTATACGGCAATGTAATATAGCAGCCAATAAACAAAGAGTAACGTAAAAACAAAATAATTGAATAAAGACTATAATTGAAATAACAAGAAATTGAAATAAGTGTATATAGTACATAAAGGAACTAACAATGCGAAAAATCCAAATGATTAAACGAAACTAAACTAAACCAAACTAAACTGAATCTACTGCTAAAACTAGTATCTAGTCTTTTCGTGCCTTCAACTCATCGAATTTCCGTGCGTAGTAGTCGAGCTGGTCACAGACTAAGTCCATGAAGACTACCAGTTCGCTGTGTATGCCTGCGATGTCATCTTTTACAGTAGTCAGAGCTGCATCAACATTGTCCAATCGGAGTAAAACAGTATCCATTTTGTCGGTGGTCTCCTCAGGGATAGGCTCGGGATAGGTGTTGTAGTGCGGAGGAGTCATACGGTCTACTTCAGCTTCTGATACAACATCCTCATAGTACATATAGTCGTGCGCCTCAGAGATGTGGTCACTGTCATACATATAGTTCTGTGGTGTTGACTGAGGTGAAGGAGGTCCCATAGGCTCGTCCAATTCATAAAGCCAGTTGTCCTTGTTGTGGATACTTGTCATCTGATGATCAGGCAGTGTGAATAGCTATACTGGTTTTTCGTTAATGAGGTACTCATAAGGTCCAGGTCCCATAGTTCCTAAAATGTGCCTGTTAAAGCAGAATTGTATATTCATGGGTTGGATGGTGCCAAAACAAGTGCTTGAATTTAAGTGGAATCTAAGGCCGAGCTCGTGGGCAATCATTGTCACGAGGCCTCCTATAAGAATAGGTGTCTGTGGTTCCTGAGTGAGGCGTTTGAAAGATCTCATCATGAAAGGCACTGCATTTACTGTACGTCCCTGAGAAGCACATAACATGATGAATAACTCCTCTTTAGATACTGTAGTAATATTTTCTTCTTTCCTAAACAGGGTGTGAGCTAGTATCTTATGGAAGTATCTGAAAGCTGGGTTATGAATATCATCATTATACATTCTGTCTGGTTCAGGGTGATAGTCGCCTGTGATTCTACCCCAGAATTGGTCGAGTTCAAAATCAAGATCGTCATCTTCTGCACTGATGAACACATGCGGTCCGTTAGGAAATCCTAGGAGGTTAGCTAGTGACATCAGGCTATGGGTTTGGTCCATTCCAAACATTCGAAAGGTAATCAGCTCTGTGTTGGATCCAAAACCATTGTTGGGTATGTATCTGAACGAACTAAGGAATTCATAGGTAAGATCCTTATAGGTAGCAAAACGTGTTTTCAAAGCAGTGTTCTCCCAACCCAGTTGATTGAACAGGTATTGAATGCTATCCGTGATTCCTAGTTTATCCATGGTAGACTTATCATAATACAGCGTTAAGGCGATTTCTCTTTCAGTTAGTGCTGCAAATCTTGCCTTTTGAGCTAGTCCTCGAAAATGAACCTTTGTGAAGTCGTACTCGGCCATACTCGCAGGTAATTCGGAGAAAACAGAAGGAATGTTTTGAAGACTTTAAAAATCCTGAAAAGTTTAAAACAGAAGTTTGAAGTCAGGATTTTTAAAAACAAAAAGCGGTAGAAACAAAAGACAAAAGAGAAAAATAAAATAAAAATAAAAATATGAAGACAAACGAAAGTAGAAAGTAGTAATAATTATAAGTTTAGAAGTTTTGTTAAATTTTCAAAGTAAAATTTTAAATAAAAATTGAAATACAATAACGAGGGAAATTGGGCTGCCTCCCAGTAAGCATTGTTTTTAACGTCTAAAGCCTGACGATAGCTTGGTGAGAAGCTATTCGGGTGTTTGAGCTGGAAGCTCAAGCAGTGTTATACTGCAGACTTGAGGGATGGTTTCGTTCTTATTATAATGTTTTAGACGTTGCCCGTTTACGATAAACGGTGCATTCGTCTTATCGGTAATTTCAACAGCTCCACTCTAAAGTACTTTAGTCACTTCATAAGGTCCAGACCACCTAGATTTTAGTTTACCTGGGAAGAGTTTTAATCTTGAATTAAATAGCAATACGATGTCTCCCATACTGAATTGTTTCTTGACTGATTGTTTATCATGCCATTTTTTAGTTCGTTCTTTGTAGATACGGGCATTTTCGTAAGCGTCTAATCGAAGTTCTTCCAATTCGTGTAAGTTCAAGATTCGCTTTTCTCCTGCCTCGGTGTAGTTGAAATTGAGTGTCTTAATGGCCCAGAAGGCCTTATGCTCTAATTCTACAGGGAGATGGCAAGATTTACCGTAAACTAATTTGTAGGGTGTAGTACCTATTGGTGTCTTAAAAGCGGTCCTATAAGCCCATAAAGCTTCTTGTAGCTTTGATGACCAATCTTTCCTTGAGGTAGCGACAGTCTTTTCCAATATCTGTTTTATTTCTCTGTTCGAGACCTCTACTTGTCCGCTAGTTTGCGGATGATAAGGTGTAGCTACTCGGTGTCGGACTCCATATTTAGAGAGAAGTTTATCAAATATTCGCGATATGAAGTGAGATCCGCCGTCACTAATGACGAGTCTGGGTACACCGAATCTAGGAAAGATTGTGTTTTTGAAGAGTTTGATTACTACTCGTGCGTCGTTTGTTGGAGCAGCAATGGCTTCTATCCATTTAGACACATAGTCTACAGCGACGAGTATGTAGTTATTACCAAAAGAAGGTGGGAATGGTCCCATGAAATCTATTCCCCATACGTCAAAGATTTCTACCTCTAAGATTCCTTTCTGAGGCATTTCATCGTGTCGTGAGATGTTGCCAGTTCGTTGGCATCGATCACATTTTAGCACAGCGATGTGAACGTCTTTCCAGAGGTTAGGCCAGAATAAGCCGGCTTGGAGAATCTTAGCGCACGTCTTGGATGTACTAGCATGACCACCATATGGTGCTGAATGGCATTGGGAAATGATATTTTCTACTTCTTCCTCTGGGACACAACGACGGTATATGTTGTCGGCCCCTCTCTTGAAGAGTAGAGGTTCGTCCCAATAATAGTGTTTCAGATCGTGGAAGAATTTCTTCTTTTGCTGATAAGTGAGATCCGGTGGAAGCACGCCTGCAGCGAGGTAATTAACGATGTCAGCATACCAAGGTAATGCGACTTGGGCATAGACGACTTCTATGGCTTTTTCGAATTCTGGATCTTCCGAGATTGAGTTGGGTATGTCACTTTCTAATTTGGCTATCAGACGTTCGTACGGGAAATCGTCGTTTATCGGTACTGGTTCGTGTCTGATGCCTTCTATTCGGGATAAGTGATCTGCAACAACGTTCTCGGTTCCTTTCTTATCTTTGATTTCTAAATCAAACTCTTGTAATAACAGGATCCATCTCAATAGTCTTGGTTTGGCATCCTTTTTTCTTATTAGGTACCTTATGGCAACGTGGTCTGTGTATATGATAATTTTTGCTCCTACTAAGTAAGAACGGAATTTGTCAAGCGCAAATATAACTGCTAGAAGTTCCTTTTCTGTGGTAGCGTAGTTCATTTGGGCAGGATCTAAGGTTCTACTGGCATAGTAGATGGCATGGAGTTTCTTGTCCTTCCTTTGTCCTAGAACTGCGCCTACGACATAATCACTCGCATCGCACATGATTTTGAACGGTAGTCGCCAATCGGGTGGTTGCATAATTGGTGCGGTGATAAGGGCTGATTTTAATGTTTCGAATGCTTTTAAACAGTCGTCGTCGAAGACGAACTCAGCATCTTTCATCAACAGGCCGGTCAAAGGTTTTGTGATTTTTGAAAAATCTTTTATAAATCTTCTGTAGAAACCGGCATGTCCTAGAAAACTCCGTATTTCTCGTACGGATTTTGGAGGTTGGAGATCTTTTATAATCTCTATTTTAGCTTTGTCGACCTCAATTCCTTTATTTGATATGACATGTCCTAGAACTATTCCTTGTCAGACCATAAAATGGCATTTTTCCCAATTTAGGACGAGGTTCACTTTTACACAGTGTTCTAATACCATTTCAAAATTTTGTAGGCATCCTTCGAAACTTTGTCCACATACTGAGAAATCGTCCATAAATACTTCCATGATGTCGTCTATGAAATCTGCGAAGATTGCCATCATGCATCTTTGGAAGGTTACTGGAGCATTACAGAGTCCGAATGGCATTCGGCGGTAAGCAAAAGTACCATAAGGACATGTGAATGTAGTCTTTTCTTGGTCATCAGGATGAATGGGAATTTGGAAAAATCCTGAATAACCATCTAGATAGCAGAAATATGAATGTTTGGCTAGTCTTTCCAACATTTGGTCTATGAAGGGTAACGGGAAATGATCTTTGCGTGTGGCTTTGTTAAGCTTCCTATAATCAATGCACATCCTGCTTCCAGTCACGACTCTTTTTGTTATTGATTCGCCTTTTTCGTTTTTAACTACTGTGACTCCTCCTTTCTTCGGTACAACATGAACTGGGCTAACCCATTCACTATCGGAGATTGGATAGATGATACCTGCATCTAGCAATTTCTTTACTTCATCTCTGACTACAGTGTTTAGGATGGGGTTCAGTCTTCTCTGATGCTCTCTAGAGGTTTTAGAGTCTTCCTCTATTGTAATTCGATGCATACAGATTGAAGGGCTTATACCTTTTAGATCACTTATGTTATAGCCTAACGCGGTGGGGTACTTCTTTAGGACTTCTAATAGCTTTTCGGTTTCTGGTTGTCCTAAGTCGGCGTTGACTATCACTGGTCTTTTTAGTTCATCGTCTAGAAATTCATATCTAAGGTTTTTGGGTAGTGTTTTAAGTTCTAAAGATGGGTTCTTCGGACCTGGCATGTGGTTTGGGGTCAGTGCTAAGCTTTCGCTTAGGCTGTCGTCTTTATACGGTTTACGCCAATCATCGTCTTCAGAAATATCGGGTATTTGAATCTTTATTATTTCTGAGTACGTGGTCTCTTCATTTTCAAGTTCTCTTATGAATTCGTCAATTTCGTCTACTAAATAGCAGGTATCGTATATGGCTGGTGCTTGTAAGAACTTGGTGAGAATGAACTCTATCTTTTCTTCTCCTACTTCGAATGTTAGCCTTCCTTTCTTCACGTCTATAATCGCTCAGGCTGTAGCTAGGAATGGTCTTCCTAGGATAATTGGGGTAACAGTGTCCTCCTTGATGTCCATGATTATGAAGTCGGTTGGAATGTAGAATTGTCCTATGCGTACTGGAACGTTTTCCAGTATTCCGACGGGGTATTTTACTGATCGGTCAGCTAATTGAACGGACATTTTGGTTGGTCTGAGGTCTCCCATATTCAGCTTTTTGCATATAGATAAGGGCATAACACTGATACTGGCTCCTAAATCGCATAGGGCTTTGTCTATTACGAACTTTCCTATGACGCAGGGTATGGAGAAACTACCTGGGTCTTTTAATTTAGGAGGCATGCAGTTTTGAATAATGGCGCTACACTCTGCAGTAAGTGTAACTGTTTCGTTATCCTCGATCTTTCTCTTATTCGACAGGATTTCTTTAAGAAATTTAGCGTATGACGGCATTTGAGTTATCGCTTCTGTAAAAGGAATAGTAATATTCAGCTGTTTAAGGAGCTCTACAAATTTCTTAAACTGTCCTGAAGTTTTGGAGTTTATTAGTCTTTGAGGATAAGGAATAGGTGGTTTATATGGCGCTGGAGGTGCTTGAGTTTTTTCACTTGCGGTATCCTCCTTCTCGTTGTCTTCCTTCTTCTCTAACTCGGATTCCTTTTCTGCTTGTTCAGTTGGTTTTTGTTGCATGGCTGAGTTTTCGGTCCTTGGATCGATCAGTTCGTCCAATTCTTTTCCGCTTCTTAGTATTACAGCATTTGCTTGGCCTTTTGGATTCTGTTCGGGTTGTCTAGGAAATGTGCCAGCGGGTGCGGCAGCAGAGGCTTGTTATTGAGCCACTTGTGATATCTGTGTTTCTAGCATTTTGTTGTGGGTGGCTAAAGCGTCTACTTTTCCTGTCAACTGTTTGATTTGCTCGCTAGTGTGTATGTTTTGATTCAGGAATTCTTTGTTTGTTTGTGCTTGAGTAGCTATGAATTTTTCCATCATCAATTTGAGGTTTGATTTCCTAGGTGCAGTCTGAGCAGCAGCTGGTTTCTGATATCCTGGCGGAGCAGTAGGCATTTACAATGCATTTTCGCTTTTGTAAGAAAAGTTTGGATGATTTCGCCAACCTGGATTATAGGTATTTGCGTAAGGATTTCCTTGAGCATAATTTACCTGGTCTGGTGGGATTCCGGCTAGCAATGGGCATTCGGGCGCATTATGAGTGGTGCTTCCGCATAACTCGCAATTTGGAGTTACGACAGCGACGGTTGCAGTGGGGTTAACGGTCAGACTATCAATCTTCTGTGCTAGAGCATCTACTTTAGCGTTGAACTTTTCAAGGCTGCTGATCTTGTGCATCCCACCTTTCGTTGTGGTTTTCTCTGTTGGAGTGCGTTCACCTCCCCATTGGCAATGGTTTTGAGACATGTTTTCGATTAATTGATAGGCTTCGTCGTATGGCTTATCCATAAGTGCACCGCTCGCGGCAGCGTCTATTGTCAATCTAGTATTGTATAAAAGCCCATTATAGAAAGTATGGATTGTTACCCAGTCTTCTAGACTGTGGTGAGGACATGTTCTCATCATATCTTTGAATCGTTCCCATGCTTCGTAAAGAGATTCAGTATCTTTTTGTCGAAATCCGTTGATTTGAGCTCTAAGCATAGCAGTTTTGCTTGGCGGAAAATATCTCGCTAAGAAGACATTCTTCAATTGTTCCCACGTCGTAACGGAGTTGGATGGTAAAGATTGTAACCATGTCCACGCTCTGTATCTAAGAGAGAATGGGAAAAGACGAAGTCTTATCGTGTCTGGAGTTACTCCATTTGCTTTCACCGTGTCTGCGTATTGTACAAACTTCGTTAGATGTTCGTTCGGATCCTCAGTTGCGTTTCCTGAGAATTGGTTTTGTTGTACAGCTGACAGCAATGAAGGTTTCAGCTCAAAATCTTTTCGGGTAATAGCTGGGGCAGCAATGCTACTTCTAGGCTCCATCTGAGAGGGTGTAGCGTATGCCTTCAGCGGTTTGTTTGGAGGTCCTTCAGCCATGTTTGGTTCTTCTTCGAATTTGGGAATGGGAGTGAGAGGATCGGGAATGTTATGTTTGAGTTGGTACTCAATGATTCGGCTTCTTAGATGTAAGAAGCGTTCTAGTTCTGCGACTGAAGGTTTCAAGATATCGCCTTGTGGGCGATTACTTGGCATACAATCGACAACACTAGTAAAGGAAAAATGAAAATTGTTAACCTAGTCTATACGGCGTAACAGAAGGTTACACTATTGACTAAACGGGTCCCCGGCAACGGCGCCAAAAACTTGATCGCGACTTTCTATGTCTAATACAACCTAACTGCAAGTGCACAGTCTATCGCGTAGTAATAATAGATATCGATCCCACAGGGACTCGTAATCAAACTAGTGTTCTCGGGAGTTACTATGTTTAGCTAGGTAGAATATGTTTAAGGGAATAAGATTGTCACTAAAAGGGAACTAAGAATGCTACTTAGATTATAATTGATTGAATCGATATGCAGTAATTGTGTTCTTCAGGGATTTGACAAGTTACCGGTGTATGAAATAATTTTCAGAGTTTATTTAAGCAGAAAATGGTGATTTAAAGACTCTCGCCTCACGATGGTTATTGACGCTAATCATAATTCTAAGGGCCAAACGTACACTTTCGTATCCCATTCGGGGTTAAAATTATTTTTTGGAAATCTCTAAGTTTTAATTCATTTTAAAGTGCTTTCGCTGTTATTAAAATGAATGACTCGTGTTTACTATCTGATCTTACCGCAGCTTTCGCTTGTTGGTTCGTATCTTAATTAATTTCCCACTTTCGTGGCAAAACTACTTTTAAATAAGTTCTCGCTTTCGCGACGAAGTTTATTCAGTAAATTAATTTTAAACACTCAGACCATAAATTACTTTTGAAAAGACAATTTTCCACCAGTTGTTATCAAATCTCTTTCGAATTATTACTACATATCGATTACTTAAATTTAGCTAGACATGGATTTGGGAAAGATAAAACATAAATAAAAACAATAATTAATAATATGCATTATAATAAAACTGGAATTACGATTGAAATGAGAAACCTGTAAATATTCCAATTGGCCTTTGGGCAGATCCTCCACAGATGTTGGCAGGATTCTGGTTTTTATGCCAATTTGATCGTACAACGGAAATAGAAATTACAGAAGAATGAAAGGAATGCAGAAAAAGCAAAGAGAAATAAATAAGAATATTAAAACTGGAAAGGTTGCTCTGGAAATAAATTTGGCAGCACTTCGTTGTATGAATGCGGCTCCCTTTTTGAGGTCCCCTTCTTCCCCTTTTATAGAAATGGAATTCTAACGGTTATAATTGGAGATAGTGGACTTTGAGGCAGAAAAATCAGGGAGTAGTGGTCCACTATTTGGGACTTGGAACTGCTTCATTAACGTGCAATTGAAGTGGGGCGTTTTTGCCTGCATGACGGTCGTCACAAGGTGTGACGGTCGTCACCTGTGTGACGGTCGTCATGGAGCTGTGACGGTCGTCACAACAGCAAAATCAGCATTCTGCGCTTTCCATGATGTTTTCACTCTTTTTTCGTCCATATTTCATCTGAGATTGCTTCTTTTCTTCATATTGCCTTGTTTAGACGTGATCGTTAAATACCTGCAAAACATCAGACAAATAACACAGAAATAACCCGAAATCGGATCGAAAACAGTTAAGCTTTAGTTGAATTATGCATCAAAATATATATACGATTTCGTGTTATCAATTACTACAGTTGCTTAGGATGCAAATACCTTCCATAAGTTTAACCAACCCTCGAACCTTAGATTCTCAAGTTTTGAATTGTATGGCATACTCATGGGTTATTTATACTTTTTTCCCTTCCCTTGGACAAATTAAAGACCGGTGGTGAATAATGATTTGCGATGCAAGTTAACAAATAGCTTGATATCCAATTCTCACCGCGACAACAACAACTGAAAGTGCATTTCAAAGTTCAAGAGTAAACTTATGGAAGAGTTTGAGATGACCAACCTTGGTCTTATGGCATACTTCCTTGGTATTGAGTTCCACAAGTCCAAAAGGCTCATGCACCAAAGAAGACATGCTATTAAGATATTGAAAGAGTTTGAAATGGAGTATAGCAATGCTTCCATTTCTCCAGATGAACCAAGGTTGCAGTTGTCTAAGAATGAGGATGAGCAAGATGTTGATCCAAATCAATATAGGAGGTTGATTGGATCCTTGTGTTACTTGTGCAATAAGCGACCATACTTAGCGTTTAGTGTCGGTATTGTGAGTAGATTCATGGGGAGACCGAAAGTGTCTCACTTGACAGTAGTCAAGAGGTCCTGTGCTATGTCAAAGATTATGTTGGCTGCAGAATTCTCTTTCCCACAATTAATACATCTTTATGTTCGATATGACACCTATCTCATGAAGTTCGAAGAAGGAACCAGTAGTTGCACTCTCGTCATGCGAGGACGAGTATATTTCCGCTTCGTTATGTGTGTGCCAACTTGTGTGGCTTATAAATCTATTAGAGGAGTTATGCAGCAGTGAGGGTGAGGCTGCCACACTCTTAGTTGACAATGTTTCCGCGATTAATCTTGCTAATAAAACCAATTTCACATGGGAGGAGCAAGCACATTGAGATGAGGTTTCACTATATTAGGGAACTTGTTAGTGAAGGAAGGTTATGATTGGGACACTGCTAAAGTGAGGATCGAGTTGCTGATTTGTTGACTAAGGGAGTCACAAATGATGTGATCAAGAAGTTGAAGATGAGCATGAGCATGGTAGACTTGCAGCACTTTAGTTAGTATGGTGCATTGATGTTTTTCATATAATTCAAGTGGTGTAACCGGTTACCATGGGTAGGTAACTAGTTATAACACGGCTTGAGGTTCGATTAAATAGCACAAATATGGAATTTTCGCAGATATAACCGGTTACCACTGAAGTTGATTTAATTCCAATTTAATTCAGTGTCAGGTTTAAGTGTTAAGGATACACACTCATTTTTAGTTAATGCAATCATAACTTCTGTGTGTGTGTGTGTGTGTGTGTGTGTGTGCGTGCGTGTGTGTTAAGATTTGGATTGTCAAGTACCAAAAATTATAGCGCAGCACACACAATGTAGGTTAAAATTTGGATTGTCAAGTACCAGAATTTATAGATGGTAATAATGTCCAACTTATAATTGTACTTTCATATATAAAACATAATTTATAGATTGTCAAGTACCAGAATTTATAGCGCGCGCGCACACAATGTAGGTTAAAATTTGGATTGTCAAGTACCAGAATTTATAGATGGTAATAATGCCCAACTTATAATTGTACTTTCATATATAAAACAGTTGCCCGACTTATAATTGTACTTTCATATATAAAACAAACCTATATTTTAAGCAAAATGTTGGAAAAAAAATAATAATACTATTTCTTATCAAACTTTGGAATCATGTAATCAACTATTCCCATATTATTTTAGAACAACCAAGTCATAAGGTACCTCCAATATCAAGTCATCACAACATTGACATGAAATAAATAACAAGATGCCTAAAGCAAATGACAAATACAGAAATATACTTAGTTATTAATTTACAAATGCACAATGTTTTCTGATCTCACCTTCAGTCCCAATCTTAACATTTATCCGACCCATTTTCTCCACAGATTTAGCAAATTCAGTAAAGAATTTTTCATTTGATTGAAGATGTTGTGCAACAACTGATCTTGTTGTAGAACTTTTAAGCAATGCAACATCTGATTCAAACAAACCTCTTCTCTTAACTACTTGTTTGAAATAGCCAAGATCAAATGTATTGCGACTTCCGGGGTCCATTTCAATAATTGAGGTTTGATCATTGATATTCTTACACTTAAATTTTTTCAAACTCGTAGCGTATTTGTTGTCTAGATCTGGGTCTTGATCACCTTTGCCAGTAAAATTATATAGTCGGTTTGACACTGATGAGCAATGAGAAACACCGATTGTATGAGCACCTGGAAGAATTTTTGATTTAATAACTAGGTTAGATCAATGAACAATTTAACACTTGAAAAAGCATGTTTGTATGTCTGTGTCAATGCTTTATTGTGAGAAACACGAAATGATTGGCATACCAGAGAGCAAAACCAAGTCATTAGCATCAAGTCCAACATTGCCAAATAGTGTTAGGAGGGTGGTGAGGTTGTTAAATGGAGCAGGAAGGGTGATAAAAACATCAGCTGATTTAGAGATGGTTCCGTCCCTTCGACCCATTGGAACATTCCAATAAGGTCCACCCTGCAAATTCATATCAAATATATTCTTCACTAGAAAGTAGTCATGAATTGTTATAACACGAGTGAAAAAAATAATACTTACAATGGCATGAACTGAGTCTCTAGCACTCAAACTCAATATATCAGCACAAGAAACAACGCCAGGACATTCAGCTTCAATAAGACTCTTTATAGTGTTGATGAAATCAAATCCTCGAAGCGTACGATTTGGAATAGCGTCTTTTTCAGCTTGATTTGTTTGTGTTGAGTTCACAAGCACAGACGCATCACACCCCTAAAATCATAAGAAAATAAGCATATTTTATAGCTTAACTTTGTAGTGTCGACCTTTTGAAAGAAAGCGTGTGTTCAGTATTAAACTTTTATCTGTCATATTTTTTTGTTGTGTATGTGTTTTAAAGTAACTAAATATAAATATGAATATACAAAATTAAAGCATAAACATAAAGAAGAAAAATTGTATACCCTAACAAAGCAATCATGAAAATGAAGTCTTATGAGTGCAGCTGCTAATGAAGGTGCATTAGGAATATGTTGATGAACATACTTCAAAACTATTTCTTCAGCTTTTGGGCAGCTTTTACCATAGTAACCTAACTTCAATTCAGCATCACTTGATCCAATTATTGCTACAACACAAATAATCAAAACCATAAAGTAACTCTGGCTTCTCATTTTCAAGCAATTAGCAAAGATGTTAAATATTAATTTGCCACAATTACTATATGAAAAAGCTAAGACACTTTCTTTTTACAAGAAGCTATTTTATTTGCTTTGTTGTTTCCATATCAAACAATGCCTTGTTATTTATAGTCCTAAGTTTGTGTTACATAAAATGGCAAATAATAGAGATAGTCCATACAGCACACTAACACGTGGTGTGAGGTAATCGAATTTGTTCTTGTTAATTATTTTATCATACACTTGTTTGGGTAATAATGCCAATTGTCTTTAAAAGTTTGATTAATTTGCTAGGAATGTTCTTATATATTAAAAAATTGTCTTTGAACAATTTCACACAATTAAAATAATTTTTTAAAGTTTAACGGTAACAGAATTACAAGCCAAACTATATTTTACAATGATTGTCCTTTTTTTTTTTTCTTTAGACATGTTATGTCTCACCTTCCATTTTGGACCTTATAGCTTCCAAATGTATAAACTAATTTTAACATTTAGTCGTTTCTTGTGGTGGTGTTCATTGTTCAACATATATATGTATACGTACAATAAATTTATGTATATCTTAACAGCATATTTATTTTTTTAAGAAACAAGTTTTAGGGATAAATTTAAAAACGAAAAGTTGACTTAACTTTTTCGACGAGGCTTCGATGCATGATGGCTTTAATCTTTCTGTCACACATGAGCCATCGCATCCTATTTAAATTAGATTACAAATTATGTACGTAGAAATTGTTTATAAGAACAAATAAAAAACCAAGAACACAATGCATGAATTATTGAGTGGGTAAAGAACAGTTGTGTCATCTTAATAATTATGCTTATTATCATCACTTAAAATATTCGTTGATGACAGAGCTGAAGACAAATTAATTGCCAAAGAATAAATCTTTTAAATACAATTGATGTGAATTAATATTTGTTGAAGGTTTTTATTTTTTATTTTATTTTTTTATTTTTTTAAAGCATATTTGTGGAAGTTTTAGTTGATGCGGTATCTGCTAATTAGAGCTGGCAATGAACCAAACTAATTTGAAGATAGTTCGGAATTCGACTCGACAATTAAATCGTTGAACTAGGTTCATGAACCAAATGAGTTGAGTATGAGCGAAAAATTAAGTTCGTTAACTAAATGAGCTGAACTTGAACTATACATAGTTCGACTCGTTAGGTTCATGAATCAACTCGATAACATATGAAAAGAATTATATTGTCTTTAAGATTAGGTTTAAATATTTAATTCAAATCTTAGACAAATTTAATCTTCAATTTAGTAGTTTTTGAATTAGACTCTCAAATATATCTCTTGAAAGTTGTGTAGGTTTTAAATTAGTAGATTTCGAAGATGAAGTTAAATTTCAATATGATAACTTTTATTTTATTTTAATATTTTATTTAAAAAATATATATTTATTTAAAATATCAAATATACTATATATATATATATATATATATATATATATATATATATATATATATATATATATATATATATATATATATATATATATATATATATATATATATATATATATATATATATATATATATATATATATATATATATTTAAAAAAATAGGTTTTAAGTTCGTGAACCATGTCAGTTGAACCTAATGAGATGAACCTAACGAGTCGAACTGAACTGTTCGTAAACTTATAACAAGTCGAGTTTGAGCTTATAAAAAATTCGTGTCAAACTCGAATTCGAACAATTTTTAACGAGTCGAGCCGATCTGAGGTGAGTTCGACTCGACTCGACTCATTTCCAGGCCTACTGCTAATAATTATCAATTGATTAATAATTTTCAATGTGACTTCATTTTTAAACTGTTATATTGAAAAAATTATTATATATCTATGATATGAGGTTTTGTTAAACTATTCTAAAAAGTAATTTGTTTGATTATTATGTTGTCGAATATATTTACAAATTCATATTTATAAATAAATATTTGCTCAATTATTTATATGGGTCATGCGAGAGTTTTCTCGCTATTAGATATACTCCGAAAACATCCGGATTATATAAGTTCTGTTAACATTTTTTCCACTATATTGCTAATAGATTCAATTTACAATATATATATAGTTCTTTATAGAATGTTTTTTTTTTATAAAAAAAAAATTCATTTATTCAATTAATAAAATACATTGATTAATATAAATTCAAAATCATTATAAATTCAAAATGATAAATTCACCTACAAACTTATAGCAGCTACATTAATAGCATATAACAGAAAATGTTTATAAATGTGACAAAGTCTATAAATATGATGAAATAAAAATGTTTGGAATATCCATGTCTCCGAGTCTGCAGTGTTGATGACGTCAAACTTAATAATTGAATATGTACTGAGTCGAAACTAATATGTCAATCTGAACCGAACAAAATATCGTACCAAGTCGGAAAAATAAAATAAAGCCGCAATAAGATGGCGACAAACACAATATCCACTAAAACAACGAAATCACAAGAATTTTTTTTTTTAAAAATATATATGAAATCACTTATTTGAATGAAAAGGAAAGAAACACAAATTTAGATGGGTGATTTTAGATCAAAAATTGACCTAAAACCACCTCTCTTTAGTAGATGAAGGAAAAGAGAAAACTAGAAATAGAAGGAAGGAATGGTTTGTATAACATGAGAAAGTAAGTGTCATTCATCATGATACAACGGCGATGAATATTATTGCACTCTCTAAAAGAACCATTGTAGTAATATTTATCCGGAAAACCATTGTAGTAATATTTATCCGGAAAAAGTTCCTTCTAGAATAATGTCAAACTTAACAAAGATAAATATAAGACACATAGGATTTATAAGAAAATATCCTTCCAAAACCTATTTTTGGGATGGAACATTCAAGTGTATAATTTGCCAACAACTTTCACATTTATATTTGTCATCTTACTTCCAATCGGAGGATCCTTTATAATAAATACCACCACAAAAATGCCTATGGATTCTTCCTAGTTATAATTTTTTTTTTAAAAATTCAATTAACAAATATGATATTATTTTAATTAAAACAAAATAATGTACTATTCAAAAAGGTATATGGATCTGCGTGTTCCGTTGCAAGAGCATGGAGACTCAGATGTCCTAATAGGTGTATTACATAAAACGGATGAAGGTTAGCTCACGGTGGCAGAGTAGTCATGTATGGTGATTTTTGAGGTTGTTTAAGAGACCAACTCACATGAAGTGAAAGGCCTTGTTGGCGGTCAACTTGTTAGGTTGTAGGCGGACAACTAAATGACTGGTGTTAGGACTGTTGGGAATGAAGTGCTCTCTGAGCAGTATTGGGTGGTATTTAGTGAATATTACTTGATTTTCCTCCCTTTGAGGGAGGAGTATTTATATAGATTCTTGATTCTTAAGGCCTTCTTGGAAAAGGTTGTCGCCTGTTCAGTCAAAGGGATGGACTTCTAAGTTTCGATTTTCAAGGAATACATGAGTCAATAACTATCTTGACTTTTTCCCCATTATCCAGGATACGTCTTATCTCATGTTTCTTCTCCACAGAGGCAAGGAAAACGTAGGGGACAGACAATACTTCCCCTTGGACGAACTTGTGCCATCGCCTCATTCCTAGGGTGGCCCCAAACTGCACCCATGTTAGATGCCCAATTGTGCTTATTTGAGCTATCAAATTTGGGCATCTTTCACTCCGTTTTTGTCTAATTTGTGCTCTAACCGACTTGTTTTTGTTAATATGCATCATAGTGTGAAACACTCTTGGTTCTTTTAATTTGTGTGTTATTGTGCAGTATTTGAGCATGAAAGAGTAAGATTTGAAGGCACAAGAAAGATGACAAAGGAACCAAGAAAGTTGAAAGCAATAGCAAGTTCGCCAACATGTTCGCTGAGCGAAGCAGTAGTGAGTGTTCGCTAAGCGAGCTCATAGCGAGAAGCTAGCGAACACTCCCAGACTTGGGCAGAAGCACATTGGCATTTTTCGCTGGTAGCGAGGAGGGTAGCTAAGCACTCGCTAGGCGAGCACCTAGCGAGCAAGTAGCGAAGCCAAACAGAATCATACCTCAAGAACTCGCTAGCATGTTCACTGAGCGAGGTTGCAGCGAAGCCAAACAGAATGATTGCCTCAGACCTCGCTAGCATGTTCGCTGAGCGAGGCTGTAGCGAACATTCGCTGGAAGCTCGCTTAGCAAGCAGGGTCGCGAGCGTGGCAGACCATCAACTTTGTCTATAAATAGCTAGTATACTTTTTGTTGAAAAGACACAACTTTTACTACTTTTGCTAAAAAGTGATTTTGTGACCTAAAAACTTCTCTGGCTCTCATTTCTTCATCTCTTAACATCATTCCACCAAAAAGAAGGTGGATTCTCATCCAAGTTGGATTCTTCGACTCGGATGTTCATCAACCTTCTCCCGATACTTCTACCGCAAGCTACCATGAATATGAGTAGCCAAATACTTCCTTTTGTCAAGATTAGATGTAGGTGATCATTAAGCTTTATATGTAAATGTATTGATCTTCATTTGTAAACTCTTTGATGATGAATGTATGGTGAAAACTTTGCTTTATCGATAACTCTTTGTGTTGGTTTATGATCGAGAGATATTTTCCAACTCTTAACCTAGGTTTTCATCCATATTTGTTTGTAAGCTAGAGATAGTTATGAATGAAGTTGCTCACATAAATGTTGAACTTTAATGTTGTCATTTTGATAGATTGTGTGAGAGATCAACAATGGATCAAAATGACAAATCCCACAATGTGAGTTAAAGATAATCACATTGAGAGGATGTTGTGAATGTATTTATCATCTAATGGAGTTTATGAATCTTGTTAATCGAACATATGCATGAAAAGCGATCACCGAACCCTAACTTTGGCAATCTTTCTTTAAACCGCAAAACCCTAACTTTTACCGCGAAACATTACTTTTTTTATGCAAGATCCCGTTACTAAAACCAAAACCCCCTTTTTGTTATTATAAATTTACGAATTTATCAACTGTTGAACGTCAGCAATATCTTATATTCCCTGTGGAGACGATAACAAAAACCTGACACTTTACCACTGTCCCAACAAAATGGCGTCGTTGCCGGGGAATATAATTTGATATTGCGAGCATCGCAATAGTTGCTGAATTTTTAACTTTGAATTTTTTTTACTTGTGCTTGTAATCTGTTTGGTTTAGTGTGCAGCCTTTGTTTTATGCGAGGACAGATTCCTGAGGACCAACTTCTTTTTGATCCCGAGATCGAGAGAACCGCAAGGAGACTGAATAGCAGAACAAGACGGAGGAGGCAACAAGCTAGGCAAAGACAAGAGCAAGGAGAAAGTTCCTCTACACCACCACCATCACCACATTTCAAACCAATTATGGCAGCACCTGCACCACCACCACCTCCAGCTTCCACTCCATGCACAAACAGTCCAAGACATACAGCTCAGTTCGCACGGAATCTTCAAAACAGAAGGCAAGCTAAGATGAAAACGGGAATCCTAGCTCTAGTCTATCAAAATCCTTTCACGGGATTAGACCATGAGGATCCGTTCACCCATCTCACAAAATTCTATGAGATTGTTGGTGCAACGGGAGAAACAGAAGCTGACGAAGAGTCATTGTTTAGGAGACTATTTCCTCATTCCTTGTTTGGGAAAGCAAGGAGTGGTACCTTGATCAATCGACAACAGTCATGACGGATTGGAATCTTCTAGAGGAGAAGTTTCTTGAACGTTTCTTTCCACATAACCGATTCATGGAGGCTAAAACGGAGGTTGCAATATTTTCTCAAGGAGCTAGTGAATCACTAAACGAAGCATGGGAGCGATACAAATCTATGTTAAGAAAGTGCAAGGGACACAGTTTCGACGAGCTCACTCAAGTTCATATTTTCCGCAATGGACTCCTTTCGGTTCACAAGACCTTATTGGATGCTACGGCGGGAGGTTCTTTGATGTCAAAAAGTGCAGATGATGCAATTGCAATTATTGATAAGATGACACTTAATGATCATCAAGGGAATCATAACCGTGGGGTGACTCAAAGAAAACCGGGTGTGCTCGAGTTAGGGACAAATGACGCTATTCTTGCACAAAACAAGCTTATCTCACAACAAGTGGAACTCTTAACTCAACAACTAAAAAAGTTAAAAGAACCATCAAAAGCTAAACAAATAGCTTGTTGTGAACTTTGCAAAGGTGAACACGACGCCGAATTTTGTCCACCTCCAGGATTTGAAGAAGTTAATTACATGGCAAATCAAAGAGATTATCAACCGAGGCAACATCAACAACAACACCACCAAAATCCACAACAACATAACTATCAAGGCAACCAAGGGTACCAACCTAGGGGAAACTATCAACATAACCAAGGTTATGGGGGTGGTCCTTCCAACCGTCAAAATCCCTATCAAACTCAACAACCACCGGTCGTAGCTTCAAAATTGGAAGAGACATTGACGCAATTCATGCAAATGTCAATGGCGAATCAAAAAAGTAACGATGCGGCAATTAAAAATCTTGAAACTCAAGTTGGTCAACTTGCTAAGCAATTAGCGGAACAATAATCCGGACCATCTTTCTCGGCAAATACGCAAACAAATTCTAAGGAGTATTGTAAGGCTATAAAGACGAAAAGTGGAAAAGAGTTGGTTGACGAGAGTGAAAAAAGAGAGGTAGAGAAAAAAATTGATGATATTGATGGTGAAGTTGAGAATTGGAGTGAGGAGGAAGTTGAAAAGAAAGAAAAGTTGGTTGAAGTGGAAAATCAAAAAAATGGTGAAGTTGGAAATGAAAAAAATGGTGAAGTTGAAAATAAAACAAGTGAAAAAGTCATGATGGAAGAAGTGAAGAAGAAAAAAGAGCAAAATTCTAGAAGGAAGGAGGTAGTGAGCACTACTCCGGTCCAAAATTTACCTTATCCACATGCTCCATCTAGGAGAGAAAATGAACGGAATTACGCCCAGTTCATGGATATCTTTAAACAACTTCAAGTCAATATCCCGTTTGCCGAAGCTTTGGAGCGAATGCCAAAGTATGTCAAGTTCATGAAGGGCATACTCACCAAAAAGCGAAGGTATACGGAGCCGGAAACAGTTGTTCTGGATGCGAGTTGTAGTGCCATCATCCAAAGGACTCTACCGAGAAAAGAAGTTGATCCGAGGCGAGTCACCTTGCCGGTTACAATTGGCGACGTTTATGTTGGAAAGGGGTTAATCGATTTGGGGTCAAGCATCAATCTTATACCGTTATTAAAGCCATCCGTATGACGTCGCAATTAGCCGATAAGTCTACTATTCACCCTCATGGAGTAGCTCAAGGCGTATTGGTAAAGGTTGACAAGTTTTTCTTCCCGATTGATTTTATTGTTATTGATATGGAGGAAGACGATGATGCGCCGCTAATTCTCGGAAGACCATTCATGAAAACCGCTCGTATGATGATTGATGTAGACGACGGTTTAATGAAGGTGAGGGTACAAAACAAAGAAGTCACTTTTGACCTTTTTGAAGCAATGAAGCACTCAAATGACAAACGTGATAGTTTCCGAGTTGATGTAATTGAAGAAGCCACATTTGAAGTTTCAAAACATGTTCAGGCTATAACTCCCATGGAGCTAGCTCTTAATGACTCTTTTGAAGTTTTTACACTTGAAGAAGAAGAAGCTCTTGATGAATGTTTAAAAGAATTTGATAGTCTTAAAGAGTTACAACCATGGGAAGTGGAGGAGGAAGTGTTAAAAAAGGAGGTTAAAGATGAAAAGCCAATGATTGAATTGAAAGAGTTACCAAATAACTTGAAGTATGCATTCCTAGATGAAACCGAAGAAAAGTCGGTTATCATAAGCAACCTTTTGTCCAAAAGTGAAGAATCCCGTTTAATTGATGTGTTAAAAAAGAATAGAGAAGCGATGGGGTGGACTCTTTCCGATCTCAAAGGAATTAGTCCCTCCTATTGCATGCACAACATTTTAATGGAGGAGGATTTTAAGTCGGTGGCTCAACCACAACGCCGCTTAAATCCTACAATGAAAGAGGTTGTTAGGAAGGAAGTTGTCAAATTATTGGATGCGGGAATGATCTACTCTATTTCGGATAGCCCTTGGATGAGTCCGGTGCATGTGGTTCCTAAAAAGGGTGGCATTACTGTTATTCATAATGATAAAGATAAGTTGATCCCAACAAAGATAGCAACAGGATGGAGAGTGTGCATTGACTATAGGCGGTTGAATACCGCAACTCGGAAAGACCACTTCCCACTTCCGTTCATGGACCAAATGTTAGAGAGACTCTCGGGACAACAATTCTATTGTTTTATAGATGGCTATTCCGGGTACAACCAAATTGCGGTTGACCTGGCCGATCATGAGAAGACGGCTTTCACGTGTCCGTTTGGAATCTTCGCTTACCGCAAAATGCCATTCGGGTTGTGTAATGCGCCGACAACTTTCCAAAGATGCATGCAAGCCATTTTTGCCGATCTTATAGAGAAAATAATGGAAGTTTTCATGGATGACTTTTCGGTGTTTGGTGGTTCTTTTGGTTTATGTTTGGAAAATTTTGAAACCGTGCTTGAAAGGTGTGTGAAGAATAATTTGGTGCTAAATTGGGAGAAGTGCCACTTTATGGTGACAAAGGGGATTGTTCTCGGTCACAAAGTCTCGTTAAAAGGGCTTGAAGTGGATCATGCTAAGGTAGATGTGATTGAGAGGTTGCCTCCTCCAACTAACTTAAAGGGTATCCGAAGCTTTCTTGGGCATGCCGGTTTCTACCGGCGATTCATCAAAGACTTCTCAAAGGTGGCTAGGTCTTTGAGTAACTTGCTGGCCAAGGACCAGGTATTTCTTTTATCTGATGAATGTTTAAAAGCTTTCTAGATTTTGAAAGAAAAATTGGTCACCGCTCCAATCATAGTTGCTCCGGATTGGAATTTAAATTTTGAGCTAATGTGTGATGCTAACGACTATGCTATTGGAGCGGTGTTGGGCCAAAGAAAAGACAAAAAATTTCATGCTATACACTATGCAAGCAAAGTTCTTAATGAGGCGCAAATTAATTATGCCACAACAGAAAAAGAATTGCTTGCAATAGTGTATGCACTTGAAAATTTTAGGTCATATCTCATTGGGTCTAAAGTGATTGTTTATACCGACCATGCAGCGATAAAATATCTGCTAACCAAACCGGATTCAAAGCAAAGGCTTATCTGTTGGATCCTTTTGTTGCAAGAATTTGATGTAGAAATTACAGACAAAAAAGGGTCAGAAAATTTGGTAGCAAATCATTTATCTCGCCTTGTCAATGTGGAGGTGACTACATTAGAAAAGGAAATCCGAGAAGAGTTTCCTGATGAAAAACTCTTTAAAGTTCAAGTGAGGCCGTGGTTTGCGGATTTTGCAAACCACAAGGTGAGTGGTTTTGTGCCGCCCGACCTAACTCCTAACCAAAAAAGGAAATTCCTCTCGGACGTCAAGTACTATGTGTGGGATGACCCTTATCTGTTTAAGCTGGGAGGTGATAATTTGTCAAGGAGGTGTGTTACCGGTGATGAAGCTCAAAGTTTCCTATGGCATTGTCACAACTCGCCTTATGGCGGCCATTTCAATGGGTCTAGAACGGCAAATAAAGTCCTTCAATCGGGATTTTATTGGCCTTCTATTTTTAAAGACCCAAATGCCCATGCGCAAAGTTGTGACAGTTGCCAACGAAGCGGTGGAATAGGTAAGAGAGATGAGATGCCTCTTCAAAACATTCAAGAGGTTGAATTATTTGATTATTGGGGTATCGATTTTGTCGGACCGTTTCCACCCTCATTTGGAAATGAATACTTGTTGGTTGCAGTTGACTACGTGTCAAAGTGGGTTGAGGCGGTTGCCTCACCAAGGGCGGATTCTAAAACGGTCATTAAATTTTTAAAGAAAAATATTTTTTCTCGTTTTGGAACCCCCCGAGTGTTGATTAGTGACAGAGGGTCACACTTTTGCAATTCACCGTTGGAAAAAGTTTTACAATATTACGGTGTAACGCATAGAGTGGCAACTCCGTACCACCTACAGGCTAATGGTCAAGCTGAGGTCTCTAATAGAGAGATTAAGAAAATTTTGGAAAAAACCGTGTCGAACTCTAGGAAGGATTGGTCGCAAAAATTGGATGAAGCTCTATGGGCGTATCGCACAGCTTATAAAGCTCCAATTGGGCTAATTCCATTTCAATTGGTTTATGGTAAAACTTGCCATTTGCCGGTTGAAATGGAGCACAAGGCCTTATGGGCCTTAGAATTTTTGAATTTTGATAATGAGTTGGCCGGTGAAAAGAGGAAGGTGCAACTACTTGAGTTGGAGGAGATGCGCAATGCCGCATATCACTCAAGTTGGTTGTACAAAGAAAAAGTTAAGAAATATCATGACAAGAAGCTCCGGAAAAAAGAATTTGTGCTCGGGTAATTGGTATTGTTGTTTAATTCCAGGTTGAGATTGTTTCCTGGAAAATTGAGGTCAAAATGGTCCGGCCCATTTCGTGTGATTGAAGTAAAGGAGTATGGAGCTGTCGTGATAGAAGATTTGGAAAGGAAGGATAAATGGACAGTTAATGGTCAATGTTTGAAGATATATCTTGGCAGTCATGTGGACCGACAAAGATGTGCCTTCCTTCTGGATGTTCCGGTGTGAACATCTTGGACCGTCAAGCTTATCCGATGTTAAACAAGCGCTTGTTGAGAGGCACCTCAACATTGTAAGTATTTTCTGTTTTTCTGTGTATTTTGGTGTCTATGGTGGAAACTTGTGAGCCTTGAAGTTGCATGCTGTGCTGAGTTGTTTTTTTTCAAACTTCTGTCATGCTCGCTAGCTCGTTCGCTAAGCGAGCATGTAGCGAATGTTCGCTAGCAGTTCGCTGAGCGAGCTCGTAGCGAACGTGCGCGAACAGGCAATTTTAAGTTGGTTAGTGGGCCACTTGTGTAGGCCCAAATTCTGTTTTTGTTTACAACTTCAGTACACTTCCACACTTCACTTTCACACTTCACTTTCACTCTCATCGTGCAAACGCTCTTTCCTCTGCAAATTCTTGCTAACCCAAATTCCTTGTCATCTCAATTTCTCTGCTGCCACAGGTTTGATTTCTATTCTCTTCTCTTTTGTTCTCTATTGCTTAATGTGTAGAAATTAGGATTTAGGTCAGATTAGGAATGTTAGGGATTTTGAGAAAAAATTGATTGCATGTGTGGTTAGTCTTAAGCTTTTCATGATAAACCTACTGGATATTGGAATGGTTCTTATTACCTTATTGATTGTTAATGAGGGTTTCTAACAGTGGCTGCATTTTTGAAAATACGCAGCACTCGCTAGCTTGTTCGCTAGGCGAGCCTGTAGCGAGCATTCGCTACTAGCTCGCTAAGCGAGCAAGCCAGCGAGAATCTCAGTCCTGTTTTATTTTTGCTGACTAATGTTATGTGGTGTTGTTTGTGGTATCCTTCTGTGACTCTTTTGCAGATGGCCCCAGGAAACCATCGACACCAAGGTAAGAAGCGAAAGGTTATCTCAACACCCCGACAGGTTCCAATCCAGTTTGACAATGACGTGTTCCTTGGACCAAAGCAAGTCGTTCGGTATTCGGCTTTGCAAAAGAGGAAGATCCTGCCGGGAAAGAGGTTCATCATTGAACCTCGAGTAGAGTTTGGAACTTTTGCCGGGTTGATAAATAGCAAAAAGTGGGACAAGCTGATCTCCCCACTTGAACAATACAATATCGACATCGTTAGGGAATTTTATGCAAATGCATTACCAGACGATGACGCACCATTTACGTGGATGACACGAGTGCAAGGAAGACAAATAAGTTTTGATAGGGTTGTTATTAACAGGATACTTGGGGAACCGCTCAATTTGGGAGCAGATGAATATGACACATACACCCGAAGCTTGAGAAGCCGCCCTGACATTAATGCTATATCAACAACCCTTTTGATGGAAGGGAAGAGTGTGGAAAGAAACCAATCTGGAGAGGCAGTGAGGTTTCATCGGGAAGACATGACCCCAATGGCTCAATTGATCCTGGTACTGATTCTCACCAATATAAAACCAAAGTCTCACACATCAACTGTGCCGATCCCAGTGGCACATCTTGTTCACAACATCCTAACCAACGTTCAGATTGACGTTGCTAGGATCATAGTAAACGAAATAAAATCGGTTGTTGAGAGTGGTTTGAAAGCAGGGTCGCGAGCTAATTGGCCCCTCGCTTTTCCGTGCCTCATCATGGCATTATGCTCTCAATCGCGCTTAAAGCTCCCATCTATGAGTATGGTGAAGATTCCTCCGCCAGTCGATGACAAGTATGTGAACAAGTTCTGCAAACCTAAGAATTACAAGAGTAGTGCATCAACTGGTGGTACCGGAACTGCTGATGGATCCGATGGTTTTTCTCAAGGGTTCGACCCTTTTCTACAGCAAGTTTGCAACTACAATTGGGACTGGATGGCCGCTCAGCAACGCGCCATGTATGATATTCATGATTCTTTATAGGTTTTGCAGCTGCAGGTCCGAGACCCTTCCACCGAGCGCTCTATGATGACTCGCGAGCAGTTTACACAGCACGCGAACTGGCCTGTGGACAGGCCTATTTTTGGAGGGGGTGCGAGTGGCCCTGCTGAGGTGACTGATAATGATGAGGAGGATGATGATGATGTATCAGGAGAGGAGGACTTTGATGAAGATGATGTCGATGATAGTGATGAGTCTGAGTCCGAGGAGGACTGATCTTTGATTTTGTTTTGTTTTGTTTTGTTTTGATTTCTGGATTTTATTTTGTTTTGATATTTTGGGTTGTACTATTGGGGTGGTTTGTCCCCTAGGCACATTTCTATTTCTTTAATTTCAGTATGATTAATAGTTTTTCATTTAATTTTGTTTTTAATAATTCTTTTTGGATTGGTTGATGTCAAAACCTTCTAGATTGGTTGCTCTCCGAAAGAAGTATCCAATGAAGGTGCATCCGAGCTTGAATGGCGATGATAAAAAATTAACAAGCGATTAAAGCTAAGGTACATGGTTACCTTCGGTTAGAATTCTAGAATGCATGCGGAACTTTGTTATTTTTATGATTAAATATTGTCTTTTTGCAACATAATTGAATGAATGTTTCACTTAGGTTTAGAACCACAAATTGTGAGGAGACCTCTATTATGTACTTAAATGCTGGATTCTGATAAATCGTGTTGATTCATTTAATTCATGTTCTGTCTTTTATTATTATGAATTTGTGGAAGTTAGTTGAAATGATCAAGGCACTTGTTTCTTTCGAGTACAACCAGTTCCAAATATAAACTTACCCATGAGTTGAGAGAGTATTCGTGAACCCCTTTGAGCTTAAACAGTTGAATCTCGGCTTGAAATAAAGCGAGACTTCAAAAATCTTTTTTCTTGAAAACCTGGAAATTTTTTATTATTGTTCTTGTGCTGTAAAAAGCAAAGAACATTCACTTTTGAAGAAAGTAGAGGATAAGTTGGGGAGAATGAAAATATAAGTGGGTAATCTACCACAACTCATGAAAAACCAAGCAAGCATTGAAAAGGATTGTGAAATAAGAAAAACACTTGTTTTATGAACATGGTGTAGAAAGAAAATGATCAAAAGAAAAGAATAATCATGAATGCTTGCTTGGAAGAAAAAAATTGAAAAAAATTGAGTTGTGGAACAAGAGTTGTAAAGGTTTCAAATGAGTATCAAGATTGAACGAAGTTTGAATGTGTGAATTATTGTACAAGTGAATGTCTCTTTTACATCGGAAAATTCGTTTCAATGGCTTTAGATATGTCCCTTGTTTGTAAACCCGACCAAGCTACAACCAGAAAAGACCTTAGTGAACTTCGTACTTCCACATTTTCATTTATAATTGCTAGACATTATATGAATTGAATTGATTTTTGCATTGTTTATTGGAGAGTGAAATTGTCCCCGCGCTTGCATGTGCGAAATTTCTTCAACCCTTATTCGAAGAGGAGAGATATGGTGATTCATTCAAGATAGCATTGTTGTGAATTGATAAATGTTTTGTATTGCTTTAAGATTTTAGTTCTTGTGCATTGTGTTGTTCTAACCATTGGAAACACGTGTTTGGTTGAGCGCTTGTTTTTGAGCCATTTGATCCGAGTTCGGAAAATCCTTTTTCTTTAAGCAAATCCTCAAGATCTTCAAGAGGCATACTTTGCTTGAGGGAAAGCAATATTCTAGTTGGGGAGAGTTGTTAGATGACCAATTGTGCTTATTTGAGCTATCAAATTTAGGCATCTTTCACTCTGTTTTTATCTAATTTGTGCTCTAACCGACTTGTTTTTGTTAATATGCATCATAGTGCGAAACACTCTTGGTTCTTTTAATTTGTGTGTTATTGTGCAGTATTTGAGCATGAAAGAGTAGGATTTGAAGGCACAAGAAAGATGACAAAGGAACCAAGAAAGTTGAAAGCAATAGCAAGTTTTCCAGCATGTTCACTGAGCGAAACAGTAGCGAGTGTTCGCTAAGCGAGCTCATAGCGAGAAGCTAGCGAACACTCCCAGACTTGGGCAGAAGCATATTGGCATTGTTCGCTGGTAGTGAGGAGGGTAGCGAAGCACTCGCTAGGCAAGGACCTAGCGAGCAAGTAGCGAAGCCAAACAAAATCATACCTCAAGAACTCGCTAGCATGTTTGCTGAGCGAGGTTGCAGCGAAGCCAAACAGAATGATTGCCTCAGACCTTGCTAGCATGTTCGTTGAGCAAGGCTGTAGCGAACATTCGCTGGAAGCTCGCTTAGCAAGCAGGGTCGCGAGCGTGGTAGACCATCAACTTTGTATATAAATAGCTAGTGTACTTTTTGTTGAAAAGACACAACTTTTACTACTTTTACTAAAAAGTGATTTTGTGACCTAAAAACTTCTCTGGCTATCATTTCTTCATCTCTTAACATCATTCCATAAAAAAGAAGGTGGATTCTCATCCAAGTTGGATTCTTCGACTCGGATGTTCATCAACCTTCTCCCGATACTTCTACCGCAAGCTACCATGAAAATGAGTAGCTAAATACTTCCTTTTGTCAAGGTTAGATGTAGGTGATCATCAAACTTTGTATGTAAATGTATTGATCTTCATTTGTAAACTCTTTGATGATGAATGTATGGTGAAAACTTTGCTTTATCGATAACTCTTTGTGTTGGTTTATGATCGAGAGATATTTTCCAACTCTTAACCTAGGTTTTCATCCATCTTTGTTTGTAAGATAGAGATAGTTATGAATGAAGTTGTTCACATAAATGTTGAACTTTAATGTTGTTATTTTGATAGATTATGTGAAAGATCTACAATGGATCAAAATGACAAATCCCACAATGTGAGTTAGAGATAATCACATTTAGAGGATGTTGTGAATGTATTTACCATCTAATGGAGTTTATGAATCTTGTTGATCGAACATATGCATGAAAAGCGATCACCGAACCCTAACTTTGGCAATCTTTCTTTAAATCGCAAAACCCTAACTTTTACCGCGAAACATTACTTTTTTATGCAAGATCCCGTTATTAAAACCAAAACCCCCCTTTTGTTACTATAAAGTTACGAATTTATCAATTGTCGAACGTCAGCAATATCTTATATTCCCTGTGGAGACGATAACAAAAACCCAACACTTTACCACTGTCCCAACAACCCTAAACATGAATATTTACAAATATATCACTAAAAATAATAATAATCGAGAAAAAATAATGAGGAAACATATTCAATTTATAGTTAATATATAATCTAATTTTATATATTCACACCATCAAAATATAAAGTTTCTTACTAATAAAAACAAAAACAAAAAACAATTATCTATTGTGTGTGGCAAAAATCAATGCATTTGTCTCCGCATATGCATTTGATGCTTTGCCTAATTCCAGTTGCATATAGTCCTGCATAGGAGTGCCCTTCATGTACTTCTCCTCTAATGATAATAGTCTTAATTATGTTACTAATCCTCATGCATCTAAGTAACACACCAACAACATGATTTGTCTCAATTTATTTTATTTCAAGCACCACTTGATTATTTGACCTTGTAAGTTCTACCTCCTACATTGATATTAAATAGGAGTGTGACACCCAAAAAAAATCAAGTCATATAAGCATGATTAATAGCCCATGTATGAATCTCTTCTTCAATCATATGTTTTTAAATTATAAAAATTTGATATCAACTTCAACGCAAGACATAATAAAAGAGAAATCAATAATGGTGGGATCCCTTGGAGAGATCTGCATGAAGCCAAATATATATATATATATATATATATATATATATATATATATATATATATATATATATATATATATATATATATATATATATATATATATATATATATATATATATATATATATATATATATATATATATATATATATATATATATATATATATATATATCAAGCAGTTTGGCTACATGCAGATCCAAACAAGAATAACTGATTTATGACAAATTACAGATTATAGGGATAAATGTCAGATATGATGTTCAGGACATTGTATACTAGAATAAAAATTATTTTAAAATATCAAGAGAAAACAACTTAGCTTATACAAGATGATGAAGAAAAAAGCAGTAAAGAACACAAGAGATTAGTAACCTAGTTTGGTGAAACAACACCTACGTTTGGGGGGGGGGGGCACTCTATCCAAGAAAGGAATTTCACTACTTCGAATTAGAACACTTAGTCTTCTATTAACATCAACCCAATGATGTTCAATGTATCTTCCTAATCCTAGTGACTTTCTATTTAGGACCCCCCCCCCCTAAATATGAGAACCCTTCTCACTTTTTTCAATCACTGACCCCTAGTGATCAACCTTAATAACAACTCTTACTGATTGTTGAATTTATAACTCATCTAAGACAAATCAACAACTATGCCAAATTATTGAAACATATAGTGGTGTACAACAAATAAATTTAGTACTAATACACCATTAACATGAAATACAAGAAACTAAAACACTTTGTTCTCAATCTTATAGAATTAATAACTTGAAAAAAGTTTTACAACTCAACAAGGACCCAACCTCTATACCTTAAGATATGAATAGAGGCTCTAGAGTGGTGCACAACAATAACTCAAAAATTGAAACCTTGACACTAAGAGTCTTCAAAAAGTTTACACCTCAAACTCTATGTTTGAGTCTCCTTAAATAACAATGCTTCTTCTGGGATTTTTTCAATGTCCATTTGATTTAATTTCTTCTAGAATAAATGCAAATATTGTTGAATATGATTTGTTCCATAAAATTCTCCAACAAAAGATATGACTTGTTCCATAAAAATCTCCAACAAAAGATATGATTTATTTTTAATTCAATTTCAAATTTAAATTTCCATTTAAATTGAATTGATCTTCAACAACTGCCAAACAAATCACACAAATGCATTGCTAAAATATAGAAACAAATTAGGTTAAATCTCAACTAGAATTTCATTAAAAAATGCCATAATATTGGTCTGTTGAGTCAGGGGCAGATGTTGCACACTTGTTGGAATATCATGCTTCACATGTGCCTATTCTTCACCACAACTACAATAACATATGTCTATTGACAGGACCAGATGTTGCAGCACACCCTTATTCACTACAACTGTAATAACATTTGTTTGTTGACAGAGACCAGATGTTGTAGCACACATGTTAGAACATCGCGTTCCACTGGTTACACTAGAACATCCAAAATAACTCTCTTCACATGTGAATTCTTTGTAGGGTAATCTTGGACCAAATCTTCCTTTAAGGTACATCCAATCAAATCTTTGTTGACTAAAATAAATCTAAATATTTTCAAATAGGGTTTGGATTAAGAACAAACCTCTGCATTTTTTTGAAAAAGTCAACACCACAACTTTTGTGAAGGACATATGAAGAGAGTCAAAACTCAAACTTTATTCCAAGATGATACATACTCACATGTTAAGTCTCTTGTTTAGCTAGTTATGTCAAGAACTTTAGTTACGTCTTGGAACCACTTACTTAACTGATTCTATCAGGCACTTAGCTGAATAAATCTTACTTAACTAGTTATGCTTACTTCTACAGAGGATCTCACCGGAAAACACATCGCTCCACCGCGCCAGAGCTCATCGCTGGTGGTGGAAGAGCACGATTCACAACCAGATTTACACCAATCTAATAGTCCTTTCTTGATATATTTAAATTTTCAAGCAATTTGGATCAATTCTTACTTAGAGAGACAAACAAAACTCAATTGAAGTCGAACCTTCGAAGCAACGATGAAAACAAGATGAAGAGGTCTAGGTAAGTCAATTTTTATTTCTCTTTAATCTAATTTTGATTATTTCCTCCTCTTCTTTACTATTCTGCTTGTGAAGTTGTTGTCGTATTTATGCTTTATGTTGCGTTGTTGTTTCGTGTTCTTGAATTTGGTTGTGGCGCGCGAGATATTCAGTGGCTGAGAGGAAGCTTGAGTATTGTGCGTTATTGTGTGAGTGCTCTTGAGTTGATGAAATGTGTTATTGTAGTTGAGTGTGTAGTGGAGACTTATGAGAGTGAGTGAGTAAAAGTTTTGAGGGCGAGGAAAAACTTGTGTAGTGTTAAAGGTGAGGAGTGAAGTTTGTTAGCAGATAAAGTGAGAGTGGAATGTAGAAAACTCTCTGCAACTTTATAGAAATGAAAACGTGAAGAGAAGGATTTGTATTGTATGGAGATTGATGTATAGAAATTAGATTGGATGGTAGATTAGGAATGAGCATGATGAATTTTTTTTAGAGCTGAAATCTGTTATGAAATTGAAATTGTGAAATCAAATTGCTGAGCTAGATTTGAAGGTGAGAAAAAGTACATAAGAAGGGGGGTTGAAATGTGTATTTCATTTTCTTAATTTGCGTCTGATCAGAGTTCTAAATCTAAATTGGTGTTCAGATTCTGGTCATACTTAGCAGCGGGATGTTAACAGAAGCAAATAAATAATAGCATAAGACACAAATATTTATACTAGTTCCTCCCAAATGAGAGTAATCCAGTCCCCTTGCTTCATAAGAGATTTTCACCATAACCAAATCATGATTACAATCGCTTATGCATTCTACATAAGACTTTTACAATGCTCAGACCCTAAGTCAGAGACTTATTGCTTAAACCCATAAGGCTCAAGAATTACTTGCTAAAATGCCAAAGACTTAAGACTTCCTTGCTTAGACCCTCAGCCTAAGACTTTCCTGCTCAGGTCCCTTAGACCCGAGACTTCTTGCTTAAGCCTCTTTGACCCAAGACTTTTTGCTTAAACCCCTCAAATTCAAGAATTCCTGCTTAGACCGTAGCCTAAGACTTTCCTACTCAAGCCCCTCAGGCTCAAGACTTCTGCTCAGACCCTCGATCTGAGACTTCCTTGCTCAGGTTCCACAAACCCAAGACTCCTGCTCAATCAATCCACTTAATTAAGACTTTCAATGTTCTAACACATAGCAAGAGACTTACATGGCTCAAGCATCTTGGCGAGAGACTTGGATTTTCTCAATAAATCTATTTGATTAAGACTTTCATTGCTTTAACACATAACATGAGACTTATATGGCTCAAGCATCTTGACGAGAGACTTTGACCTAAATTGCTAAACAACATGTTCAGCAGAATAGAGAATAAGGTGTACTTGATACAAATATTAGAGGTACAGGGAAATCACCATAACAAAGACCTAAAGCTCTTAAGATTTCTAAGATATTCAATGTGTAAGAGATCTTAAGGCTTTTACAATTACAACCTACAATAGAAATTCTGCATAACTAATTGTGTTGATAATTGCTGATCTTGTTACTCTTCCATCAAGTTAATCCTTGTTAAAGATTTAATTCAAACCTTCAATTACTTATATAACATTTGCATAGTACAAGAGACGTTGAAGATAGATACACCAAAAGATTTTGATCCATTATGTATCGTGTTTAATCATTGAGTCTTCAAAGAGGTCTATTACTATAACATGCCAACTTTTCTTGAGCCTTGTGAGCTAGGACTCTAGCTAACAAATTGATTTGATAATGCAACTTGCTTTCTGCGGTATGAATAGCTTCAGCTTTATCACTAACTCTTAATGATCACCAGAAGCCAATTTACATTCACCAAGTATAGAGACAATTATGTTGCTTCTTCTGATGCTGAAACCTTCAGCTTCAGAGCTTACGCCAAACATCACTTACAGAGTGTTCTTCAGATTCTACATCACCAGAAGATAGCAATTCAGCTTCTCTCAAGTGTGCCCTTGTATAGCAGGTTCTAAATATATATATTTACAAGTATCAGAATATGCATACATGAAACACATATCAAATATAACCATTGTTATTTTAATACTTTATTATCATAAAAACCCAAGGAATATATGTCATGAACAAATCTTGTTCTAACAATCTCCCACTTTTTTATGATGACAAATATAAGTATTTAAAAGACAATGTTGGACAGTTATAATTTTCTTTGCAACATCAGAGTATGAGGTTTGTAAGCTACCACTAAGGGTGTGTTTGGTTCGGGGTAGATGGAGGGGAGGGGAGGGGAAAATTTTAATTAAATATGTTTGGTTCAAATCTTAGGAGGTGAGGGGAGGGGAGCAAAATCCCTCCAAAACACACTTTTTGGTTCCCTCCGAATTGGGGGGATTTGGAGGGGAGGGGAGGGAATATGAGTTTTGATATTTAAAAATTATTATATTTACTAAAATATCCTCCGTTTAATTTCACTATTTCAAAACTATTCGTTTTCTTTCGTGTTATTACTTTTTCTCGATTGTTTTCCTCAACTTATTATAATTGTTCTCCACCTTCAAATTATTTTATAATTTCTATACTTAATATAAATCATAATCATTGTTTTTTTTATAAAAAAAAAATTATGTTTAGTTATATTCGTTTTTTTCTTTTTATTTTGTTATGTATTCTATCATATTTTCTTTTATATCAAATTGTAAACCATTCATTTTATTTATTTTTGTTTATTAATTTTATTAAATATTTTGAATCAATTAATATTTAATAATAAGTTATTTTATATATTTGTTTTGTTATATGATTCATAACAATTTAAACAATGTTATTGGCATATAGTTTAATTTATGTTGGAAAGTTATAAGTCGAATCAATTGTACTCAATTTTTTAATTTTATGTGACAAATAAATACTTTTTTAATCACTCAATATTAGAAATTTTATTACCAACAAAAATACGCATGAATTTTTCACATTTTAATATCATATGACTTATATAAGATCATAAGGATAAAAATATAAATTATTAATAAAACCCCTCCCCTCCCCTTCTGAACCAAACACATTTTTAATTAAAATCACTCACCTCCCCTCCTCTTCATTAAAATTCCTCCCCTCCCCTCCCCCTCATTTGAACTAAACAGATCCTAAATCTAATAGTCCAAAGTTGAGTTCTGTAAACCCACCCTAAGTACTATTTTCAAGAAAAAGTATTTTAATTTTCTTATTAACATTAAAGTCTGAGGTTTGTAAGCTCCTCCTGGGTCAAATAGTCCAAAGTTGAGGTTTGTTAGCTCTCCCTTAGATCTATATTTAAGAAAACTAAAAATAATATTTTAACTTCCTTTGGAAACATCTGAATATGAGGTTTGTAAGCTTCTTCTAAGTTTGATAGTCTAAGGTTGAGATTTGTAAGACCCTCCTTAGTTCTATGTACAAAAATGTTAAAATGTGTCGCCCAATAACCATTGTGTACAAAAATTTAAATACAAAAATTATAAATGACCATTATGTACAAAATGAATGGGTTCAGTTTCTAATTAAATACTTACTATATTTTCACCCTTTTTTGTCACATCAAAAAGAATAAATAGAAAATAATTACATTCATAAATGCATAACAGACCATCATTACAAGATCAGTTTCCAAGGAAGGGAAAACGATCAAGTAACAGGGGTCATTAAGATTTGTACAGTGCATATTAAATATTTATTGATCGTAATAATTTCAAGAATCAAGTAAAGAATTTTATTCAGTCGTTTAGGTTGCCCAGAAGCTATTATAAAAGCAACCAAAACCTAGTTCATTTTTATCAACATCTTCCAATATGTTATGGAGTCATCAACTGAGAGCAACAAAATCTCTATTGTGACAGAAGTTACAGAGAACTCTACAAGCCTGAATATCCAGAATCTTCAGAAGCCAGTTGCTTCAGAAGCTTCTGCTACTGGGCCTGTGCCCTGTGCCCTGCACCTTGAACACTTTAGACGAGGCTTCATCAGCAGTACCTCAAAGACCTACAGAAGCAGGTCCATCAGTAGCTATGTTGAACCCTAGGAAGAAGTCCATGAAGAAGACAAAGAGGAAAAGGCTCAACAAGATGTTTTACCGTCTTGTTGTCTTAGAAGTAGAAGAGAAAGACATAGATGAATATGAGTCAACTATCAATTATGGAAACAACTTCTCTTATAAGGAAATGGATGACTTAGATATGAATTTATTCTAAGTACAAACCATTTCCTTATGTTTTTGTAATCCTCTATGCTTAATTAATGAAATGTTATTTTGACCAGTATATATTACGCAATTATACAGAGTCTTTATTTTCCCTTTAGATTTTCTAATATGGACATTAATGAAGTAACGAACAAAACAAAATTTTTAACATGTTAACAATAAAATTTATATATGTTAAAAGAATCTTGATAGGTCAGAATACTAGACATCATTTCTAAGAGTCTGTTTTTTAAATTAATTTGACTTAATGAATAATAAAATAGTGAATACTCAAGGTAATGAATGTAAAGACTTTATAAAAACCCTTTAGCAGACTCACTTTCATAATCACTTAATCTTCTGAACACCAAAATGTATAAGCAAAAGAAAATTTGGGTTGCAAAGAGATATTTCAGAAAGATAATAATGCTTAATGCAATAACTCAAGCAAACAAGAGTGATGCAGCAACTGAAGGATTTACAAACAAGCAGATGACTTCAAAAGCACACACTTATTTAGCAACCTTCATTGAGACACACATAAGAAGAAGAACTTCAGGTTAAAACTTAGAAATCAACTGAGAAAGGAAGCTGTAGAGTTTACAAAGGAAGAATGACAAGATTATTTAGACAATCTAGATATGTCAGATGATCCTAGGGAATGCCTTAGAGAAAATTAGAATGCCTAGAAAGTCTTAACAATTTATAATAGCTTCTAGTTAATGATAATGTTGCATATTTAAAGTTTTTAAACCTATTTTTTTTATCCTATTGAACAACAATATATATGAATATTTATAAAATTTAAGATGCACAAAATCCTGAACAAACTTGGATTAAAAATAAGATTTCTTAATACAAAAATTCTTAACAATTATAAGACATATATTTACAGAAGCCTAACATCAGAAACTCTCATAGATAGCTTCAAACTTGTCTCTCTAGATTTTAAAAGAATCAACCTCTGAACTTATGATAACTCTCTGCTGGACCAGTAGTTCTAAAATTACTCATCCATAAGGAATGAAGAAAGGCTTTCCCTTGTGAAAGGAAGAAAGAGTCCTCTTTAAATAGTAAAACATAACTTGAGGAAGATTAATATGCAAGTCTGAATTGAGAAGTAGTAGCAAATCCTTTTCAATAGAGTCTAAAAGTTCTAGATCCTTATCCATAGGAAGCAAGTTTGAGTTCAGAATTTGATTCCAAACAACTGCATTAGGACAAAGATTTGAGACCAGAGATGTGTCAGATGGATCTACAAAGACACGCAAAGTAGGAAGATAATGTTCTCAAACAAGAGTTCTTAGGATTTCTCCAATCTCCTCACAATTGATCACATTAACAATTGATTTAAAGGTTAATGTTATAGAAACACCAGTCACTTTAGAAAGAATAACATACTTAGAATTCAGCTCAACAATGGAAGCATTAATCCAGAACTCTTTAACAAGACTTGGATAAGTGAAACAACAAAGCATCTCAAAGTATCTATTCCAACTTTGTTCAGACACAGTCTTCCAAAATTTAAAACCAAGATTAAGAAACTCATCAAAATCCACAAACTTTTCATTGATGACAATAACTAGTTGATTCAAAGGAGAATTGACTAGAGAATTCATCTCAGGTTTGGTTTGATCAGCACACAACCAAAGATAATAAAAAGAAAATAAAAGAAATTTACAAGATTCTAAAGCAATAAGAATCTTGTCAGAAAAGGACACAAAATGATGTTTCACAAGACAAGGATAGAGATAAAAATAGTATCGTACCTCGAAAAAAGCACGATCCTTCATGAATGGTCACAGAAAATAGAGTCGTCACCGAAATTTTTTCATTCCAAAAATGAATAGGAAAATATCGAGAAAACCTTTAGGGAAATAACATGGTCACTACAACCAAGTTCTAGGTTCGGGAGTCGGTTACGTGAGGGGAAGGTATTAGCACCCCTTCACGTTTGTTGTACTCAACATGAACCTCTTAGTTCGATACGTGAGGAATGTTAGCTAAGTTTGTTTGTTTCTTCTAAGAGAATAAAGTGAAAAGGTAAGGTAAAAGGATTTAGATTTCTAAAGAGAAATGGATGGTTTTTTTATTAAAGTGCTCACCAAGGATTAGGGTCCTTGTGCCTACTTATATTCATTTGGAAGAATGAAGAATTGAAGGGTCTGTAGTTTTTGGACTAAGGGTTGTTAGTTCGTTTTATTGAACAAATGTTTAGATCATGTTCTAAGGGCAAAACATTAACTTTTCTACTCTCGGAGGAGGCTTAAGAATTTAGTTTCATGCACATTAGAAGGAACTAAACATTTTTCTTTGAGAAAAAGTTTTAATCATACGACGGCGGGAAGTTGAATTAGTTTGTTGATATTTTGTTTGGATGATGATTACTTGAATGCTTAAGAAAGGCTCCTCAGACTTAAATAATCAGGAGAGTGAATCGAAGACTCGAATCACTCTCTTTTCAACCTTAATTGTGAAAGGGTTTTGATATAGTTAAAGTATTTTAAGTGGATGACGATTACTTGAATGCTTAAGAAAGGCTCATCGGGCTTAAATAATCGGGAGAGTGAATCAAAGACTCTCTCTCTCTCTCTCTCTCTCTCTCTCTCTCTCTCTCATCTAAGTGATTTAGAAAATAGATTTGATTTGTTTTTTTTTATGAAAATAGTTTGATGTGGACCAAATTATAAATCTTTTAGAGAAGACAATTGTTCGAGCGTAAGAAAGTTTCCTCCTATCCAAATAATCGAGGAGAGAAATTGAAGCCTTCATTCCAACTCCCTTTTCATCATTTATTGAAATATGGTCTAAGTATAATTAAGTTAATTAAAATGCTCGGTGTTGATCGAGGTTTAAGTTTGCGTGCAAAAATGATTTAGGGTTTGAACTAAATGGTAAAAAGGTTCTAATTGTGTAGGGTAAGGTCGGTGGCGATGTACAAGGCAACCAAATTACAAGAGTTCGGGTGGGGCTTGATATGTGGATCAAGTAGCTTTAGGGTTTTGGAATTCAATCATCATGCAAAGAAAAAATAAAATAAACAAGTAAAGGAAAGCAATCGAATTGAATTTTAATCGCGTGCACTTGAAAAGTGGGATAGTCTTCTAAACAACCAACTAGAAGTAATTGATCGAATAGGTCTTACTGTAAGAAAGCCCAGGAGTAAGCTATGAATGTTTTGTATGGTGACCAATGAGGTTGATGGCGACACACGAGGCATTTGACTTACAAAGGTGAAAATGGCTCGGCGTTGGATCGAGAATTATTTTGTTTAATACTTTTGCATGTGGAAGTGAGATCATTATCAAGATATATCATCGAGAACAAGCAAAACATGTGAAAGAATAACAAGACAACAAAAATAGACAACCACACAATTAAATTGGTTCAATATTAAACACATAATACTACTTAAATAAATTTACTTTTTGTAATTAAATTAAAATATAGTTAATTAAGTTTAAAACTACCAAAAAATAACTAATAGAATTTTTTAACACTTTATTAAATAATAATAATAAAAAACTAAATGTTAAATAAACAAAAGTTGAAAACAAGAAAAAAAAGACTAAATATGATTAAAGTTATAAAAAAAAAATGGGTTGAAGAGAAAATTAAAAGCAGAGGGTGTATTGGACTCGTATGGAGTATGGTGAGTAAAGTCTAATGGGCTTCTTGAAGCCTAAGAACACGTGAAAATAAAAGAAAGGGTTTTAAAAGAAAAGGAAAAAACAATGCTATCATTCTCCCACTTTCAACACACGGTTCAATATCAGGGAGAAAAAATAAATTTTAACCTCAAGTGTAGGTCTTCCCTCGGTGAATCTCGCTCTATCTTGGTCGCTCTCTCCTCTATATATCTTTTTTTGCTCTCCCACTCGGTGATGAATGGTTGAAAAGGGGGTGGTTGATGCGTGGCTTGTTTTCAGGAGAAGGAAGGTGTTGGGCGATATAGTTGAGATACGTGAGTGTCATTGTTGCGTACGAATTCGACATAGTGGCAGATTATAAGGCGTTGTGGTTTTTATGAGTTATTTAATGTAGTTTTCGAAAGAGAGAGTGATGAGGGTTTGGAGTGATGAAGATGAGTTTGGAATGTTGTTGTTAAAGATGAGTGATTTTTGTTTCAGGTTAAGAATGGAGATGGTGGCGACTCTGTTGTTGTTGTTCGATGATTCACAAGATGAGAGTCACGGTGGTGTAGCTTGAATAGTTTATATCTTCTGCTGCTATGTTGTTGTTGTCTTACATGATGTTTGTAGGAGATTGTGATTTGGTTTGTTGAGGAATTTGAAGGGTTTTGTGGTGTTTTTGTGTGCAGGTTTTTGTGTTAATGGGATGATGATGCAATGAAGAAGGGTTTGGTTTTGTGTTTTTTGGCAGTGAGTTTATCGTAAGTTTTGCTCTATCTCTCTCAATTTCATTCTTCTTCTAGCTCTCTATTTCGTCTCTCTCTATCTCAAATTGAATCTCAAATTCAATTTTGTGGTTGATTTTGATGTTTTGGGATAATTGTTTGAAAATTGAAAGACTTGAAAGGGTTAATGTATTATTGTTGTTGATGGATGAGGGGTGTTTGAGTATGTTGTTGAAGGTCGAGTAGATGAAAAAGTTGAGAGAGGAAGAAAATGAAAATAATTAATGGGAGGGTTTTGTGCCTCTTCCAGCTTCCCAAAAATGAAAGAGAGTTTGATTTATAGCTGAGCCGAAATTAATTCACTTCGGCAATCATCATGTTGTTTTTTGCTGTTTCTTGTTGCTTTTTGACGTGTTTTAGGCTGAAGATTTCGTGGTTTGCTGCTTGGTGTGTACGAAGGTTTTTGTGTGTTTTTGTCGCTTTGAAATTTTCTAGTGATAAGTTCGTACATTTGGTTTGGCATTTGCATGGAGTCCTTTGTTGTTATACAATAGCTTGTCGGATGGCATGGTGTTTGCAGGCTATAGCAGATGTTGGATGACATGGTGAGGTCATATGTCTTGGCCGTTTTGTGCAAGTTTGTTTTGGAATAGTAGTGTAGAATGTTGTTGTAGTGTTTAGTGGTATTGACTTGTATTTTGTGTGGGACATGGCTAAGTGAAGGTTTTGCAAGTGTAGCAGCATGAAGTTTGTATAACTTTTTCTTATTATTTTTCTTGGAAACTATTTGGTTATATTTGGACTTAGTAATTGAATAAGTGATGTTTGGCTTATTTGCACTTTGTAACTTGGACTTGGAATTGAAAACTTGAAAGGAATTTGCAATGAACTTCACACTTGGATTTTGATTGGAGATTTTGAAAATGTCTCTTGAATGAATTTGAATATTAAGATAAACTAAAAAGAATTTGAAGCTAGAATTAATCATGGAACTTGGAAACTTAATATTAACCATGGATTTGATTTGGAAATGAAATGGAAGTAAATTAGACACTTTTGAAATTGATTTGATGCTCATGTGAAATTGAAACTTGGATTGCAATTTGAGATCTTGAGTGAAAATTTAAATTGGATGAGTTTGGAATTTGGAATCTTATTAAGCATTTGAACGTTGGATCTTGGATTGAAACTTGGGATTTTGACATGAGTTTGAATCTTTGTTGTGAACTTGAAACTTGAATCTTGAAATGGACTTATAAATTAAATTGATATTGGATTTTGAAAAAGAAAGGGCAATTTGAAATTTGAATGAATTGTTGAAATGAACTTGAATTTTGTTGAATTGAAATGAGCTTGAATGAAATTATGAACCAGAATTGGATTGGATTTGAAACTTTAATTTGATCGAATTTGGAACTTGAAATTTTGAACGGAATGAAATTTGAAATTGAACTATATTCTTGCATTTGGACTGATGAAATGGTTTAACTTGGTTGAATAGACCAAATTTCATTGAATTAATTCCAAGTGAAACCACTTAAAACATCTCTGAAATCCCCTTAAGAATCAATCTGGAAATAATCTGAAATCTCGATTCAAATATTGAGAAAATGACTAAAAATGAACCACTTGAAACAAATCTTGAATAAGTGACACTACGGACTTGAACCAACAAATCATCCTCAAAACCAATTTTCAGCATCTTGAACTCTTCATTAAAATCATATTAGAGATGCATTGAAATCATGAAACAATTCCATGAGAAATAACATCATATCATGATTTCATTTTGAAATAGTCTTGAATTGAATCGAAAGCTTGAATTCTCCGATGACAAGAGCATGAACAACATAATAAAGACATGCAAATGACTTGAAATATTGACCAAATGCCTTGACTTTTGATGGCTCTGCAACTTGCAAGTTCTGATTTTATGGTTCATGTTTTTGTCATCGGAGAATTCAAGATTTCGATTCAATTAGAGACTATTTCAAAATGGAATCACAATATGGTGTTATTTCTCATGGAATTTTTTCAAGATTTTAATGCATTTTTGGTATGATTTTAATGAAGAGTTCTAGATACTGAAAATTGGTTTCGAGGATGATTTGTGGTTCAAGTCCGAAGTGTCACTTATTCAAGATTTGTTTCAAGTGGTTCATTTTTAGTCATTTTCTCAAGATTTGAATCGAGTCTTCTGTTCATTTTAGATTGATTCTTAAGGATATTTCCGAGATGTTTTAAGTAGTTTCGCTTGGAATTAATTCAATGAAGTTTGGTTGATTCAACCAAGTTGAACCATTTCATCAGTCCAAATGCAAGAAAATAGTTCAATTTCAAATTTCATTGCATTCAAAATTTCAAGTTCCAAATTCGATCAAATTCAAGTTCAATTTCAAGTTCCAAATCCAATCCAATTCCGGTTCATAATTTCAATCAAACTCATTTCAATTCAAGTTCATTTCAACAATTCATTCAAATTCCAAATTGCCCTTTCTTATTCAAAATCCAATCTCAATTCAATTTATAAGTCCATTTCAAGATTCAAGTTTCAAGTTCACAACTAAAATTCAAACTCATTTCAAAATTCCAGGTTTCAATCCAAGATCCAAGGTTCAAATACTTAATAAGATTCCAAATTCTAAACTCATCCAATTTAAATTTTCACTCAAGATCTCAAATTGCAATCCAAGTTTCAGTTTCACATGAGAATAAAATCCATTTCAAAAGTGTCTAGTTTACTTCCATTTCATTTCTAAATCAAATCCATGGTTAATATTAAGTTTCCAAGTTTCAAGCTTAATTATAGCTTCAAATTCTTTTTAGTTTATCTTAATATTCAAATTCATTCAAGAAACATTTTGAAAATCTCCAATCAAAGTCCAAGAGTCAAGTTCATTGTGAATTCCCTTCAAGTTTTCAATTCCAAGTCCGAGTTACAAAGTTCAAAAAAATCCCATCATCACTTATTCAATTACTAAGTCCAAATACAACCAAATAGTTTGCAAGAAAAATAATAAGAAAAAGTTATACAAACTTTATGGTGCTACACTTGCAAAACCTTCACTCAGCCATGTCCCACACAAAACACAAGTCAATACCACTACACACTACAACAACATTCTACACTACTATTCCAAAACAAACTTGCACAAAACGGCCAAGACGTATGACCTCACCATGTCGTCCAACATCTGCTATAGCCTGCAAACACCATGCCATCTAACAAGCTATTGTATAACAACAAAGGACTCCACGCAAATGCCAAACCAAATGTACGAACTTGTCACTAGAAAATTTCAAAGCGAAAAAAACACACAAAAACCTTCGTACACACCAAGCAGCAAACCACGAAATCTTCAGCCTAAAACACGTCAAAAAGCAATGAGAATCAGCAAAAAATGACATGATGATTGCCGAAGTTAATTGATCTCGTCTCAACTATAAATCAAACTCTCTTTCATTTTTGGGAAGCTGGAAGAGGCACAAAACCCTCCATTAATTATTTTCATTTTCTTCCTCTCCCAACTTTTTCATCCACTCGACCTTCAACAACATACTCAAACACCCTTCATCCATCAACAATAATAATACATTAACCCTTTCAAGTCTTTCAATTTTCAAACAATTATCCCATAACATCAAAATCAACCACAAAATTGAAATTGAGATTCAATTTGAGATAGAGAGAGACGAAATAGAGAGCTAGATGAAGAATGAAATTGAGAGAGATAGAGCAAAACTTACCATAAACTCACTGCAAAAACACACAAAACCAAACCCTTCTTCATTGCATCATCATCCCCGTTAACACAAAAACCTGCACACGAAAACACCACAAAAACCTTCAACTTCCTCAACAAACCAAATCACAACTTCCTACAAACATCATGAAGACAACAACAACATAGCTGCAAGAGATATAAACTATTCAAGCTACACCACCGCGACTCTCATCTTGTGAATCATCGAACAACAACAGCAGAGCCACCACCATCTCCATTCTTAACCCGAAACAAAAATTACTCATCTTTAACAACAACATTCCAAACCCACCTTCATCACTCCAAACCCTCATCACTCTCTGTTTCGAAAACTACACAAAATAACTCATAAAAACCACAACGCCTCATAACCTGCCACTACGTCGAATCCATACACAACAATGACACTCATGGCTCTCAACTGTACCGCCACCACGCCTTCCTTCTCCTGAAAACAAGTTGCGCATCAACCATCCCCTTTTAAACTTATCATCGCCGAGTGGGAGAGAAAAAAACGATATATAGAGGAGAGAGCGGCCAAGATAGAGCGAGATTCGCCGAGGGAAGACCTGCACTTCAGGTTAAAATTTCTTTTCTCTCTGATATTGAACCATGTGTTGAAAATAGGAGAGTGATAACATTGTTTTTTCCTTTTCTTTTAAAACCATAACTTCTCTATTCACATTATATATAATTAAAAACTTAAGACTTAAATTCTAATTAAATCTTATATTAATGTTTTAAACTTAAGACTTAAAATCCATAGTTTTATATCTTATATTAATATTTTAAACTAATATTAATGTGAAATAAAAAAAAATTAATTAAACTTAAATTCTATAACAATAATTAAAGTAACACTATCATTATTAAATTGTAAAGTAAAATCAATATTTATAATAAAATAAATTATTTATAAAATTAATAATATAAAATAAATTTAATTAATAAATTATTTATAAATAAATAATCTGTTAAAAAAAATTGAAAGAAAAAAAAAGAAAGAAAGTAGTATAACATTGTTAATTTTAATATTAATTTTCATTATGTTAAGTTGAAGAACGTTGCATCAGAATGCAACGGTTGGCCGCTGTGGGCAACTCCAATGGATCCCAAAAAGCAAAAAACGTTTGTCACCTTAGAAAAATCAATTAAAAACTCCCATTGGAGTTACTCTTAGACTTTACTCACCATACTCTCTACGAGTCCAATACACCCTCTGTTTTTAATTTTCTCTTCAACCCATTTTTTTTTAACTTTCATCATATTTAGTCTTTTTTTCTTCTTCTTGTTTTCAACTTTTGTTTATTTAACATTTAGTTTTTTTTATTATTAATTAATAAAGTGTTAAAAAATGTTATTAGTTATTTTTTGGTAGTTTTTAATTTAATTAACTATATTTTAATTTAATTCCAATTAAGTAAATTTATTTAAGTAGTATTGTGTGTTTAATACTTGTTGCACCCTAAAATTTGCCCTATTTCAAGGCTTGACTCATTTCTTCATTTCTTTCAAATTCAATGACATAAGGGAAGCCCATCATTCCAAATTCAAAGATTCGTGAATTCAAGGCTAGATTCAAGAATATTACAAAGAAAATTTCATGACATTTGCAAGAATGTCACATTTGTTACAAAATCCAAACTCTTGGTAATGCTTAGGAAATTAAGTTATTTCTAGTCTTAATTCAAGTTTCTAAAAATAACTTCATGTCATGGTATCCCCCATGCTCCATCAAGTCCACATGACCCTCTTTGTGCTTACAAACATGCAAGGAAAATATTTAAGAGCTAATTCAATGTTGGAATATCTCAAGATCAAGGCTATGCATACATTCATGGGCAATTTGAATATGGTCCAAAACAGCCCCATGTAAGAAGTGGCAATGTGTATCATATTACAAAATCATTTTATGTCACAAAACCAAGGCTATAAGCTTATGTTGATACATCTACACATCAAAAATCAGAATTTGAAAATGATGTCCAAAAGGTAGTGTATTGACTACATGAGTATGTCCAAATAAATCAACCAACCAATGGGTATAAAGGTGAATAGAGAGGTAGAGTGCTGCTGAAGAAAATACAGCAAAAAACATACTAGAAATGGAAGGAAAGTGGGGCTGCACCAAAAGGTGGTAAAAAGATATTGTCAAGAATGGAAATTCTGAAAATGGAGAAGTGTGCAAAGGCTGTGGTTTTGGTACAGTAGAAAATGCAGCAGAAAAAGTGAGATAAGGAGGCTTGGAGGCTGCACAAAAGGATCATTCACTATCATTCATTACACATTCTACACACATTGGAAAACCAGAAAATAGAGAGAGCAAGAGAAACCCCAAAAACCAGAAAAATAGAAAGGAAGAAAGACCAGAAAAAAGAGAGTGACACAAAAGCACAAGAGGACCATTGAGAAGCAGAACCTTCATAACATAGAGTGAAGAGTGGAGAGCACATCCAATAAAAATCAGTGGAGGACTTGCAAGAAGGATAGAAAGCTCTTGGGTATCCATTTCATCAAACTTTTCTCTCTTTACTTTTTGCTTTTATATTCATTTTACTTCCTCTTTTTTTGTGTTGTTGTACTGAGTATATCATGTAAGGTTCTAAGGGGACCAAGAAACCATTTTAAGAACCAATAGAAAGGAAAGAAAACCACAAAAGACAGCAAAAAACAAGAGAAATATTGCATTTTTCGCTTCAGGTCGCGGCGCGACACATGTTCGCGGCGCAAACATGCAAAAACCAGAATGAAAATTTTCCCAGCTCGCGGTGCGAGAATGCCAAAACCAGAATGAAAACTTTTCCAGTTCGCGGCGCGAACACCCTTCGCGGCGCGAATATGCAGAAAACAAAATGTTCACTTTTCTCAGTTCGCGGCGCGAACACCCTTCACGGCGCGAACTGATCAGTTTGTTTATTTTATTTTCTTGTTGTTTTTACCTTAAAAAAGTGCCGTTTTTTTTGCATGTCTCAATATTTTTAGCCGACTGACCCCATATGTTTGTATGATTTTAATATGTGAATATTACTATTGTCCTTGTTGATTTTGATTCCAAAAACTATTTTCAAGAAAACAAACTCTCGATTCTCATCGAGCCATTTTTGACCTTGTAAGCCGATTGCCTTGTGCGTCGCCATCGACCTTGCTCGCTTCACCTCAAACCTTTTTAAGCAATTAAACCCTTGACCCAACGTCAAGCGGATTTTCTCAAACGATTGTTAAGCCAATTCACCATATTTAATAAAAGGGTAAAGTTCTCTTTGTATTGAATTAAAGAGAGAGGATTGAGTGTAGACTTCTTCCTCTCCGAGTGTTGGGATATTCACTGTAGTGTGGGTGGTCTCGATACTCGTCTTTCAATACGAAGACGTGACTTTATCCGCCACCTATCTCCCTCTACAACTTCTTTCCGCAGCCTTTGTCACCTAAAAACCTCGGTCCCGTACTGAGCGCATTTTTTAAACTCTTTTCATGACAAAAACTTGAATGGTCGTGGAGTGGTTAGGCGTAGGCCTTCTCCTATCCCGAGTGCTGACGGTTACCGTAGGGTTCTTTGTCGCAAAAGCACTTACCATTCAAAACCAAAAACACTTTCATAAGAGAATGAAGTTCTCTTTGTATTGAACTAAAGAGAGAGGATTAAGTGTAGACTTCTTCCTCTCCGAGTGTCGAGATGCTCACTGTAGTGTGTGTGGTTTTGATACTCATCTTTCAATACGAAGACGCTATGTTCGCCACACCCTTTCATAACAAAAAACTTTGAGATGAAGAATTGGGTACTACCCGTAGGGGTTACTATCCGAGGACCTATGTCGCCCCTAAAAAAAAATTCAACAAATCAAATGTGACATCTTGCCTCGCATGGCGAAAACTTATCTTTCGAAAAGGATATGATACGTCCATTCTACCGCAAACAGGTAATGCCTAAGTCTCCAACGAGTGAGCAACAATACACCTAACTGCTAGAATGCGTACGATAGCATCATCCATAAAAACATCAACAAATCGTAGGCCGAACTACGGCTGCTCTGATTCTTTACTTTTTCAAGTAAAGATACGTAGGCACAAGGGCCACAATCCTTGCCGAGCACATTCCCCCTTATATATGTAGTTCCCCGAACTACGTCGACTCTGATTTTCTCATATCCGTTGAGAATACGTAGGCCTAGGACCGCGAAGTCCTACCGAGTCCGTCCTTTCTCTCTTCTTCCCTGTTACCTCCTTTCCCTATTTCTAACCCTTTTCTCCTATCTTTTGGAACACTTTTTTTTTTGTTTTGTGTTTTTTTTTTAAATTTTTTTTATAGCATAATATTTAAGCAAATAAATTCACACATTCGACAAGCAAATGGTTCCCATCGAGTACGATGGATGCGAGGGGTGCTAATACCTTCCCCTCGCATAACCGGCTTCCGAACCCGTTCTTGGTCGCGAGACCATCTTATCCATTTCTTTCTTAAGGTTTTCTCGATATTTTCCTTTCCCCTCATGGAATAAATAAAGTTCGGTGGAGACTCTTCTGTCCTTTCCTTTTCGCCTTCCCCGTCGTTGCGCGTATTTTTCGAGTAGCGACAGCTGGCGACTCTGCTGGGGACACCTAGCAAGCTAAACCTAGTTTGTTTGTTGCATTTGTGCTTTATTTGCTTTTATGTTTTATTTTATTTTATTATTGTGTTTCTTTCTAACCTGTTGGGTTTATTGGGATGGTTTGTGAGGATAAAGCTTTTTACCCGAGCTTTCGAGTATACACTAAGATTAGGAGGTGGTTTCTTTCTGATTTGCGAGACGTAGGAATCGTTGAGTTGGATCGAATTCCACCGCTCAGATGAGACTTTGTTGGAAAGATTATGTCCTACGTGTAGTCGTAACAGTGTTTTATTTCCGACGTGGGATTCCGTGATTCTGAGGACCTCTTGTAAAACCTTATTCCAAAAGGTTACTAAAACATAACTCTGTGTTCATCCTTTTGAAGGGATTACCGTCTTACGAGTAGTCGTTATGATGGAAAACTTTTGAGGGTTAGTGCATGGGACTTTATTTAAAAGCCTTTTGGGATTCCCTTTTATAAACCAATAGATTGCCCACCCGTGGTGAGAGATATTTTGTTACAATACCCTGCAGGATTTGTGACTTTGATCCATGTGTTTCCATTCTCATATGCATCCATAAAGCATTGCATTTCATAGCATTGTTGCATATCAAGGGACTTAAGAGGCTGTGATTATCATAGGTATTGAAGAACAAGATGAATGATCAAAGGAAAAGAAGTACAAATTCCTTATAGTTCAGAGAACCGAAGTTGGGACCAATCCAAGATCTTTTGATTGATGTGCCAAAAGCTATCAAAATCAACTTTCAAGGAAAATATGGGAAATTGCTTGACCTTCTCCATTCTGGGGTCGATACATGGGCTTTGTTCGCTATGGTTCAATTTTATGATGCGCCTCTCAGATGCTTCACCTTTCAAGATTATCAGTTAGCTCCCACTCTTGAAGAATATTCCCACCTTTTGAATATCAAGATTAAGGATCAACCTATTTACACCGGCCTGGAAGAAGAGCCAAAGTCTTCTGTCATTGCTCTCGCTCTCCGTATGACCGAGGAAGAGGTTAAAGATGGTCTAACCAATAAGGGAGGTACTCAAGGCTTTCCTTTGAGGTTTTTGCTAGATAAAGCCGATCAATACAAGACCAATGGGGATTGGGAAAGTTTTGGTATTGTCGTTGCTCTAATGATTTATGGGATTGTCCTCTTTCCAAATGTGGACAATTTCATAGACATCACTGCTATCATTCTCTTCATGCAAAAGAATCATATCCCTACCCTCCTCGTTGATGTTTACCACTCCATTCATTGGAGAAGTGAAAAGAAGACAGGAATGGTCCAATGCTGTTCTTATCTACTGTTCAAATAGTATGCTTCCCACCTGCCGAAGAAAGGGCCGTTTGTGGAAAACAAGAAGAAACTGAAATGGCCTCAACGTATTATGTCTCTAGAGGCCAGTGATGTTGCTTGGTACTCTCATGAGTATTACGACGTGGAGATCATCTTTAGTTGTGGGAATTTCGGTAATGTACCTCTAATCAGTAGGGCTGGTTGCATCAACTACAACCCCGTCATGGTGTTGCGTCAGTTGGGCTATGCTATGGAAGATGATCCCGAAGCAGAGAAGGTTCAGAGTTTCTTTTTGCTAGCCACAATAGACGACCCTGCGTTTGTCAGGAATATTGTTAAAGCGTGGGCCAAGGTTCATACGAAGGGGAGGAAAGAGTTAAAGGCGAAGAACTGTGTGGCTAAGGAGCCCTACAACCGATGGTTGCAAGCTAGAGTGGCCGAAAGGTTGCTTCCATTTCCCTCCGAACCATCCATGCGAGAAGAACTTCCTGCTCCTACTCATGTATCCGTGGAGGAGTATGAGAAACTAAAGCTAGTGATAGAAAGGTTGACAAAGGAAAATCAAGACCTTCAGGCTGAGGTTCACCAAGCAGGAGTGGAGAAGGGCCAATATAAGAGGAAAGTGGAGTTCGAACAAGAACAAGCGGCTGAGAGTAGCAAGAAGCTGAAGCTAGAAGCAGATCTGAGGGTCAGGTATCAAGAAGGTTATGAAGGAGCTGATGCATCAGTAAAAGCCCTCCGACAACGCCTAAAGGAAACCAAGGCCTCTTGTGATAAAGCGTGGAGATTCTTCGAGTTAGCCTCTGCTGAAAAGAAGAAGACAAGGGAGGAACTTGAGGCTGATATTGATGTCCTCGAAAAGGAGTTGAGGGGTGCCTTAATTCTAGCCGAAAGCGAGCGACAACTCAAAGAAGAGGCATTGAGAGCTTCATATGTCACCTCTGATGTATGGCATAACAAATGTTCAGAATTGAAGACCGCTCAGGAAACAGCCACCTTGTGGAAAGACCGTTTCGAGGCCCTGCAGAGGAATAGTTCACTATGGTTGAAGAAGGAAGCTCAGCTCAATGAACTTTTGGATACGTATGAGGATTCTCTTCGTTATTACCAGCCGGCCCTAGACATGTGTCACGCTAGGTATAACAATCTAGTGGAGCATTGCAACCTTATGATCCGTGACATCCCATGGAGGTTGGAAAGCGCAATTCAAGACTTATAAGGAAATGATATTCCTCCTTCCATCCATCACTTTATCCGGCTCTGCGACCAAATGGTTAGAAGATTCATGTCCGAGACAGAAAAGCTTGAAGAACGTCTCCGAAAGAAAGAGTTTTAGTTCATTCAATATTTTCTTGTAACATGAGTTTTTATTTTGCAGCTTATTGAACAATCCGTTGTATTGAATCTTCCCTCAAAATTAATGAAAGTTTGCTTTTTGGCTTAAATTGTGCATTCTTTACTATTCATTTATAGTTCCATAATACCATTTATAATCATAAATCTTGAAAGTCCCTTGAACATCATTCGAGCATTGCATATACCCACGCATCATTTTTGCATTCCCTGAAACCCGACCTCATACCGCTTGCCATTTCAGAAGAAAAGAAAGAGAAAGAGCAAGCTGACTTCTCAATGTTCATACAACACAAGAGGGAACCAACGAAGAGTCATGGATCAAGTACAACAAGAGTTGCAGGAGTTTAGGGAAAAGATGACGCAATTCATGGAAACAATGGAAGGGGTAGCCAATGGGCAGGAACAATTGAGAACTCTGGTTCAACCATTGATAGCTCGAGTGGATGGCAGTGGTGTTTTGCATGGAGGAACTACTGATGTTCCTCCTCCGGCTAATGGTAGCACTTCGCAGGCCAATGGTGGTCCAACTGTAGTCAATCTTCCGGGTGGAGAAAACCAAGATGGAATTCCCATCCCAGTTGCGGCGGGCGCCGTGCCTATTAACAATGGTCCTCAGTGGAACCAAGATGAGCAAGATGACGTCTTCTCCATGGGAGACCTTGGGGCAGGATTACGATCTGACGCTAATAGAAGGTTCGATGCAATCGAAGAAAAGATGAGGAGCATTCTTGAAGGCCAGAATACTATGGGTCTTGACATGTCCAATTTGGGATTGATTCCGGGACTTAGGATTCCTCCAAAGTTCAAAGTGCCAGATTTCGATAAATACAAAGGAACAACATGTCCAAGGGTACATCTTCGCTCCTATTTCCGAAGGATGTCTGCATACTCCGATGATGAGAAGTTGCTGATGCACTTCTTTCAAGATAGCTTGTCAGGTCCATCTTTAGAATGGTATATGGGATTGGAGTCGGTCCATATCAGAAGTTGGAAGGATTTGGCAGAAGCTTTTGTCAAACACTACCAGTATAACAGTGACCTAGCACCAAATCGTGTACAGTTACAGAACCTATCGCAAAGGAACAACGAAGGATTCAAGGAGTACGCCCAGAGGTGGCGCGAGTTGGCTGCGAGGGTTCAACCTCCAATGGTGGAGAGAGAACTCATCGACTTGTTTGTAGCTACACTACCTGGTGTGTATTATGAGAAATTGATAAGCAACATGTCTGGAAGTTTCTCAGATCTGATCATTACATGCGTGAGACTAGAAAATGGGATTAAATTGGGTAAAATACAAGCAGGAGAAGGGACCTCATCTGGAGGTGGAAGAAAGAACTTCGGTATTAAAAGAAAGGAGAATGAGACAAACGCGATATCAGGTTTTAAGAATCAAAATTGGAACCAGAATCAGAATCAGTATCGCCCACGACCGTACTATCAACAACAACCACAAGTAGCTAGTATTGCCATCCCGGCAGTACAGCCTCAGCAACAACCACATCAACAGCAACAACAACAACGACAACAACCACAACAACAGAATTACGCGCCAAGACCGTATCAAGACCGAAGAAGGATGGTAGATAGGCACTTTGACGCACCACCAATGCCTTACTCTCAGCTACTACAACACTTATTGCAACTTCAGTTGGTCCAGAAAAGGACGATGGCCCCTCTAAATGGCTCACCACCACCCGGGTATGACGCCAACGCTAGGTGTGACTTCCACTCTGGCGCTCCCGACCATCATATTGATAATTGTAAAGCCTTCAAGAACAAGGTACAAGACCTTATTGATAGTAGGGCCATTAATTTCAACCATGATGCGCCGAATGTTGATCAGAACCCTATGCCAAATCATGGAGCAGGTAGAGTAAATGCTGTTGTTGAAGGGGAGGATTTAGATCTAGTATATGATGTTGAAGAATTGAAGACTCTTTTAAGTTTTGTAAAATGCAAGTTGTTAGAAGGTGGGGTGTTTCCCGGGTGTGAAAAGGATTGTGAAAATTGTGCCGCCCATCCTGAAGGGTGTGAGAGTTTGAAGAGTTATATATAGTGTATGATAAACGAAGGTGTTCTAATGTTTGACAAGATCTGTGAGAAAAATAATGAGAAGATAGTCAGTAAGAAAGAGGATGAGGTGGCCACCATCTCTATCCCTTACAAAACAATCACTATTTCTGCGCCGCCAGTGCGGCCTACCATCATCTTTACGAAGGCAGGACCTATACCTTATGAAAACTCCAAGGCGATCCCTTGGAACTATGGAGCGGAAGTCTACTGCAATGGACAGAAGCAGGAATTAAAAAGCTTGCCATTGGACTCAGTTGACAACTTGGTGGGAATCGGGGGAATGACTCGGAGTGGGAGGATATTTGCACCTCCCGAAGTAAGTGTAGAAAGAGCTGATAAAGGTAAAGGGAAGGTAGTTGCGGAGGAAAGCTCTCAGGCTGGAGAAAAAGAAGTCGTGCTGAAAGACGCAGAAGAGTTCATGCGCCTAATAAGAAAGAGCGACTATAAGATCGTGGATCATCTACAACAGACGCCTTGAAAAATTTTCTATCTTGTCGTTGTTGTTATGTTCCGAGGCTCATAGGAACGCCTTGCTCAGAGTCTTGGATAATGCTTATGTGCCACAAGAAATATCTGTCAATCAGTTGGAAGGAGTAGTGGCCCATGTCAATGCAGGGAATGGTTTTGGATTCACTGACCGTGATTTGACACCGAAAGGAAGGAATCATAACTTGGCTCTGCATATCTCTATGGAATATAGAGGTGTCGTTTTGTCTCATGTGTTGGTAGACACCGGGTCGTCATTAAATGTGCTACCCAAGAAAGCCCTCATGAAGCTAGACACTCGATGGATAATATGTATGCCAAGCGATATGGTCGTCAGAGCTTTTGATGGGACAAGGAGGTCTGTGTTTGGAGAGCTAACCTTGCCAATTCAAGTCGGTCCTGAGGTTTTTGATGCGGTTTTCTATATAATGGATATCCAGCCGGCATATAGCTGTCTCTTGGGTCGACCGTGGATACACTCAGTAGGAGCGGTGACGTCAACCCTACACCAAAAGCTGAAGTATATGGTGGGTGATAACATTATGACTGTTTGTGGAGAGAAAGATATCATGGTAAGCCATCTGTCCTCATTCAAGTATGTGGAGGTCGATGGTGAAATTCACGAAACCCTGTGCCAAGCCCTTGAGACCGTCCAAATCAAAGAGAAAGCAACAGTTGAAGTCAAGGCGCCAGAAGTTGCTATGTCATCCTACAAGGAAGCCCAAGTTGTGTTGAAGTCTGGATCAGCGAAAGGATGGGGGGAGGTGATAAGCGTCCCCAACAAACAAGATAAGTTCGGATTAGGGTACAACCCATACGCATCTTCTTCAAGCGCTCCTTGATACAAAGGACTTATTCAATTCACCAGTGGTGGGGTGGTGTTCGAAGAGATCAACACCGTATCTGACGAGGAAGGAGATAGTGACTGTGACATGGATGCATGGATCCAGCCATGCGTCCCCGGCCAAGGCTTGAAGAATTGGACCATGGAAGAAGTTATCAGTGTGACTTATGAAGAGTAATTATTTTGTTTTGATTAATGTATTGCCATATGCTCTGCCCGGGGCATAAGAGTCTTTATTTGTTGGGCCTTATCTTTTATGTGTGTGAACAACCCTTTTATCATTATCAATCAAAAAGCGTCTTTTCATTCAAGACTTTGTGATCCTTGTTTTTCTTATTTTTATTTCCAACAATAAAATGGCAATGTGGTTTGTGTTTGTTTGTTTGCATATCATTTAAGCATAAAATCATCATCATTGCAGGTTGCACATTTCAGATACCACCGATTCAGACTCGTCTATGACTCGGTGTGACTTTGACAATCCGATCTTTCAAGCGGAGGGAGAGATTGACGAAAACGAAGACCTGCCTGAAGAGCTTGCCAGATTGTTAAAACAAGAGGAGAAGGTCATCCTGCCTCATCAGGAGGAAGTTGAAGTCGTCAACCTAGGAACAGAAGAGGATAAAAAGGAGGTCAGAGTAGGGGCTGCGCTGCAGAATGATATCAAGCAAAGATTGATTGAGTTACTCCAAGAGTATAAGGATGTCTTTGCTTGGTCATACGAAGATATGCCCGAACTCGACACAGATATTGTAGTTCATCACATGCCTTTGCGTGAAGAGTGTCCTCCTGTCAAACAGAAACTAAGAAGAACCAGGCCAGATATGGCAGTGAAGATCAAGGAAGAAGTCCAGAAGCAACTAGATGCTAGATTTCTTGCTGTGACCAACTACCCTCCTTGGGTCACTAACATCGTGCCCGTGCCTAAGAAGGACGGCAAAGTCAGGATGTGTGTTGACTATAGGGACCTGAATAGAGCGAGCCCAAAAGATGATTTCCCGCTCCCCCATATTGACGTTCTCGTTGATAACACCGCACAATACTCAGTGTTTTCCTTCATGGACGGTTTCTCCGGATATAACCAAATCAAGATGGCACCGAAGGACATGGAGAAGACGACTTTTATCACGCCTTGGGGGACGTTTTGTTATAAAGTAATGCCTTTTGGGTTGAAGAACGCAGGGGCAACTTATCAGCGAGCAATGGTCACTCTCTTTCACGATATGATTCATCATGAGATTGAGGTCTATGTCGATGATATGATTGCGAAATCCCAAATGGAGGAGGAGCACCTGGTGAATCTTTTAAAGTTGTTTGAGAGGTTGAGAAAGTTCAAATTGAGGTTGAACCCGAATAAGTGTACTTTCGGTGTACGGTCAGGAAAGCTGTTGGGGTTCGTTGTCAGTGAGAAAGGTATTGAGGTCGATCCTGTGAAGATCAAGGCAATTCAAGAAATGCCAGCGCCAAAGACCGAGAAGGAGGTTCGTGGTTTCTTAGGTAGATTGAACTACATCGCAAGGTTCATATCTCACCTCACAGCCACTTGTGAGCCATTGTTTAAGCTATTGAAAAAGGATCAGGCGATTATCTGAAATGAGAATTGCCAGAGAGCATTTGAGAAGATAAAAGAGTATCTACAAGAACCTCCAATACTGATACCTCCGGTGGCTAGAAGACCGTTGATAATGTACTTAACAGTTCTTGAGAATTCCATGGGTTGTGTTCTCGGTCAGCACGACGAGACTGGAAGAAAAGAGCATGCAATTTACTACTTGAGTAAGAAGTACACAGACTGTGAATCCAGATACTCAATGTTGGAGAAAACTTGTTGCGCACTCGCTTGGGCCGCCAAACGCCTAAGACAGTATATGCTAAACCACACAACCATGTTAATTTCAAAGATGGATCCTATTAAGTACGTATTCGAAAAGCAAGCACTATCAGGAAGGATTGCTAGATGGCAGATGGTTCTGACAGAATACGACATCCAGTACGTGCCTCAGAAAGCAATTAAAGGAAGTGTCCTGTCAAAATATCTCGCAGAGCAACCAGTTGATGACTACCAGCCAATGAAGTTTGATTTTCCTGATGAGGACATTATGTATTTAAAGATGAAGGATTGTGATGAGTCGTTGCCATACGAAGGTCCAGAGTTGGGTTCCCAATGGAAATTAATCTTTGACGGTGCTGTTAACTCCTACGGTAGCGGGATTGGGGCAATCATTACGACTCCCCATGGCTCCTATATACCATTCACTGCAAGACTAACATTCCCATGCACCAACAATGAGGATGAATATGAAGCGTGTATCATGGGTATCGAAGAAGCAATCGACTTGAGGATCAAGAACCTTGATATCTATGGAGATTCAGCTTTGGTGGTAAACCAGATCAAGGGAGAGTGAGAGACCCGCCAGCCTAATCTGATCCCTTATATGAATTACGCCAGAAGGTTGCTACCTTTCTTTGACCGAGTAGAGTTTCACCATGTACCGAGGGCAGAAAATCAGATGGCTGATGCCTTGGCTACATTGTCCTCGATGTACAAAGTAAACTTCTGGAATGATGCACCGAGAATTATCATCTCACGCCTCGACAGGCCGACTTTTGTTTTTGCAATAGAAAAAGCTTCTGATGGTAAACCGTGGTTTTATGACATCCATAACTTTCTCAAGAACCAAGAATATCCGCCTGGGGCATCGGCCCGGGATAAGAAGACCTTAAGAAGGTTATTTGGTAACTTGTATCTGAATCCAAACGGTGTACTCTATCGGAGAAACTTTGACTTGGTGCTGCTAAGATGTGTGGACGAAAAGGAAGCAGGTTTGCTTATGGAAGAAGTCCACGAAGGTGCCTTTGGAACACATGCAGGTGGGCATGCCATGTCTCGAAAATTATTGAGGGCGGGCTATTATTGGTTAACTATGGAGTCAGATTGCTTCAAATACGCCAAAAAGTGCCATAAATGCCAGATTTATGCCGACAAGATTCATGTGCCACCTTGTCCTTTGAATGTCATGTCATCCCCATGGCCTTTCTCCATGTGGGGAATCGATATGATTGGAAAGATCGAGCCAACTGCATCTAATGGACATCGCTTCATCTTAGTAGCCATCGACTATTTCACCAAATGGGTCGAAGCAGCTTCTTACGCCAATGTCACGAAGCAAGTCGTAGCCCGGTTTATCAAAAGGGACATCATCTGTCGATATGGAATACTCGAGAGGATCATTACTGATAATGGTTCTAACCTGAATAACAAGATGATGGAGGAACTGTGCCAGAATTTCAAAATCGAGCATCACAATTCTTCTCCCTATCGTCCGAAAATGAATGGCGCTATAGAAGCGGCTAACAAGAACATTAAGAAGATAGTACAAAAGATGATTGTGACTTATAAGGATTGGCACGAGATGTTGCCTTTTGCTTTGCATGGATATCACACCTCGGTGCGTACTTCAACTGGAGCAACCCCTTTCTCGTTGGTATATGGCATGGAGGCTGTTTTGCCATTGGAGGTCGAGATCCCATCTTTGAGAGTTCTGGCTGACGTCAAGTTGGATGAAGCAGAATGGGTGAAGAACAGGTTGAATCAACTCAGCTTGATGGATGAGAAGAGGTTGGCGTCTCTTGCGTACGGTCGTCTGTATCAGAGTAGGATGAAGAAAGCCTACGATAAGAAGATGCGTCCTCAAAGCTTTCAGACAGGCGATCTGGTGTTGAAGCGGATTCTCCCACCACAGAATGATCATAGGGGAAAATGGACTCCCAATTATGAAGGTCCGTATGTTGTAAGGAAGGTCTTCTCTGGAGGAGCCTTGCTACTTTCAACTATGGATGGTGAAGATTTTACGTCCCCTGTGAACGCGGACGCAGTCAAAAGATACTTTGCTTAAAATAGACCCGCTGGAAAGAAACGAAAATCCAGGCAAGAATGAGGCATCTCGGCGAACCATAAAAGGATATGTTCGGGCAAAAATTAGAGATAAAAATAAAAAAATGTAAACCCGCAAAGTTGAAAACCTGAAAGGGCGACTTTGGCAAAAATGGGTATCCCGGTGAATCGAAAACCCGCAAGGGCGATTCAGGCAAAAGTTAGGGATTTGAAAAGCAAATGACTGCGGCCTGCACATTGATCTTTAAAGCATAGTGGATTATGGGAGAACTCGAGAAGCAGTCGTTCAAATCAATCTCTTCAGAAGACGAAGCATCGGAAAGGCGTCGAAGTCATGCGAGTCATAGTTGAGTCGTTCTATGGTGGTTGTCTGTACCACATTGCCGACATTTTGATATTCTTGTGCATTTCTGTATATTTCTTACGCAGCTTTCTTATTTCAGGAGTTGTATCCCATGTAAATTTGCCTATTTACAGGCCATTTATCAATAAAACATACTATCCAAAAAACCTTTTGTTTTGTTTTTACCGTTTTGTTTGCAAAAGACGCCTGATGTTTTTGATAAAACTTTGCATACATAAATTTGTGGGTTTTGCTATCTATAATTGAAACATTGTATTTGCTTAAATGACGTCTTAAGTGATAATTGAGATGGTACCTGCTGCATAAAACATACTTGTTTATTTGTTATTTGCAAGAGAACTTTCCTCGAGGCTTCTCCAGAAGTTCCTCATCTAAAGGAAGTGTGTAATTTAAGTGGGTTCTCATCCCCAGCAGTTTGAAACCTTGACAATCAAAGGATATCCTCAGCAGGTCAAGATTGACATCTCCAGCAGAGCAGGATCGTTTCCAGTGAGCGGGTGTGGGTTTATCCCTCATCAGTGGAACGAATTTTCAGAAATTTGTTTTCCCCACAGAGTTTGAACAACTGGCTCCTTTTCCCCTCAGAGTCTAGGTCATTGACTCATTCCTCAAGCGGAAGTTGTATTTGTTGAGTTTATTGCTCATTTCCCCAAGCAAAGGTTGATATTGGTTCCCTCATTGTCTAATCCACAACAGGGTGGATTTGCTCTTAGTGGAACAATTTTACCCAGAAGTTTGCTCAGAAGACCATCCAGGATTTGTTTTCCCCAACGTTTGTGCTAGACGTGTCTAGTCTTTTCCCTGGCGGAATTAATCCTTTCTCTTTGGCATTTATTTTGCTAAAGTGTTTCCTTTGCATTTGCATCATACATAACATCCTCCCAAACGCGTAGCATTTCCATTTCGTATGAAGCATTACACCATATTCAAACATATGCATGTAAAGCATAAGCCGGGTTGCCACCCCTTTGTTTTCAAGCGTATCTCCAGCAGTTATTAGTATATTTCTCAATCCTGCGTGGTATCCAGACCTCCAGCCAGGTCATTGACAAATGTGTTCATCTTATCGGTCTCTCTAGCGGAGTCTATTTATTTAAGTTCATGTTTCCCCAACGGATTTCTTCACCCAGATGGTGAACCGACGAACGTTCTTCTGAACTTAGGGTTGAGCCGACCTTTAGATTCCATGCTCGCTTTTTAGCAAAATGAAGTGACGGTGAAGTTAAATGATTTTGATAGCTAGCGACGAAGTTAGATGCTATTAAAAATTGACGACAAAGTAAGATTATGAAGAAAATTGACGACGAGGTCAGATTATGAAGAGAATTGATGACGAAGTCACATTATGAAGAGAATTGACGACGAAGTCAAATTATGAAGACAATTGATGGCGAAGTCAGAGTATGAAGAGAGTTGACGGCGAAGTCAGGCCATGTTGGGAATCAACGGCGAAGTCAGATCATGAAGAGAGTTGATGGCAAAGTCAGGTTATGTTGAGAGTTGACGGCGAGGTCGGATTATGTAAAGAATTGACAGCGAAGTCAGATTATGAGAGGAGTTGACGGCGAAGTCAGATTGTGGAGGGGTGACGGCGAAGTCAGGTGTCCTACCAATTTAATGTTAAGGACTGACAGCGAAGTCAGGTGTTTTTCCAAATTTTATGTGGAGAATTGATGGCGAAGTCAGATCATGTAGAGGGTTGACGGCGACGTCGGAATGGTTTGAGAAATAACGGCGAAGTCAGATGATTTTAATTGACGACGAAGTCAGATTATGTTGTAAGTTGATGGCAAAGTCAGAGGATATGGAGGACTGATGGCGAGATCAGATGTTCTACCAATCAGATGTTTTTACAAATTATGTTGAATATTGACGGTGAGGTCAGATCTCACAGATTTGATGTTGAGTTCCGACGGCGAAGTTAGAATGCTATTAAGAGCTGACAGCAAGGTCAGGTGTTTGTATTTGATCGACGACTGATGGCGAAGTCAGATGTTCTACCTGATATAGGTGCTTGATGGCGATGTCAGAGGTTTCATTCTGCGGTTGACAAATTTTTGGGTTCTTTTGTATTCAATCACCTTTTACCTCGAATGTTTGAAAGTGTTTGCTTTTCATCCCTTCAGGTCCAAGTCGTTTGAATAGGGGCAGCTGTTGCACCCAAAAAATTTGCCCTCTTTCAAGGCTTGACTCATTTCTTCATTTCTTTCAAATTCAATGACATAAGGGAAGCCCATCATTCCAAATTCAAAGATTCATGAATTCAAGGCTAGATTCAAGAATATTACAAAGAAAATTTCATGACATTTGCAAGAATGTCACATTTGTTACAAAATCCAAACTCTTGGTAATGCTTAGGAAATTAAGTTATTTCTAGTCTTAATTCAAGTTCCTAAAAATAACTTCATGTCATGGTATCCCCCATGCTCCATCAAGTCCACATGACCCTCTTTGTGCTTACAAACATGCAAGGAAAATATTTAAGAGCTAATTCAATGTTGGAATATCTCAAGATCAAGGCTATGCATACATTCATGGGCAATTTGAATATGGTCCAAAACAGCCTCATGCAAGAAGTGGCAATGTGTATCATATTAAAAAATCATTTTCTGTCACAAAACCAAGGCTATAAGCTTATGTTGATACATCTACACATCAAAAATCAGAATTTGAAAATGATGTCCAAAAGGTAGTGTATTGACTACATGAGTATGTCTAAACAAATCAACCAACCAATGGGTACAAGGGTGAATAGAGAGGTAGAGTGCTGCTGAAGAAAATACAGCAAAAAACATACTAGAAATGGAAGGAAAGTGGGGCTGCACCAAAAGGTGGTAAAAAGATATTGCCAAGAATGGAAATTCTGAAAATGGAGAAGTGTGCAAAGGTTGTGGTTTTGGTACAACAGAAAATGCAGCAGAAAAAGTGAGATAAGGAGGCTTGGAGGCTGCACAAAAGGATCATTCACTATCATTCATTACACATTCTACACACATTGGAAAACCAGAAAATAGAGAGAGCAAGAGAAACCCCAAAAACCAGAAAAATAGAAAGGAAGAAAGACCAGAAAAAAGAGAGTGACATAAAAGCACAAGAGGACCATTGAGAAGCAGAACCTTCATAACATAGAGTGAAGAGTGGAGATCACATCCAACAAAAATCAGTGGAGGACTTGCAAGAAGGATAAAAAGCTCTTGGGTATCCATTTCATCAAACTTTTCTCTCTTTACTTTTTGCTTTTATATTCATTTTACTTCCTCTTTTTTTGTGTTGTTGTATTGAGTATATCATGTAAGGTTCTAAGGGGACCAAGAAAGCATTTTAAGAACCAATAGAAAGGAAAGAAAACCACAAAAGACAGCAAAAAACAAAAGAAATATTGCATTTTTCGCTTCAGGTCGCGGCGCGACCCATGTGCGCGGCGCGTACATGCAAAAACCAGAATGAAAACTTTCCCAGTTCGCGGCGCGAACATGCAAAAAACAGAATGTTCACTTTTCTCAGTTCGCGGCGTGAACTGATCAGTTTGTTTATTTTATTTTCTTGTTGTTTTTACCTTAAAAAAAGTGTCGTTTTTTTTTGCATGTCTCAATTTTTTTAGCCGACTAACCCCATATGTTTGTATGATTTTAATATGTGAATATTGCTATTGTCCTTGTTGATTTTTGATTCCAAAAACTATTTTCAAGAAAACAAACTCTCGATTCTCATCGAGCCATTTTTGACCTTGTAAGCCGATTGCCTTGTGCGTCGCCATCGACCTTGCTCGCTTCACCTCAAACCTTTTTAAGCAATTAAACCCTTGACCCAACGTCAAGCGGATTTTCTCAAACGATTGTTAAGCCAATTCACCATATTTAATAAAAGGGTAAAGTTCTCTTTGTATTGAACTAAAGAGAGAGGATTGAGTGGAGACTTCTTCCTCTCCGAGTGTTGGGATATTCACTGTAGTGTGGGTGGTCTCGATACTCATCTTTCAATACAAAGACATGACTTTATCCGCCACCTATCTCCCTCTACAACTTCTTTCCACAGCCTTTGTCACCTAAAAACCTCGGTCCCGTACCGAGCGCATTTTTTAAACTCTTTTCATGACAAAAACTTGAATGGTCGTGGCGTGGTTAGGCGTAGGCCTTCTCCTATCCCAAGTGCTGACGGTTACCGTAGGGTTCTCTGTCGCAAAAGCACTTACCATTCAAAACCAAAAACACTTTCATAAGAGAATGAAGTTCTCTTTGTATTGAACTAAAGAGAGAGGGTTAAGTGTAGACTTCTTCCTCTCTGAGTGTCGAGATGCTCACTGTAGTGTGTGTGGTTTTGATACTCGTCTTTCAATACGAAGACGCTATGTTCGCCACACCCTTTCATAAAAAAAACTTTGAGATGAAGAATTGGGTACTACCCGTAGGGGTTACTATCCGAGGACCTATGTCGCCCCTAAAAAAACAATTCAACAAATCAAATGTGACATCTTGCCTCGCATGGCGAAAACTTATCTTTCGAAAAGGATATGATACGTCCATTCTACCGCAAACAGGTAATGCCTAAGTCTCCAACGAGCGAGCAGCAATACACCTAACTGCTAGAATGTGTACGATAGCATCATCCATAAAAACATCAACAAATCGTAAGCCGAACTACGACTGCTCTGATTCTTTACTTTTTCAAGTAAAGATACGTAGGCACAAGGGCCACAATCCTTGCCGAGCACATTCCCCCTTATATCTGTAGTTCCCCGAACTACGTCGACTCTGATTTTCTCATATCCGTTGAGAATACGTAGACCTAGGACCGCGAAGTCCTACCGAGTCCGTCCTTTCTCTCTTCTTCCCTGTTACCTCCTTTCCCTATTTCTAACCCTTTTCTCCTTATCTTTTGGAACACTTTTTTTTGTTTTTTTTTGTTTTTATTTTTATTTTTTTTATAGCATAATATTTAAGCAAATAAATTCACACATTCGACAAGCAAATGGTTCCCATCGAGTACGATGGATGCGAGGGGTGCTAATACCTTCCCCTCGCATAACCGGCTTCTGAACCCGTTCTTGGTCGCGAGACCATCTTATCCATTTATTTCTTAAGGTTTTCTCGATATTTTCCTTTCCCCTCATGGGATAAATAAAGTTCGGTGGCGACTCTTCTGTCCTTTCCTTTTCGCCTTCCCCGTCGTTGCGCGTATTTTTCGAGTTGCGACAATACTTAACCAATTTAATTGCGTGGTCGTCTATTTTTTTTTATCTTAATACTCTTTCATATGTTGTGTTTGTTCTCTATGATATATCTTGATAGTGATCTCACTTCCACATGAAAAAATATTAAACAAAATAATTCTCGATTCAACGCCGAGCCATTTTCACTTTTGTAAGTCGACTGTCTCGTGTGTCGCCATCAACCTCATTGGTCACCATACGCAATATTCATAGCTTACTCCTGGACTTTCTTACAGTGAGATCTATTTGATCAATTAGTTTTAGTTGGTCGTTTAGAAGACTAGCCCACTTTGCTAGTTCAAACGATTAAAATCCAATTCGATTGCTTTCCTTTACTTGTTTATTTATATTTTTTCTTTGCATCATGATTGAATTCCAAAACCCTAAAGCTACTTGATCCACATATCAAGCCCTACCCAAACTCTTGTAAGTCGATTGCCTTGTGCATCACCATCGACCTTATCCTACACAATTAGGACCTCCTTACCATTTAGTTCAAACCTTTAATCATTTTCGCAGCAAACTCAAACCTCGATCAACATCAAGCATTTTAATTAACTTAATTATACTTAGACCGTATTTCAATAAAAGATGAAAAGGGAGTTGGAATGGAGCCTTCGATTTCTCCCTGCGATTGTTTGGGTAGGAGGAACCTTTCTTACACTCGAACAATTTTCTTCTCTAAAAGATTTATAATTCAGTCCACATCACACTATTTTCATAAAAAAACCAAATCAAGTATATTTTCTCAATCACTTAGATGAAAAAGAGAGAGAGAGTCGAGTCTTCGATTCACTCTCCCGATTATTTAAGCCTGATGAGTGTTTCTTAAGCATTCAAGTAATTGTCATTCGCTTAAAATACTTTAACTATATCAAAACCCTTGTATAACTAAGGTTGAAAAAGGGAGAGAGTCGAGTCTTCGATTCACTCTCCCGATTATTTAGGGCCAAGGAGCCTTTCTTAAGCATTTAAGTAATCTTCATCCAAATAAAATATCAACACATTAATTCCACTTCCCGCCTCCGTGAGATTAAATTTTTTTTCTCAAATAACAATGTTTAGTTCCTTCTAGCGTGCATGCAACAATGTTTAAGCCTCCACCGAGAGTAGAAAAGCTATGTTTCACTCTTATAACGTGACCTAAACATTTGTTCGATAGAACGAACTAACAAATCATAGTCCCATGAACTACGGGCGCTCTGATTCTTCATTCTTTCAAATGAAGATACGTAGGCACAAGGGCCCCAATCCTTGGCTAGCACCCTTATTAAAAGCCATCCATTTCTCCTTAGAAATCTAAATCCTTTTACCTTTCCTTTTCACTTTATTCTCTTAGAAGAAAACAAACAAACTTAGCTAACATTCCTCACGAATCAAATTAAGAGGTTCCCGTTGAGTACAACAGACGTGAGGGGGTGCTAATACCTTCCCCTCGCGTAACCGAATCCTGAGCCTAGAACTTGGCTATGATGAACATGTTATTTCCCTAAAGGATTTCTTGATATTTTCCTATTCCTTCTTGGAATGAATAAAGTCTGATGGAGACTTTGTTTTCCACGACCATTCACGAAGAATTGTGCTTTTTTCGAGGTACGTGGCAACTCTACTGGGGAAGACTTTGCCCTATGCAAGAGAGAGTCAAGCCTAACTTGATTCGATTCGTGAGCGTTGGTTTCGTTTGTGTGTTTTCTTGTTTGTCTTCTCTTATTGATTTCTTGCTTGTTTGATTATTTTTTATATACTTGCTTGTCTTTATTGTATATCCTAATATTATTTGCTTGTGACACTGGTGAAATTCTCTGGTTATTAGCTTTGTGAGATAGGCTCCCTACCCAAGTCAAAGAAAAACCTATGATTAGGATATTGGTTGTCTAGTGGTGGCCCACGAGGAGCCTTTCTCATTGGGACGATACGAAAAACCCCGCTTAGAGTTGATTCCCTTGGAAATGTTGCTGTTGTGGTGAGCCTTCATTGTGGAAGTAATGTTTTCAAGTCTGAATTGATAACTCTAAGGACCTTTTAACCATTTCTATGGTGGTTGGTAGTGTTAACTCATGAGGGACATTCCTTCTTAGGTTGACACGAACACCTCAATCAGATGAGATCCCTTGAACGCATCGTGATTTTGACAATGATATTTTCAACCTCAATCTATGACTCTGAGATACCTTTTAGAAACCTTAGAGTCGATGGTTTTGTAGTAGAGACTCATGAGGAGCCTTCCTCGTTCGGACGATACTAAAGCCTCACCTAGAAGAGATTATTTCGAGAATGTTATTGTCAGATAAGCCTTTGTCATGGAAATGATATCTTTGAGAAGATCCGTGACTCTAGGCACCTATCTGTGTAGAGCCTACCTGTGGGATTTCATAGATCAGAGATACTAGTTACTTACCCGTTTCCATGATTGATCTGAGAAGACAATAAACCTGTGATCTTGAGTATTACTTTGCTTTCATTTGCATGCCATTGCATTCACATCAACATGCATTGCATGTCATCTCCAAGTTCAACAGAAACTCATTATATCCTTTGTCCATGACCAACAAGGTGATTCCTGACACGTGTTTTTAGCAAAGAACCATGTTTTAAGAAATGATGGATGAGCTAATGAGAGGACAAGAAGCTTTGAAAGGGGATATCAATATTTTGAAGAGCCAAATGAATTGGATCTTGGAAACTTTGCAAGCTTTATTGAGAAAAGAGGGTCACCCCGTGCCTAATGTTGCAGTAGAAGGAACTAATTCTCTACATCCATTTGGTGTTACCGTAAGTCAAGGGGAGTTCCATATGACCATTCCTCATTTCCAAATCAAAGCCCTCCCTCAAGATGTTGTCTTCAACCTTTGGCCGCTAGATCAACATATCAACATGCTATAGTTGTCTTCCCATTAGATTCAGTATCAGGGGCAAGATCAGGACTAGAATAGAAGGAGCAAAAATCACTTTAATTCGATTGCAGTATCATACAGGAAACTCTACCCGCAGTTGGTTCAAAATTCTTTGGTAACTCCTTAGCCCATCGAGCTTATGCCAACCCCCTATATGTCACAGTACAATCCAAATCTAACATGAGAGTATCATGAAGGGGCTATAGGACATGACTTGGATACTTGTCCTGAGATGCAATCAAGAGTCAGACGGTTGGTCAACAACATGAAATTAGTCTTCGAAGAATACCACCTGAAGGTCAAGTATGAATATTACATGGGAGCAGTAGGGAACTCTCTCGAATAATGCAAGAGTTTTAGGTTCAAGGTGCAAAAACTGAACCACACAGGATCACCTACCCTCAAGGAAGAAGGCCCTGGTACAAATATTCTGATTCTTAAACCATTTGGTGAAGAAGGCAAGAGACCCCTGAAACCCCTAAAGATCTTGTACCACAAGGAAGAAACCAAAGATATGACTAGTAAGATATCACAATTTCCTTGCATGAACATTGAAATAGCACCCCAAAACTATGATACTACAGTCCACGCAAGTGCAAGCAAAGAAGAAGTGGGAAGTGGATCTAAGAAGGCTGCATTTAGTTATGAGGTGGAAAGAAAAGAATTCATAATTTCTCATGTTATTCCCAACAAACATGCAGACCTCATCATTGGGATGGTTAAAGATGAGCAATAAGTAATACCTAGAGTCTCACTTCAGCAGCCATGGCTAAAGAATCAGCGGACTAAGGTTCCTCGTCAGCATCAACAAGCGTCTACAATGCTAGTTATCAACAACCAAGAGCTCAGGCTCCTCGTCCATAAGGTGCTCCCAACTAGAATAAGAGACAAGGGCGTAGACCTCCCTTTCTTCCGATTCCAATGACATACACTGAGCTCTATCCTTCTTTATTGGAAAAAGGACTAGTGGTTCCAAGGCCTCTAGGACCTCCTCCTAATCCTACACCTCCGTGGTTTAACCTAAATGATCTTTTTCTTTTCCATGAGGGTTCTCTCGGACATGATTTGGAGGGTTGTCAGGCTTTGAAGCATAGGGTGCGAGAGTTGATTGATCTGAAGATTTTGTCCTTCCCTGATAATACCCCAAATTTTGTCCTTTCGGTGCATGAAGTGTGAAGCATGAATCAAGTTTCAAAAGTTTTCCCTAAAGTCTGAGGATCAAACCTTGAAGTTTAATTCCCTAAAGATGACAATCATTTGACTGTTTCAGCATTCCATTTGTACTTTTTTGCATGTCGGATATTTATTTGCTTTTAAGCATTGTTGTATTTCTTTGATTGGTAATTTTAATGAAGTACTATGCATCTTTTGAATCAATCCATTCATTTTCACTCATCTTTTTATTTTTATTTAAAAAAACAAAAGTATCTATCTTATTTCACTTATCTTAATCAAACTTGTTATTTTAGCAAGATTGGAAGGATGATGATGAAAACTGAATACAATAATTGCTGATGGTATGCTTTCAGATAAAATCCTATCGATAATGTAAGGCATTATTTCAGATCCCCAAACACTAGAGAGATAAGAAGTTAATCCCTAGTTTAAACCACTTCGAGCCTAGAAGTAGGTGTTTTTCTTTTGGAACTTCAAAACCCTTACGCTTAACCTAGGGCAGGGTAGTGTTCAGTTGACTTGACTACGCATTTGAGTTACAAGGTGAAACATCCTGTCTGAAGATCAACCACAAGATATCCTTTGCACACGCCCTGAAGTGTCGAAAGAATCATTCAAAATCAAAGGTTATATCGGTAGTTCCTCAATGACCAATGACTTGACAATCACAACCTTTCGTCAAAATAAAAAATAAAAAGTGGTCCAGGAAATAATCTGAGCAATCCCAACGGACTTGGAAAAAACCCAGGAAAAAATCAGGGATCAAAATAAAAAAAATCATCAAAAAGAGGTCCTTAAGTCCTCAGAAGACTCAGTGACCATTGTTGCATCCCAAAATTTGCCCTCTCGTTTCTAACCCTAACTGGCTTTCGCTTTGCATTCGTCTACATTTCCATTAAGCATAAAACATCAATAATGCATTGCATTGAGTGCTTGAGACATGGGATTGCTTGGTTTTTATGGCTCAGGAGTTCTTTTTATTTCAAAATTTTAAGCAACAAGCATCAGAGGCTCTGACATTTATTTTGCTCGGTGATTTGGTACTGGACCATATATTTTCTAGTAGGATATCTTGAGTGCAAGAGGGAATTCATAGCTTATTTCAGACATTATTCAGGTGTAATATCAAATAACAAGCTTTAGAGGCAGAGTCATGCTCAAAACAAGAGACAACAATTGATTCTCCAAGTTTCCCTCCTTTTGGCGCTAAAATTCAAAAATTTGAATGTGTTAATCGGTTAACCACTTGTTCCTGTAAAATGGTTAATTGGTTAGCGGTTTTGCAGCATTGTAGCAGTTTGGGTTATTTTCACTTTGACTTGCATCAATAGAAGAATCTAGAATGCTTCTAAATTTTGGTTCATTTCCAAGTTAATTTCATTTTTTCCCTCCATAATTCAAATAAATCACACTCCTATTTCCAAACCAGAAATTCAAACCCACACATCAAACATAGAGCTTATTTAAATGCATTTGCTCCAAACCATACAAAAATTTCACTCACAATTTCATTTCCTCCTCAATTCTCTCTCACTTTTCTCTCCTTTTTCTCTCATTCCAAAACCCTCACCAAAGCTCCATAATCAAAAAGCTTCACAAATTGTACATTGCAATTTTTGAATTCTTGAGCTAGACCTCCATTGCCTCATCGTCCATCATTCAATTCTGAAGTTGAAGTGTTTTCGGATCTAGATTCAAGCTTTGGAAGTGCTTTTTTAAAGTGATTTTCTAAGCAATTTCAGTTTCGTTCGTTTTCGCACGGATCTTCATTTTTCTTGCTAGAAATTAATTGGATCTTGGATTTTCTTTATTTGATTCTTTAATTTCTATTTGATAACACTTACCAAAGCAAATCTATGATTTGTAGGTTGGTGATTCTTAGATCCAAACTCATTTTAGCTTATTTTACAATTTTCACAATGTAGATCCATTAGCTTTTGATGTGAATTAATCCATTTATTGATTTAATTATTAATCTTGATGTTTGATGGATTCAATTGGTGTTTAACTATTGTATTTGATGTAATTTTCATGATTAATTGCATGCCATAACATTTGGAGATTAAGTTGCTGAAAAGTGCTTTTTATGCTGAATTTTATGTTGCTGTTTTTTACAGTGCTAATATATTAACCAAAATAGAGGCAAAAGTGGTTAATCAATTAACCACTGTTGCTGCATTTTTTTTTGTTGTTTTGAAGGTTTTAATCAATTAACCAACTTACAGGCAAAAGTGGTTAGTCGATTAATACTGTTGTTGAAGCTGTTTTTGTGTTTTTTCATGTTTGTTTGGATTCCTTTCCATCCCTAAACCTCGTGGCTTTTTATAATACATATTTGTGGAATTTTCTTATGCTATTTCACTTCACTTTGTAGCATCTATGTGATTCTTTGACACGCGACTGTCACACCTCGAAAAATCATAAATCGAGAAACGTGACCCTCACACAAAAGGCGCGGAAATGCGGTTCAACATAGTCGCCACCGAACTTTAAGGGCATGTTTTGGTAACTTAGAAAAATTATGCTAAGTCCCTTGAGTGACAATTTTTTTCCAAAACTTCCATGCCATTTTTCATGTATTTCCAAGCCTTATTTTAATTTTATCAAAACATGAAAGTTGTAGATGGTTATCTCAGCTTTCCATTGATACCAAATTTGGAAAGATTGGTGGTTTGAGCAAGAAGTTATGGGTGAGACAAGATGCCTAGGTATTCATGAAGGGTTGAAGGCCAGATTGTTGGACACGAATTGAGGGTTTGATTTGATGATTTTCCAAGCTTTTTTTGATCTTTCCTTCAACTGGAAATTTGTTTATTTCTATGTTATTTATCCAAGAATATCATTTTTATGAAAAATATACATCTACACAATCCCCAAAACCTGTCCAAAAGTCAGTTGTGCAAAATTATTTTTGGCATCATGTGAAGAATTCAAACTTATTTAGCATGTTTTTTTTTATCAAGAGGGCTGCAAATTCTCAAGAAATGTGTCATGAAAGGAATGCTTGAAATATGCTTTGTTTGCTTACTCAAGAAAAGGCTTGGGTATCTTTGCCACTTTTGCTTTGGTAACACCTTATGTCACTTTCATGGGACAAATTTGGGAGATTGCCTTGAAGACCATGGGACAATTGCAAAAAACATTGGACAAGATTGGACATACGATAAGGAGCCATCGATATCGGACTAGTTCCAGGAATCAAATCTATTGAAAACTCCACTTCTCGCTCCAGTGGTAAATCCTTTATCTCTTCAGGGAAAACTTCTGGAAAATCTCTAACAATTGGTAAAACACCAATCTCTTCACTTCCACCAATTCTCAAAGTTGCCATAAGCATTAATACCTTAGCTCCATCTTGCACTGATTCTTTCACTTGTCTCGCTGTCATAAACAAATCTCTTGCAACGTCCGATTCCGGAAAAATAACCGTCTTGTCAAAACAGTTAATATATACCCGGTTGAATTCCAACCAATTCATCCCAAGGATGACATCGAGTTGGTCTAGGTGAAGACACACTAAATCAATTCCAAAATCTGTACCGAAGATACTCAACGGACAATTCAAACAAACATACGGTGTAGTTACCGAACCCATAGCAGGAGTATCAATAACCATACCGCCACCAATCACAGACAACTCAAGATTCAACCTTCTAACACAATCCAAAGAAATAAAAGAATGCGTAGCTCCGGTATCAATTATAGCGATCAAAGGTATACCATTAATAAAACACGTACCTCTGATCAAGCGATCGTCACTAGCAGTCTCAGATCCAGATAGAGCGAACACTTTTCCGCTTCCTTGATTCTTCTTCGGCTTATCACATTTGGTACTAATGTGTCCTTGCTCGCCACAGTTGTAGCAAGTCACATTTGCACCGCTTCTGCATTCAAGGGCTTTGTGGCCTGGCTTGCCACACTTAAAACACGCCTTCTCAACACTCTTGCATTCCGAAGCACGGTGTCCCTCTTCACCGCACCTATAACACTTCATCGGAGTAGAAACTCCCCCACTTGGCCTCTTGCCATAACCCATTCTCTGCTTCCCTTTGTCTGCAGGAGTCACATAAGGTTTTCCTCTGAATTGACCTTTTCCTTTCTTATCACTTAAACTCTTGTAGTGGCTAGACCGAGCCCTACTGTCTTCATCATAGATTTTGCTCTTGTTTACCAACTCCGAAAATCGCTGGATTTCCTGGTAACCAATAGCTTGCTTGATCTCAGGTCTCAAGCCATTCACAAATTTGAGACACTTAGATCTCTCGGCATTAGCAGTATTGTAATGAGGACAAAACTTGATCAACTCTTCAAATCTCGCCGCATACTCCGCTACCGTCGAATTACCTTGCTTTAACTCAAGAAATTCAATCTCTTTCTTCCCTCGCACATCCTCTGGAAAATACTTCTCCAGAAAAGTCTCTCTGAACAGATCCCAAGTGATCACAATATCCTCTTCCTCAAATCTTTGGCGAGTATTACCCCACCAATCTTCAGCTTCTTCTTCGAGCATGTGAGTCCCAAACTGCACCTTTTGTGCATCTGAGCAATTCATAACCCAAAAAATCTTCTCGACAGCTTTCAACCAAATCTGTGCTTTGTCAGGCTCATGGGTTCCCTTGAAAATCGGAGGATTGTTCCTTTGGAACCTTCCCAAAGCACGTAATTCATCTCCAACAACATTCCCCGCATTCACATTGGCCGGAGGATTCTGCCCAATCGCTCCCGCCAACCTTGTCAAAGCTTCTGCGATCGCTTCATCGTTCCTCCCTGCAACCATCTTACTAATTCCAACAACAGAACCACGTAAGAACGACCAATATTGATAATGCAACACACGCATATCAATAACACACAGGGAAAAACACTCTAACAACTTGGCCGGACGGACCGACCTGCTCTGATACCACTATTGTAACACCCCCTTCTATACCCCCAAATAAATGCATATACAAATTTATCAGAGTGAAAATTTTAGAATAAGGTATAAAGGAAGAATGTCACAATTTCACCAATAAAACACTTTAACATTTGCTCCATAAGATATGTAACATTTTCATGGTTTAGAAATCACATTTCAACATTTAAATTAAAGCGGAAGATAAAAATCATTTAATCATTTCCAAAACATCAATTCACATACAGATAAGATATCCAGATTGGTACATCATGTCAGGTCATTACAAAACCACATCAGCTGATACATCGCAATATATCACAAAAGAATAACTATACTAGTCTAACTACCCGGTGTTACATATCAGAGCAGCCGACTCAAAAGAATGAAGCTATACTTCACAAAAGAAAGACTCCAGCATCCTAATCTGCAATGCCTCATAGAGCATTATAAAACAGCAGAAGGGTGAGAAATAGTACCATAATAATCAATGCATAAGATTATATATATACAGGTATCACATAATTGCATTCTACATTTCTCACCACAAATTCATTTCATAGTCATATTTACCATATTAAACAAATATGAACATACCCAAACATATCCCTTCATACATATTCCCCAATCATCCAAAACCCATCATATTCACAAGCATATTTCATATATCCATGACATTTATGCTATTACCACGTCATCAAACAATGCACACATATCCACGATATGTTCCCATGCATTTCTCACAATTATTAACGATGCACACATATCCACGATATGTTCCCATGCATCTCTCACAATTATTAACCGATGCACACATATCCACGATATGTTCCCATGCATCTCTCACAATTATTAACCGATGCACGCATATCCATGATATGTTCCTATGCATCTCTCACAATTATTAATCGATGCACACATATCCACGATATGTTCCCATGCATCCCTCACAATTATTAACGATGCACACATATCCACGATATGTTCCCATGCATCCCTCACAATTATTAACGATTCACACATATCCACGATATGTTCCCATGCATCCCTCACAATTATTAACGATGCACACATATCCACGATATGTTCCCATGCATCCCTCACAATTATTAACGATGCACACATATCCACGATATGTTCCCATGCATCTCATACATTTGCATCCAACAACATACACTCATAATTCATCGAATAATACACACATAATCATTACTATGTTCTCGTGTATTTTCTAGTCGATTTATGCATATCGCAATCTATGATTCATGCCCAAAGGCTACCCACAACACATACACATACAGTATATAACATTTCATTCCATTAAGGATCGAACCCGATCAAACCACAACACAACATAGAATGAAATCACAAAAAAACGAAATCCTATCATGTTCGCCACCACCTCGCTAGGCGGGCACCTGGCGAACACTCGCTACCTGTTCGCCAAGCGAACAAGCTCCCGAACCCCAACAGAAGCTACTGGAAGACTTCGCTACCTGCTCGCTGCAGCGAGCTTCCCAGCGAACCATTTCGCTATCTGTTCGCTACACTTTCCCTACCAGCGAACACACCAAAATCCATTCTGTCCAAGTCTGGGACCATTCTCTACTTGTTCGCTGAGCGAGCTCCTAGCGAACATTCGCGACCTGCTCGCCTAGCGAGATGCTAGCGAGTGTCTGCGTATTTTGTTTTTCACTTACTGTTATCCAACTCAACCAACTCCGAAAACTCCAAATCTCACTAATCCAACTCTAATACTCTTAGTCTAACATTTCTAGACTATTCTATATCATCTATTTCAGATTTTAACCGATTAAATCACAATTCTACCGATTAAATCCAACTTTGCCCTAAATGGAAAAGGATGGAAACTACCCCACAATCCAAACCCAACATACATAATAGTATACAATGATCAAATAGCAATGTTTCTCACCCTTACCTTGATTAATTGGAGCTTTGATGTTGGTTCTTGATGATTTTCCACTTCCTCTTCTTCTCCTCCCTTTCTCTTCTTCTTCCCTCTTTTCTCTTCTTTCTTTCCAAATGTTTTCTCTAACTTTCTTTTCTTTTCCTTCTCTATTATATTTCCTTTATTTTCCTTCCTTCCAATTTCCTTCTCAATTCTCTATTAATTCCAATTAATAAAAATTAATTTCCACATTAATGAAAATCCCACTAAATCAATTAATTGCTATAATTAATTATTTAATGAAATTCGGGTTGTTACAACGGGTGGAGGAGAGCTGGCATTTTTTCTTGAATACTTTCTATTCTGCACAAACAAACAAAAAACTTCACTTTTAAACAACTTTAACTATCTGCATCATAAAGGGTTTTTTTTTCTGGAGACTTCATAGAAAAAAAGGAGATCACAACATAAGTAGTATAAGACCATCAAATCTTCCCCTACACTTTCACGACACAAAGAGCACCATAGGACTCACGCATAAACAACAGTATTGACTTGCGTTTGAGAAATTCATGTCATTTCTGGTACGTGTCGATTACTTTCATTATCAATCGCATGTTTATTTATGTAAGTGTGTTGGTTATTTGGTGCATGTAATGGTGCATGTTATGTGTTTAAGTTGATATTACATATGAAAGTTTGTTGTGTTTTTGGTTTGTCTTGAATAGCTTGTGGCAACATGTGTGTGAGTGGTTGACTTGTGCTTGTTTTATATGAATGCATGCTTATGATACACAAGTCCCCCACTTTGTTTTCCCTGAGATTTTTCCATACAATACACCTGCAACATGTCACCACTTGTTCTCTCTTTCACATAAGAAACTTTCGACATTTTTTTTGAAGCAAACTGTAACAGCTCCTTAAAGAACAAACCTTGCCTTCATGTAAAACCCATAAAAAACCATACTAACCATAGCCTTCCTCTCACGCATACAATTTTTTTTCTTCATGACAAAACCTCACACAACCTGCCCTGTACATCCATGAAAACGACATGCAAATTTAACATACATAGACACTGTTAGTTCCATGGTTCTATGATGGGATAAATTTTGGTAAAACATGGTTCTACACTGATGTTAAGCAAGATGTTATAACATCTTTATCAACTGTTATGACAGTACTACTGTTATGTGTTTCAGACAGATGTCGAAGACAGATGTCATAACATCTTGGTCTGGTGCAGCAGGCGCTGCTATTTGATATCTCTTGATAGATGTGTTTTGGTTGGACGAGATCCTCTTGGATATACCTCATCATTATGCGCAGGTCAAGGAGATTTATTAGGAACAAAGTGCATATTTAATTGAATTTCATAAAAAGGATCTTTGAGACTTTTTAGGAAACTATAAAATATTTGTTCCTATTTTTGTGGAGTTAATGTGGAATCTTTTGTTCTATTATCATGCAGAAAATGTTGAGAAGATTTGGAGGTTGATTTGATTTGATTTGATTTGATTTGATCAAATCTGAATTGGTGTTAATTATGAAAAGATTTGAAGAATTATCTTATGAAAAGATTTGAAGAATTATTTGATTTGATTTTATCAAATCTGAGGTAGTTTTTGCTAAAGTCCAAGCCCATACTAGAAGAGTCTATAAATAAGGACTTGCTAGACCTAAAGAAAAAAAACCATTCATAACAAGAAGATCTTGGGTGCAAAATAAGGGTTTAGGGTTTTGAGAGTCTCTTGTGTGTGACTTTGTAAGTCACCCTTTGTATCTTTTGATGCATCGTGGTAGACATATTTAGGTTGTATATTGTTCTTGATTGAAGCTGTTAAGCAAGATCAAGTATTATTTTTGAAGAGTGTCTTCTTCGTTTTATCAATCTGTTGTTATCACTATTGTGATTGAGGGGGAGTGAGAGGTGTCTCATATCTAGGAGTGTCCTAGGTAGAAGTTGTACTGGGTAGGGATTAAGCGAGGGGTTGTAAACGGGGGAGTTTAACTCTGAATTGATACTACTGATAATGGATTTCCTTCTTGGCTTGGTAGCTTCTAGATGTAGGTGATGTTGCGCCGAACTGGGTTAAAAATTCATTGTGTTATTTATCTTTCTGCATTTAAAATTCTGCACAATTTAAATGGTTGGACAAATTGTTCTATCAATCTGCAGATGTTACAACATCTGTCATGGTACTGTTATTTCTTAAAGTAAATCAAAAGGCTCGTGTTCTGTCCTTGTTCTGTTTTTAGTAGAGACTAATGTTCTCGATATCTCTTAGGACATCTGAGATCTGCATACCAGAATTTCAATTGGTATCAGAGCAGGCATCTTGTCTGTTTCTGGATGAGTTCTAGGGAAGATGCTTTCTGGTATTTTGAAAAAGGAAGAAGATTGTGTGATCATACCATCCATTATGTAGTGTTCAATAAGATTGGAAGCTAAGAGAATAGATTTTTGAATCTGGCCCGATAACTACTGATGGTTATCAGAGTGATATATGAAGTTTCTTCCGCTACTGCTAATAATGAGGTTATTGTTACGCCTGATGTCTTATAAAATGTTCAGACATTTGTCCTGGCTTGTTGAAGATAGGGTCAGCCTCTCTAGATGCTCATGTCATTGCTATTTGGGAGTAATATAAAGGAGAGATAATTATGATCTGGCTTCTACTAAAGGAATTTTTGGTCAGTAGGTTTTTGGGCCTATGTCCAAGTGTTTTGTCTTATATTTGTATGACTGGTGAGGATGAAGATCAAGACACCATCAACTTTGATTTTGTGCATATGAAAGTCAAGGAAACATGTCAAGGACATCCACCCTAACATCTTGGAGATTTTTCTGGTCTTTCAAAGCTGAATCTGAGTGATCTTGCAGATAGTTATGTCTATCCTGCAACTATCTCTTCTATTAGGTTTGGTTTTGGTGTGGTTTGTGAAACAAGGGGTGTAAAGTTGCATGTGTTTCCAGTGTGTGAATATGAAGATGTTGAAGTGATTCTTCATGTGTTTGGGTTTTCTCTTTTAGGGGGAGTGCTGATTATGCATGACAGGGGGAGCTGTGTACCTGTCTAATGTGTAGCTGCATTGTTGTAGCCTGTACAAAGTTTGATTATTCTCCGGCAAGCTTGTTTTCTTGCACCACTGGTGAGGTCGTGATGTCAGACAAGATGTCTTGACATTGTGTTGTCTGGTGTACCTTTTTACCTTGACAATGTGACTGCGGGTCTGACTTTGTGAGACTGTTGGTTTGAACTAGGATTGTGCTTGTTTCTTGTGAATGACCTAGGAAACAACATTGGTTGTTGTCTGGGAGATGCAGAATATTTGTGTGTACATTTACTCCAATTTTTGTCAATTTTTGGCTAAAAAGGGGGAGTAAAGTATTAGTGTTATCTGTTGTCCTGCTGTTATGTCACATGTATTGACATAATGACCAAACATTGTGATAGGACTTTGCCACTGCTAAGGAAAGAGTAGTGATTTGTTGTTGGTTGCTGAATGCAACTATTAAGGGGGAACATGATAGTTTGTGAGGCTGGATGTACTAGAGAAAACTGCCATTGTTGCTGCTCTGATAAGTTTATATCTCAAGATTTATCATAGTTTGGTTGTTTTAGCCAAAATTTGCCAAAGGGGGAGATTGTTAGTTCCATGGTTCTATGATTGGATAAATTTTGGTAAAACATGATTCTACACTGATGTTAAGTAAGATGTTATAACATCTTCATCAACTGTTATGACAGTACTACTGTCATGTGTTTCTGACAGATGTCGAAGACAGATTTCATAACATCTTGGTCTGGTACAACAGGCGCTACTATTTGATATCTCTTGACAGATGTGTTTTGGTTTGATGAGATCCTCTTGGATATACCTCATCATTATGCGCAGGTCAAGAAGATTTATTAGGAACAAAGTGCAGATTTAATTGAATTTCATAAAAAGGATCTTTGAGACTTTTTAGGAAACTATAAAATATTTGTTCCTATTTTTGTGGAGTTAATATGGAATCTTTTGTTCTATTTTCATGCAGAAAATATTGAGAAGATTTAAAGGTTGATTTGAATTGATTTGATCATATCTGAATTGGTGTTAATTATGAAAAGATTTGAAGAATTATCTTATGAAAAGATTTGAAGAATTATTTGATTTGATTTTATCAAATCTGAGGTAGTTTTTGCTAAAGTCCAAGCCCATACTAGAAGAGTCTATAAATAAGGACTTGCTAGACCTAAAGAAAAAAAGCATTAATAACAAGAAGATCTTGGGTGCAAAATAAGGGTTTAGGGTTTTGAGAGTCTCTTGTGTGTGACTTTGTAAGTCACCCTTTGTATCTTTTGATGCATCGTGGTAGACATATTTAGGTTGTATATTGTTTTTATTGAAGCTGTTAAGCAAGATCAAGTATTGTTTTCGAAGAGTGTCTTCTTTGTTTTATCAATATGTTGTTGTCACTATTATGATTGAGGGGGAGTGAGAGGTGTCTCATATCTAGGAGTGTCCTAGGTAGAAGTTGCACTGGGTATGGATTAAGTAATGGGTTGTAAGTGGGGGAGTTTAACTCTGAATTGATACTACTTATAGTGGATTTCCTTCCTGACTCAGTAGCCCCCAGATGTAGGTGATGTTGCGCCGAACTGGGTTAACTATTTATTGTGTTATTTATCGTGCATTTAAAATTATGCACAATTTAAATGGTTGGACAAATTGTTCTGTCAGTCTGCAGATGTTACAACATCTGTTATGGTACTATTATTTCTTAAAGTAAATCAAAATGCTCATGTTCTATCCTTGTTCTTTTTTTTAGTAGAGATCAATGTTCTCGACATCTCTTAGGACATCTGAGATCTGCATACCAGAATTTCAGACACCACTTCATAAACAAGCTTCATCATTGAATTTTCCTCACTTGAAACCATACTGCTTGTTCACTTCTAGACCATAAACCCTTTACTATCTTCACGTTACCACAAACGACATCTATTGATAACATAACCCCTTCAACACCTTTTTCGACGCCGTCACCTTCATTCATCACTAAGCATCGTGTTTCCTCCACATTTCGATTTGGTTATGTTTCAATCAAGTATACGTCGACAGAAACAACATGGTTCACGTGACCTCGTCAAGTTTTCGACAACGATAGTGATTCCATGATTGTTGTCTTTTCGATTCCATCATAAATGCGTGCTCTTTAATGCAGATTTGCAGTGGTTGTTGAAGCTTGCACCTCCTCTTGGTTTTGTTTTTTTGCGTCTCGAGAGTCTTAGTGTGTTCTTATTTGAGTTGGCTTATGTTATTTTAATATGTTGGAGAAAGTTAAGTTTAAAGAGTGGATACCAGTTGCTTCTAGCGTTATACCGTTTTTTTTACCCAGCTTTTACAAAACCCATTTGTACTCATTAGGGTAGAACTGAGTTGGAATAGTATTGGAGCCTGAAGTTTTTTTTCGCCAGGTAGCATATGAGGTCATGAAGGTGATTGTTTTGTTTTAATGAGGTAGCATATTTGGGTTCTGCATACGTTAGGCTTGTATAGTTTAAGTTTTTCTTATGTGTTGCTTTTAATGAGAAATAGGGATTTGGCATGTGAGTGATCCTAGGTTTCATGAAGGCCCATTGCCAATATAGTGTTTTTTCTTGAAATCCTTTCTTTAGATCCGCCTGGTTTCTTTTCTTTTTTGTTATTTTGTGGTTTTAGTGTCTAGTATTACGTTAATATACTATTTGTGGTTTGGCTAATCACATTGTCTTCTTATTTACTTATTTGTTTTTTTTATTATTTTATTTGTTTTTATACTCAAAAATATTATTTTCTTTCTCTTTTTATTAAATTATGTTGATTTATTAGAATTACTTATTTATTAATTGTTTCCTATTAATTTTATTTTTCTAATTTGGTGTCTAGTAGTTTGGTCCTTTAGCCTAAAGTTTCGACTCTATCTACTTTATTTAGATTGTGGTTCTTCTATTCATCTGTTCATATCTCATTTCTCTCTTTATATAATTGTTTGTCGTCTGCCTTCCCTTAACATTTCATATTGTTGATCCTTATTGCTTTGCTGATATTGTGAGTTGATCTTTTCATTTTTTTCTTAGAATATGCTTTGTTAATTTTCCCATTCACCCATTTTGATTGTTATATTCCTAAAGCTTCTTCATGGCTCTCTGTTGTTGTTTCCCTATCTCCAAAGGAAAAGAACTTCTGTTGACTTCTATGTCATCTCTCTTTTAGGATAGCCTAGTCTTCCTACCAACTATCTGTTACTGGATAGGGTAAAAAAATATCAACTACCTGTTACTGGGTAGATAAAGGAATATTACCACAAGGAAAGATTACCGATTACTGGATAGAAAATAACAGTAACTAACCAAAGGAGAGACAAATGTTACCTGCTATCAGTTACTGGGTAGAAAAATAAAGGCAACAAGCTCGGGAGGAAGGATTACCTTTTATCGGTTACTGGGTAAAAACAAAGGATAACCAACCAAAAGGGGTGAGCAATATTACATGCTTCCTGTCACTGGGTAGAAAAATAAAGGTAATATACTCAAAAAGTGAAGAAACATTACCAGCTACCCGTCACTAGGTAGAAAATAAAGACAATGAACTCACAAGGAAATATTAACGACTACCTGTCACTGGGTAGAAAAAATGACGGTAACTGACCAAAAAGGATGAAAGACATCACATACTACCTGTCATTAGGTAGAAAATAAAGGCAATATATTCAAAAGGTGAAAAAATATCACCGACTACCCGTCACTAGGTAGAACAAACAGAACTCAACTACCTGTCACTGGGTAGAATAAACAAATAAAAGGTCGACTACCTGTCACTGAGTAGGACAAACATACTCGACTACATGTCACTGGGTAGGACAAACATAGTCGACTACCTGTCACTGGATAGGACAAACATACTCAACTACCTGTCACTGGGTAGGACAAGAAATATATCATTAGCTTCATGTCACTGGGAAACTCAAATCACACAACCGACTTCTCAAATAAAGAGACAACCATTTGTTAGAGATGAAATATCAATAACTCTATCGTGGATCCTCAAAAAAGAATCATACAACACACTTCTAAAATAAAGAGACAACCATTTGTTGGGTTTCACAACAAACTTCTCACCGGGACTTCTTCCACAGAAATGCCATTTGATGGAAAAGTTGGTCGGATAGGGATCCCACATTTCATAATGAAGTCCTCTGCTAAGGATGAACCAGATGCAGCAGCCCAAAATTTTCCCATGTTTTCTCTTGGATTTTGGCTTATGTTTCATTGCATCTCATATTTATTTTTTCATAGCATTGTTCTTAATAAAGGATCAAGGCATCATGGTTTGTTTCTTAAGATAGGAGGAGCATGTTTCTTCAACCTCAAGCAAGGTTTCTTATTGACTTTGTGGTATCATCAAGCTCCCAAAGGTCCCTCATATTCAAGTTTAAATTAAGGCAACATCATTTCAATATTATATGTGATTCACCAAGGCTAATCTTGCAAGAAATCATCAAGAGATTCAAGTTTGGTTCAAGACGTTGGACCTAATTTAGCAATTTGTGGATGCTTTGATCAAATGGGTATAAATCCTTCAATTTTCAACATCTTGAGGTGGTTATATTTCTAATTCACTCTTCTTATCATCCCCTACAAGTCATCAAAAGTTTGAAGACATTATAAGTCATTTTGGATTTTGGAAAATTTTTCTATCCAACTTCAAAAGGTCATAACTTGGTCTATTTTTATCATTTGGAGCCCATCCTTTTTCTAAAATGAACTTGAATATGTCCTCTACAACTTTTATACAAGGTGAAAGTTCTAAATACCTATGGAAGGTCTTGGTTTTTGTCAAAACATTATAGGTCATTTTTGGTCCCTAAAAAGACTTGAAATTTTTCTAAGTGTTTTACAATTTTGAACCTTTCCCTGGAAGCTACTTTGAAGGATCATATCTCTCAACTCAGATTTCCAAATGAATAATTTCTTTTAACATTGCAAAGTTGACATCATCCTCTATCCAATTCAAGAAGAATCATCTCAAAAAGCCTCATACATTGTGCGAACCATGGTTGCAAAAATTGAATTCCAGAGCTGAAAATCCACTTCAAGTCAGAATTGATTTTGTTTGAATTGGCTTCTAATCACCAAATTAAGCCATGAATTCAGTCTAAACATGATTAACCAACTTGCCTAGATTGATTAGAGCATTGAAACACAAGGTTTGAGTGAGTTTTGATAGTTTTCAAGTCACACTTTGCTCATGCTGCAGGTGTGCATGAATTCACCTCAAATTTCATCGTTCACCCTCCCTCTCCATTCATAAAGCTTCTTCTATAAATAAGGGACTCAATCCATTCATTTTGACAAGCTTTGATAGCCAGAATCACCCTGCTGTGATCCCATTTGAACTCTTAAGCTTGAACTTCAAATTTTTCTTTCAACACCTTAAACACTCAATTATTCCATTCAGTTAGATTCACCAACATCCAGTGAAGCTAACCAGCTAAAGAACTTGAAGGACCATGGCCTGAATCAAGCTAGAGGACTCCATTTTCAAAGCTTTGAAGTTGAACTTCAAAAGGTACAATTCCTAACCATTTCAACTCAAATTTGTTGCTAAGATGTAGTCCTTGATGTGCTGATGCTATTAGGATTGCTAGATTTTGGTTTTGGTTGAGTTTTGATGCTTAATTTTCAAATCCATGTTTGCTTTTCTTTCTGGTTTTTTTCAAATCGAGTGAGCTATGGTTTAAAGAAATATGGCGCGATGATATGGTTGAGATCGTCTTGAAAAGACGCATCAAATGAAACCATTATGAGCTCTAATGGTTATGGTTTGATGGATCCACGAATTTCTACATTTCTCTGAGATTTTTCAGTGCTGGAGGTTGAAGATGATGATCTCAACATCCATCATACCACTTGTTTTAATCTTGTGTTTTTACTTTCGCTGGTTGGAAATGATGAGATTGACTCAGATCCACCGTGGATGCGCGCTTTCTAGCTCTTGGATTAGCCGCGTCATTTAATGAAGTTTTATCCAACACATCTTGTTTTTTCTGTTTTATTTTCTTTTTCTAAATTGTTTTTAAATTTATTTTATTTTCAGAAATTCATAGAAAATTCATTTTTAATCAGAAAAATACCAAAATATTTTCCAAAAATTCCTTTTATTTTTTTCTTTCTGATTTTTATTTTTGTGCATTTTTTTATTTTTCCATTTGCTATTTTCTTGCATTTTAATTTGTTTGAGCCAACTTTAATTAGGTTAAAATTTATTTTAAGCATTTTAAAATAAATGGCGATTTCTGAGACCATCTATGAGATATGGCAGGCTAGGAATAATAGTATATTTGGAGAAAAGCCAGAGATCACTACTAAGGAAGTATATAACTATCTTAATGTTGGAGGAGGATAGATAGATAGATAGTTGCTTTTTCCCTTTTGGTCCTAGGTTGTCTTATTTTGTAGCTAGATCCAATGGGATCGCTTGTACCTATCGATATTTTTTGAGTAATATAGTTATATTATTTTCAAAAAAAAAATTGTGAGAAAAATATTATATGATCCTATGATGGTTTTGAACCTATGGTGATTTTCTTGGATTTTTATTTCTGGTTTTTCTATTTTTCATATATTTTTGATTTATTTGGTTAATTTTAATTATTTTAAAATTGTTTTTGAGCCATTTAAGTTGGTGAGAAAATTAGCACATGATCCCATGATGGTTTCTTACATATGGTGATGTTCTTGGACTTTTGTTCATGGCCTAACTGTTTTTCATCCTTTTTTAGGTTTTACTTACCATTTTTATTTGATTTTTTTAATTGTTTTTAAATTGCAATTGGAGTGATTTTTGTTTTTAATTCATTCTTGAGTGTTATTATGTGCCTATTCATGTCTTTTGAGTTCTTGATGAGTGTTTGATGGTTATTCCTCTTGTATGGTTGATTTGATGTTTGAATTCTTTTTGAGGCATGATTTTGTTTCTCACTTGTGTGACTCCATTTGTATGATCTTGTGTGTGCATGTTTGAATGTAAATTTGTTGATCATGTTGATGTATGGATTCTCTTGGTTTTCATGCCATGTTCTCATGCTTTTCCCTTTTGGGATGCTTTGTATGCATGCTTGTATGATTTGGTGTTGCCTTGTGTATGGATGGGATGCATGATTGTTTCTTGTGTGCTCTTGTTTTGATCATTGATATGACTTGGGTATGGTATGTTGTGCTTGTTGCCCTACCTTACTTCTTGTGCCTCTTGAATTCATCTCATCTTACTTTGTGTTGGTGAATGCTAATGTGACATGTTGGTATGATTGATGATGCTTGCTTTGTTTGAGATTGAAATGAATGTGCTTGTTGTTTTCATCTTGGTTTGATAATGACTTCTTGTTTGTTCATTCTTCAATCTTCATCTTTCTTTTCTTTTTGGAACTTGTTTAAGTTTCATTTTTGTTTTCGTTTGTGATTGAATTAGTTGGTGTTTACTTGTCCTTACTCACATGATCCCTTAGGATTCCTAGTCCCTCTGTTTAAGATGGGGGTAGGAGATACATTAGGCTTTCAATCCTTTGCATGATAACAATTAGGATAATCCCTTTTACCTCCACTTTAGGTCCATCATTTGTATGATAACATTAGGTAGACTTCCTTTTTATCTAACCTTAGGACCATTTTGTATGACAACATTAGGGTTTTCAGTTTCCCTTTAGTGTTTATTTGTGTCTTCTCTCTTCATCTCAAACAATCTTAAGAAACTTAATAAAGAATGATGAACATTGTGCGCCACGAGCCTTAAGTATATGGGAAATGATGAGTGAGGGGTTTCTCCTCACTTGTCTATAGTGTTTAGTGTATTCCATTTGGGCGATATGCAATGCATCCGCTCCTATGTCATAGTCTTTAGTGCAACGTGAATCTCAAACAAATTAAAATCACTTCACTAAAACTCTTGAACCAAATTCAAGCCTTTTTATCCTTCGGGATTGTTCTTAAATCATTTTCAGAAAAGAGTACGTTGTTTTTCCGTTCTACCGCAAACAGGCATTGACCCTAACTGCTAGAATGGAAACTTAACATCACTCATAAAAAACACTTAACCAATCAGTGGTCTAGTTTCCCGAACTACGTTTGCTCTGATTTCTTATACCAGATGAGGATACGTAGGCACAAGACAATGATGTCTTGGCGAGAAACCTTCCCCCATCACCCGTAGTTTTCTGAACTACGTTGGCTCTGAATTTCCCATTGCATGAGGGAATACATAAACATAGGGCGGCGATATCATATCGAGTCTCCTTTTTCTTTTTCATCCCCCGTTTAGCAGTAGTTTTTTAGATAACTCACCCCCTTTGATAGACAACAAATGTGGATCCTGTTGAGTACAACAGACATGGGGCGTGCTCATATCTTCCCCTTGCGTAACCGACTCCCGAACCCAAGATTTGGTTGCGATGACCTTGTCTTTTCCCGTTCTTTTAGGTTTTCTTTGATCGTTTCCTTCCCCTCTGTTTGGGATAAATAACGTTTGATGGTGAATCTTATGTTTGTTTCCACCAGTCCTTTTTGTAGTTGTGAAACTCTTCAACTTGATCTTTGGATCCAAGAAAATGGTTGCTTGGTTTGGAAGTTATGACCTTGCAAAGAAGGGAAAAAATCAATGTTTTTCATGACTTATAAAAATTTCTAAGTTTTCTAAGGTTGCCTTCTTTACAAGTTATCTCACTTTTCTTGATCTTTCTTGATCAATCATGATCCAAATCACATATTAACATTGTTCTTGACTTGAAAAGGGTATGATTTACCAAAAAAATCAAAAAGTCAAACTTGATTTTGAACACAATTGACTTTTTGTATCAGATGAATCTTGAACTTTGTGATCCTTTATGAAATCAAATTCATGGGATAAATTAAACATCATGGATGGATTCCATGGGTGTTTTTAAATGTCTTAGGTCATGTCCTAAGATTTGAGATCATGCTTTGCTCAAAAGTCAAAGGTATGGTTGATTTTTCATTAAAAACCCTAACTTGTGGTCCAAATGGATTTGAATTCTTTGTTGTTTATAAGTCAAATTCTTCGGATTAATCGACGAAATATTCTTAGGAACAACCGGAAGAGTCCGGATCTAAACAAGATTCTTCTGTATCAAGGCTGGATATAATTTCGTACTGGACATCAGAATAGGATCAAAATGTACTTTCTTTTGGACATGATTTTGCTGATTACTTTGTTGGTGAGTACATTGTTGTTGATGGGTGGGAGCTGCATGAACAATGGGAGTTTAATTGATAATAAGAGTAACTGATGCTACATGTTGTTGATGCTGAACATTCCTACCATAATTCCTTCTATGTCTATATCAGAAGATGGCATAGGTTTCACCTTCTTTCTTCTTAGAAAGTCCCCCTCCATACTTTTTAGAACTTTCAACAGCATTTCCTTTTTTATTCAACCGTCCTTCATTGACACCTTCTTCTAATCTCATACCCATGTTTAACATTTATGTAAAATCATTAGGAGCGCTTACAATCATATTCTCATAATAGGAAGGACTTAGAGTCTTCAAAAAGATCTTTGTCATTTCTTTCTCTTCAAGTGGAGGACTGATTTATGCAGAAACCTCGCGCCACCTTTGCACATACTCCTTAAAAGTTTCTTTACCCTTCTGGGACAAAGCATAGAGCTTATCTCTATCCAGTTCCATTTTAAAATTATACTTGTATTGGCAAACGAAAGCTTCTCCTAAATCATTAAAGGTGCAGATCCTAGTAATGTCCAGGCCCATATACCATTTCAATGCAACGCCAGTCAAACTATCCTGAAAATAGTGAATCAATAGCTGATGGCTATCTGTCTGAGTGGATATCTTACGAGCATACATTACCAAATTACTTAAGGGACATGAATTACATTTATACTTCTTGAAGTCGGGAACTTTAAACTTGTGAGGAATCTTCACATTAGGAACCAGACAAAGCTCCTGATCATTCTTTCTAAAGTGTTCCTTTCCCCTTAAAGCCTTAATCTCTTTTTGCATTTCTATGAACTGATCTTGGAACTCGTCCATCCGATCATACATACCTTGACTTTCACTAGCTTCAGCATGGAAAACAGGTTCATCAGTATGCAGAACAACATGTACCACTGGTGGAGGGATTGTCTTAACAAGTTGAACAATGGAGACTTCAGCATCATGCTTGTATCTTTCAGGCATAAAGTTCATAGACATACTCCAAGGAAATCCAAGAGGCATATGATGAGAAGGAATAATGACAGGAGCCACGGAAACAGACACAAAAATCACTTCAGAGATAATAGTTGTCTGAGGCAGAGTAGCCTGAGGAGTAGGAGGACGAGGAAACTGATTCTGCAAGGCAACTAGAGACTCTATCAGTGCATTAGGCTTCTTCATACCAGCACAGAGACTTGAAACATATTCATGAAGTTCATGATTCTATTGTTCCAATTGGTCCACCATCTTTCTTTAAGAATTAGCACGAGTGTTGTATCAGTGCGAGAACTTGACGTCTGAGAAAACCAGGAAGAAAGCAATAAGACACATGTCAAAGCAAGACCCAATGCAAAATGATGTGAATGAAATGCAAATTTTTTATTCAATTTTCAAGGATCTTTAAAATATAAAGTAATTGCAAACATCGTAAAGAAATAAAACTTTCTTGAAATAAAAATCTTATTTTATTGAATATTGGAAATAGTTACACTTGGAAGTACAAGTTACAAAGGGTCAAAATACAATAAGAAAAAGCTAGATTCTAAGGAATCACAACTGAGTATGATCTAAGATGATACTTCCTTCAGAGTCTCTTGATCTCCCTTTCATAGATGTCCTTCATAGTGGCCTTCTCTAACATGAGTTGGTCTATAATACCCTATTATACCCCAAAATTTGACCAACCCTTTTGTTGTACTTGGCTTATGTTTCATTTCATTTTAGCATTTACATTTGCATAGCATTGTCCTTTACAGGGGATCAAGAGAGGTTTGCCATTCAAGAGAAGACTCTCAAGGGTTTCGAACTCAAGAAAGAGTGCTTATTCAAGTCATCAAGTGCTTACGATCATCAACAAGTGGTCAGAGCTCTTTGAGAGAGAAGATTGATGTGTGTTGCTTATCTCCTATCTTGAGGGGGGGTCAATAGAAGATCATCAGAGGTTCATGAGTTTATTGTTATGGATAAGAGGTGTTTGAAAAGCTCATTGAGTGCTTTGGAAGTCATTGTGGAGCTTGTTTAGGCTTTTATTTCATCTGCAAGAGGTCACAGTCAAAGGTTGTGCATCTAGGGTTTCATCTGGTCAACTCAAAGTCAACTGTGGACTTGAGGGAGTTCAAGAATTGGTTTTAAGTCATTAAAGCCATGAGAAGTTATGCTGAGACATCTAGGATGTCATGTCAATCTCAAATTAAGAAGAATCAAGAGTTCAAGGAGTTACTAAATTAGGGTTTCAGAGGATCTCAATGTAAAATCCCCTTCTTTAGTGCCTAACTTCAAGGACAAGTTACCTTATGATACAAGTTCAGCTTATTTTCTTGAAAACATGAAACTTGTAGGGCATGTTCTTAGTTTTCTTTTGAGTACTAGAACTCATCCATTGGGTTTGTGACACTCAAGTTATGATGCCATCAAGTTAGAGGTCTCAGATGAACATATTTTTGGTCAACTAAAAGTCAACTTACTTCCAAGGCACTTTTGACCTAGAATCAAGTTTCTCCTCAACTTCAAGTGATCATTAAAGTTTTTCTTCATGATCTTAGCTCTCCAAAAAGTCATAGAAGTCCTTGATATCATTTGTAGAACTCAAGTTATGGCTTTGGCAAGGCAAGGGTATTTTGGGAAAGTTTGATTATAGGTCATTTGTTACATAGGTCATTTTCATGCACTTGTGTACCTCAAATGAATTTCCAACCAACATGAAAGTTGCTCCTAGAGACCTCATTTACATCATAAAGCTCAAGGATCACAAGAATCATGGATGTATTTGAACATGTGGAAGAATTTTCAAGTGAATTATGGATTTTTAAGCATGGTTTCAATTAAATTCATTATAAGTCATGTTTATGTCTTATTTTGATTCAATTCTTTCCAAGATACACTCATAAGAAGTTTGCAAAAATTGGTTTTGGTATAAGAGGACAAAAACATGTGCAATTTCACTTTTCTTCACAAAGAAGTTTCAATTTAAAACTTGCAAATTGGATCAAACCAAAGTCCTAAATCAATTCTATTGTTAAATTGAACTCACATGATGCATATTGGAGGGGTTTTCATGAGTGAAGGAGAGCATTTCACGTGTGCATGAGAAGCGTACCATTTTTGGGCATTTTTCCAAGTAATCAAATTGAAGCCTCATGGGCCTTCCAAACCATTTCAAATCCATCATATATAAACTAAAAATTCTCCCTAAGAGCTCGGAAATGGCATTTGGAGTTTGAGAGAGCATTTCCATATTATAATTTCTCAAGCAAAATTTGAAAACCGAATTCATGTTTTCTCTGCAAATCAAGTCCAATTGGAGCTCAATTCATCTTCCTTGAAGTATTTGGAGTGGATCTGGAGCAAGAGAAGCAAGCTTGCACGCATTTGAAGCACCAACGGAGTGTATCTATTAAGTAAGTTTCCATTCCAAATTACCCTCATCCTAGGCCATGAATTAGGTTCATACTGGTTGAATCTGAAGCCTTATATTGAGTAGGCCATGTTTGATTTCTTGTTGTTCATGTTTGGTTGAGTTTCCAGTTATGCATCTGAAACTTGTAGCATTCGATTCTCTTAATCCATGAGTGTTTTCAATGATTGGATCTTGGATTTGGAACCTGTGTAACTTCAGCTTTCATTTGGTACCATTTTTATGCGTTTTGGTTGAGGTTGGATGACTGTGTCTCCGGCCATCTCACCGAAGAAGACGACCGGAGCTAGGGCTCCAGAGTCTGGTTCAAACTCAGTCAGATCTGAGATGGATTTGGTTGAAATGTTGACTTCTCGAGTGTTGGCCTTTGATTTGCTTGACTGATCCAGGTGGCTCGTTTGACTCCACATCCATTTAATGAAACAGAGCATTTTGATGAGTGAATTGAGTCTGAATGGATTGGGCTCAAAGTTCTATACGCACCCCCAGCTTTTGTGAGCCCAAGTTCATTTCAACGTGTTCCTTTGTATTTATGTTTTGCTATTGCACCTCCCATTCCATTTATGTTTTATTTTATTTTATTTTCTTTCTGTTTTGATTTTCAATTATTAAAAATAGCTCCAAATTGCTAAAAATTCCACAAAAATTATTTTCCAACATTTCAAAAATTTAATTAATTTTCTATAATTTTTAATTTCTATTTTATTTTATTTTGCATTTAATTTTGAATTTTGCAATTGGAGTTGTTTTTGATGTTGTTTTCTTTTGATCATCCTTGTTTGATATACCATTTGCAATCACCAACGAATAAGGTTTCCTCTCCATTTTGAGGCTGATTTTGGTCAAGGTTTGATTAATTTTTGTTTTACTTTGTGTTGCTTTTGTTTGACCCTCGATAATAATTCCATAAGGTGGAACACCCTAGTTGATCAAATCATTTGGTTATGCCTTGATTGAAATTTAGTTTGGATATTTTTCCCTCTGGTTGCTAACATGGTTAGGTGCTTTGTGCATTTTATTTGAGATTTATTGAACAATTCTCCTATTTTTGGTGAACCTTGCAAGTCAAGTCCCTCTAGTTGAAGTTCATATAAACTAGTTGACCTAGTTCCTTTGGGAGATGACTTTGATGGATCCCATATGCATCCTATGCTTCTTGATTCACATTCTTGACATATTTAGGATGATGGTTTTAATTTTATAGGTCATACATTTGTGTAGTTTGTGTTGCAAGTTACATTAAAGTTAGGCCTTCCACTTGTGTTTAGGTGTTGAATGTGGTTTGAACTTTGGTTCTTTCCTTTGCCCTAGCTTGTAAGTTGTTTATGTTTTGTTTCTCCTCTTGTTTGTGAGCTCTCTTCTCATGTTATAACTTTTGTCCCTTGGGTTGTGGTACTCATTCAAAGTGATTTGGTTTGATTGATCACACTTTGAGTTTTCTTTGAATGAGAAACCACTTTGAGAACATGTTTGTGCTTTCTTTTTGCATGATTAATTTGATGCATTTGGTTGAGATATTCATCAAGTTGCTTGCTGCCCAAGTCTATTCTCCCATCTTCATCTTAATCATGGATTCTTCTTTAAGCTTCGGTGTTTACCTTTTGGTATTAGTGATTGATGTTTGAATGGTTGTAGGAGTTGTAACTTCTCCCATTTCATCTCACTTTCTCTTTGACTTGTTTAAGTCACTTTGTTCTCATCTTTGTTTGCTTTGCATCTCTTGCATATTGCACATCATGTTTTCATATTCTCTTGACTTGTTTAAGTCATCTTCATCCCTTTCTTGTATTTCATTTTGTGGTTGATTTATCTTGTGTTTACTTGGTTTCTTTGCCATGATCCCTTAGGATTCCTAGTCCCGTTTGTTTAAGGTGGGAGTAGGAGACACATTAAGTGTTCAATCCAAGCATGATAACATTAGGATAGTTCTTCCATCTTAACCTCTATCATAGGAGCATATTGCATGATAACATTAGGGTTGACTAGTTTCCCCTTAGAGTTTGTGTCTTTTCTTCTCATCTCAAAACTTCTTCAAGACATCTAATAAAGGATAATAAGTGTTGTACGTTACGAGCCTTAAGTACTTGGGGAATGATGGTTGGGCGGATTCCTCTCAACTGTCTAGAGTGTTTAGTGAATGCCCTTTGGGCGATATGTGACGCATTCGCTCTCAAGTCATAGTCTTTAGTGCAACATGAATTACAAATTTAATTCAATTCACTTCTTCGTAAAAAACACAAACAAAACATCAAATATTTTTATCATTCGGGATAAATTGAAAACCATTTTCAGAAAGAGTGTGTTAACTCTTGGTTCTACCGCAAACAGGTAACGCCTAAGTCTCCAATGGTCGAGCAGCAATACACCTAACTGCTAGAACAAAGGTTTAACCCTACTCAGTTAAAACACTTGAACCAATATGTGGTCATGTCATCCCGAACTACATTTTCTCTGATTTCTCGTACCATACGAGGATACGTAGGCACAAGACGTTGATGTCTTGGCGAGCAACCTTCCCCACCTTCACCAGTAGTTTTCGAACTACGTTGACTCTGACTTTCCCATTGCACGAGGGAGTACGTAGGCATAGAGCGGCGATGCTTTATCGAGTCTTTTTTTATTTTTCTTTTGTCCCTGTGGCCAGCCTTATAGATTAACACCCTTTTAGATAGACAACAAGCGTGGACCCTGTTGAGTACAACGGACGTGAGGGGCGCTCATACCTTCCCCTTGCGTAATCGACTCCCGAACAAAAGATTTGGTTGTGATGACCTGTCTTCTCCCTTTTCGTAGGTTTTCTCTGATCATTTCCTTTCCCTCTCTTTGGGATAAATAAAGAACGGTGGAGACTCTTCTGTCCTTGCCAGCCCTCCTTCGAAGCGATGCGACATACCCTTCTAAGCACCGGAAGTAGAAGGATGAGATAATGAAGTAGTAGAGGAAAATAAATCATCTTCATGTCTTTTCACAACACGTTGCTCATGCAATTCTATCAAGTCATCTTTCTCCTTTAACTGCTTTTACAAGTCTAGCTTCTCGAGGTTTGAAGTGTGAAATCTAGGTTCCCAAAGATCCTTTTCTTGTTTCATCTTGGCTAATGCATCTTAAAGCTCTTTCACATCATCAGAAGGAATGGTGAGTGGTGTAGCCACTACTATAGACATGGTGTTGCGGTGAGAATAGGATATCAAATTATTAATTAATTTGAATCACAATTTTGGATTCACAACCGGTCTTTAATTTATCTGAAGGAAAGGTTAAAGAAATGAAAAACCTATTTTGCATCGTAAACACAATGCGGGGAAAGATCTAGGGTTCATGGGTTGGTTAAGCCTAGGGAAGGTATTACCATCCTAAACTTCTGTAGTACTCTACAGGAACCTCTTGTTTTAAATGTGCTATTGCTAATGTTATCTGCTTAAAGGTTATTGCTAAGGGTTAAAGGTGAAAAGAAAGACATAAGGGGTTAGTCCTAATTTTACTCACCAAGACTCGCATCTTGTGCTAACGTATCCAAGGTAGGGGATGGAATCAGAGTAATCGTAGTTCCCTTCACAGAGGGAAGAATAGGAACTTCTTGATTATGGTCAAGGTTCCAGAGGGAAATAAACGTTCGTAGGGAAGCGTTTACTTGGAGTGCAGAGACTCCGACTTCTACGTTGAAAAGTTGAATTAAAAAGGGTGTGAGTAAGTATTCCACTTACATGGAGTGCGGCGACTCCTTATCCTAAGGCTAGGGTAAAGGGTAAAATTATCCATGGCGGGATGCCTAAGCATGAGTACGGCGACTCAAGGTCTCAAGGTTTGAAAGGGTAAGGGTGTGTCCACGGCGGGACGCCTAAGCACGAGTACGATGACTCGGATCCTAAGGCTAGGATGGGTGACGGTAAAGGAATATTGACACGGCAGTCAAACAGTTAAACATTTCCTTTAGAGGGGAAGACAGTAAAAATAATAAACGGTGAAAGATTAATGATGGAAAATGTGGAAATAATATACAAATGATAATGGGATAGGGATGAATAATAATGATAATGTTAAATACTATACAAGAATAAAAATCAATACAAAAACTAAAAAAAGGTTAGTAAACATATTCATGGACAATCGAGAACAACGTTAGGAAAGATTAAGTGGACCGATGAATTTAGAATTGAGGTAATGAATGCTTTGAGAAATTGTTGAGAAAGAAGGTTTGCACTATAATTCAATTAAATGGGATGTTATAAGAATAAAAGTGTTAGAAAAATGAGTTAATTTTATTTGAATAAAACGTTAGAAATTTATTTTAAAATAACTAGAATTTGATTAAGAAAGATTAATTTTTAATTTTAGAAAAAGAGAAGATTTTTAGTTATTTTAAATTTAAAAAAAGAGTTAATGTTAATGTTTAGAAAAAGTTAGATTTTAAACTAAAAAGGAAAAAATGTTTATTTATTTCAAAAAATGTTAGATTAGAAAAATGTTTGTTTTAGATTTAAAAAGGTTAATTTTTAAATAAGAAAAAGCATTAATTTAATTTTTTTATTTTTTAAAAAAGAAGTTATCGTTTAATTTTTTTTTATTTTAAAAAGAGAAGTTATTTTTTATTTTTATCTAAGAAAAGAAGTTATTTTTTAATTTTTTATAAAAGAAAAGAAGTTATTTTTAATACAAAAGTTTAATAATAATGACTAAATTTTAGAATTAAAAAAAAAAACCCACAGTAAAGAAAATGAGTTGGGCTGGTTCACCACTTCCCAGACCCGACCCAGTCAATATAAAAAAAGGGGGAGGGAATGAAATTTTGGGTTTTAACCCTAGTCCACAAAATCGGCCGCGGCGCCCCCATGGGTGTTGTTTCTCTGAGTTTTTTTCCTTCTTCTTCCATGGCCTCTCTTTCTCACGAAATCATCATCTTCTTCTTGTTCTGTTACATCTGGAAAAAAAAAACATCAACAAATCATGATATTGCAAAGTCTTACATTTGGTTGTGATGTTATTCATGATGGGTTTCGATCTTTGAACAATGATGATGATGATTCACGATTTTTTTGGATTTGTGATGGTTTGCGGATTTCAGATTGGCCAATGATGAGGATTCTCTGAGGCTATTGTAGATCTGCAACAGTTTGAGTGTTGGCTGTTGATGATGGTCGTTCCTATTATGATAATTTGTTGACGTTCTTTGGTGATGAACTCTTGTGTTCGTAGGGTTTGGCTGCCGTGATGATGTTTTTGTGGTGATGAGTTTTTTCTAGGGTTTTCGGCCGTCCTTTTGTGATGTTGTCTATATGTGTTTTATACTGTTTGATTTTCATCTTTTTCATTCTTATTTTGGGCTTGGATGATGATATGATTTACGTTCTTTTGATGATTTTATTTTGGAACAACTGAGTTCGCGGATTTGTTGGTGATGATTCACAGATTCTGTTTCGTTTTTGACTTTTGTGATTTTTTTGGATATCCGTATTTTCGGTTTTTTTTACACAGATTGGGTATGGATTTGGATTGATGAAACCCGAATTATTGGTTTGTTGGATTTTTGTGTCTGAATTTGGATTTGAATGTGGATTTTCCTTAAGGATCCGTTTGGCAAAAACCACTTTTTCAAAATAAGCTCTTTTTCTCTCTCTTCAGGAAATCGAACAGAAATCTGTCAGACCCAATGATGATAATTTTCTGAGGGCCCGAAACAACTAAAGACCAACTTTTTGATAAAATTAAATTAATCCCACTGAATAATAATTTTCTCTTATATTTTATGCTTTTTGCAGATTCGAAGATAAAGAAGAATCAAATGTGAAGAACTTCAGAATTAGATCGTTTAGGACAAATTTAGGATTTTAGGAATTAATTTGTAATTCTGTAATCTCAAAAATGTAAATTCCTGGATAAATGTTGTAATAAAAAATTGTACGGAAATTGGTTAAATTCAGTCTTTAATAAAACTTTGATTTTTTTCACAAAATTTAATCCGTATTCCTTTTTGAATAAACATGACATTTCACTATCCGAAGTCTGCAACTAATGACGTGCACAATACTGGCAACCCAACTGATATCCAATGCAAATTACGAGTTCCACTGAGCCTCGAAAGAATTAACCCGTACTCGGTAATAAAAATCGGCGAATATGGCCTTGAATAGATAAACAGAAAACTCCAAATTCGTGGCAAAAATGAACTTTCTTCCGCATTTTAAATCCAAGTCGTATCTTGAGTAAACTTGACATTGTAACCTGAATCGATTCAACTGACTCTCGCGATCAAACCAACTGATATTTATTATGAATTCAATGAAAACCGAAATTCCACTGTTCCTCTAAAAATTAGCTCGTAACCAGCAGAGAGAAAAAACATCAAAAGTGCGCCCTTGTCAGAATAAATTCCTTATAACATATTTTTGCACCAATTCAACCCCAAATTCATTTATATTTCAACTCCCTCAACTCCATACTATTTATGAATCAAACACCATTTCAAAATCCAACTGACGACTAAATTCCGGTTCTCAAATAAAGATGTACTGTGTCAAGGAGAACTGACGTCACTACTGTCATAGAAATTCACCCGTTCTCAAACCACTTGTCGTGTAAATCAGGAAACAAGAAACCATGATTACCTGGGGATCCCCTAAGGATAAATTGACTCTGTAATCGTCAACAAACTGACGATACGTTTGCACTTCATGAATTAAATCGCACACAGTGTTATTTTCCTGCAAAAACAATCAGACTGAGCAAACCGGTCAGCGGTTAGTTAAAACGAAATACGGAACAAATGAAATGCGAAATGAACCGAATAATCTAAGGGTAGAATTTGGGGTATGACAGTTGCCTCTATTTAAATAACTTCACCGGATGATTTGAGCAACGAAGGCTCGAGAAATCATGGTGAAAAGGATTTTAATATAGATAACCGAAAATTTTGCCCTTAGATGCTGTGATATGCAATGCTGCGGACAAAACGAAACGAACCAAAATGCTGACAATGCCATGAATCTAGTATGATGCATATGATGAAAATGATAAATGCAAGGATGCAGACGAAGAGACGACACAGGGGACTGATACAACGAGTAACCACACATTGGGGAAAACAACGCACTAGGGAAGCAGCACAAAATCGGGGAAATCTAAAGTGATGGACCAACAGGTGCAAGCACAATCAACTGTCACTTTAGAAAGAACGGTAAAAAGGGGTCATAAATGGAGATGGCACCGTTGAGACGGCCTCCACTGAGGAAATATCCAAGAATAACTGCTCAACAGGTTCAAGCGCGACTGACTGACACTCTAGGATACAAAGGGTAAACGAGATCCACACGGCGGTAGGATCGAGTAGACAAAAAGGCTGGAGTCTTTACGCAAGGATAACATCCAATATTTTGGAAATTCCTTAAGTGAAGAGATCGAACGAGATCTTCAAGAACCATCAGAAAAGATACAGGGTAAAAACCTGTTGTATGCCAAAATAAATGGACTTCAAGGGGAAATGCCCTGATACGTTTCTCGAGAGAGAACTGCCACTTATCACTGAAAGGGACTTACATGCCAACATAAACGAATAAGCTCCTCAAATAAAAATCATGTCGCTCATCTGGGGATAACGGATGCAATGATTTATAAGCTTCTATGATCAAAATATGATTCGGCTTCTTCTTTAACTAAATGATTCATTTAGAAAGGGTAAATAAACTTCCCCACGCTTCAAGGTCTGGTGCCCTGAATAGGTCTCAGTTTCTTCTTTTACTAAAGGGTAAAATAAACCTCCCCACGCTTCAAGGTCTAGTGCCCTGAATAGGTCCCAGTTTCTTAATTTACTAAAGGGTAAAATAAACCTCCCCACGCTTCAAGGTCTGGTGCCCTGAATAGGTCTCAGTTTCTTCTTTTACTAAAGGGTAAAATAAACCTCCCCACGCTTCAAGGTTTGGTGCCCTGAATAGGTCTCAATTTCTTCTTTTACTAAAGGGTAAAATAAACCTCCCCACGCTTCAAGGTCTGGTGCCCGGAATAGGTCTTAGTTTCTTATTTTACTCGAAAAGGGTAAAATAGACCTCCTCACGCTTCAAGATGAAAGGGCAATGGAAACCAGCTTCTCGATGGAGATGACCACTTGCTGCTAGTCATGGTGAGGATAGGATAAGATTCTGAGGCGAGAACTGCCGCTTATTTGCAAGGGTAGCAATGATAAACTTCTCAGATGAGAACTGTTGCTTGTCGAGGTTGTAAAATCTAATGATGATAAGCTTCTCGGACGAGAACTGTTGCTTGTCTGTATTGTAAAGATGTAATGATAAGTTTATCGGACGAGAACCGTCGCTTGTCAGTGTTGTAAGATGTAATGATAAGCTTCTTGGACGAGAACAGTTGCTTGTTAGTGTTGTAAAGATGTAATGATAAACTTCTCGGACGAGAACCAATGCTTATCTGCAGAGGAATTGTAAGAGGTTCTTCTTGAAAGATAGTGCAAAATAAATGCACGTTCAAGTAGGTTCGACGACCGACAGGGCCTAGGTTCAATCTAGAATCGAGCTAGAAAGAAACTGTCAAACAAGACTCCATTGAGGAAACGAACTCAAATGGGGATTATCTTATCCATGTTCGGAAAAGATAGCTGAAATAACCATCATCCACGAAGGTTGAACTCTGCGGGGTGACTAAAAATAGTAGGCATTTTATGCCTAGGGTTGACGATCTACTGGGAGAGAACGGACAAACCCAGTTACTTGGTGGTAACCACAACCAAAGTAACGACAAAAGACCACAAGGATAGCGACATACAGATGCTAATGCGTATGTCCAATGTTTATGAAAATGAAATGAGTATGCTTATGCTGATGCACATGTTGACAAAACAAACGAGAGGAGGAGACAGGAGATGAAATAAACATCTCGACGGGGATACCCGACGACCTCTACAACAGTACGTCTATCAAGGGATAAGGAAAGTTGATGGTGAAACTAAATCTTGCTTCAAATTTCCAAATTCTCTAGGGAGAACAAAAATTCCACTTGAAGATAAGGTATCATGACTTCACTAGAGGGATTGCCATCATGAATCTGAATTCTGATCAAAGAAGACCTATTCGTTGGGAGAGTCATCTGAGTATTAGAGACTTCTGGGGATAAAATAAATATCCGCTGCATTGGGGAAGAGTAGAGCTAGGCAGCTTCATGGAGAAAAGTGTAGCAACTTCCTGGGAAAAGGTACATCAACTTCCTGGGGAAAGTATCTCGACTTCTTGGGGAGAATGTGGCAATCTCCTGGGGAAATTTTCTTGAGGAAAGTATGGCAACCTCAATGAGGAAAAGATGATTCCACGGGGAATGGGTCCTCATGTAAACATGTATCACTTGGAAGATACTGGGGAGATCTCTGTAGTCTTGAAAGTCACTGGAGATCATCGACTCGGTCCAAAGTGTTATCAGCTTATAGTCTCGCTGGGGACTTGCATTGAGGCAATGGTATAAAGTGCTTCTGCAATGTGAGACTTACTGGGGAATCATGACCACCTGAAGTAAATTTCATCGGGGTATGAAGAGTGTAACAGTCGCCATTTTGAAAAACATAATGCCCCAGAGTACATGCTTGATGAGAAAGGGTCATTTCAAGAGGATTTTACAGAGAATATGGAGTCCAATTGCCCCACTGTTTTCAAACTCTTGGAGAGATTTGTCGGATCTTGGCGTAACTAGCCCGGATCGACAGTAATATGACTGATCTTCAAGAAATAGCTCTTAAGAACGTCAGGCTTGCATCAGTAAGGGATTTGGAAACCATCTTCCCCTGTCCAACAAAATCTTCAAGTTCCATTGTTGATGTCTATATGTAAATTTCTAAGACGTTAGGCAAAATCAACACACACGAACTGCTAATTCTAAAATTGTTAATGCAACATATATATTTGTCTTAAATTTTTTTTTTGAAAAAGATACCACGATAACTTGTGACCGAATCACTAGTTGGGATATGAATTTAATTTATAATGCCAACATTAAATTGAGCACAGCTCGTAGGAGTCAGGAAACGTTATCTCGTCGAGTATGCTTTCAAAAGACAACCTACTTCAATTAGGTCTTTTAAAGGTTGTATCGTGGCTTGGTTCATAGTTTAAGAAACAAAGGATAAAGGCTCAAAGTTTATTTGTACCCACCCATTCTTCGTGAAGTTCTCCAATCCTATATTCAGTTAACTGGATACGAGCACTCATCTCTTAAACGGATTTGACATGGTCGAGAACTCATCAAGGCTTTGGACATGGCAGTCACTCACTTATTCTCTTTTGTGTTTGATCACATGACTTTGTTCTTTACTGGGGATTCTTTGTTGTAATCCCTTGTTTTTTTTTTGCTTTAGCATTTTTATTCCCTAAATTTTGCCTGGACGACGTCTTTTGGATTTTGATTTTGGAGTCCAGCGGGATGCCTCAGTTTTTCCTAAGTCTCCTATATAGGTTTTGACTTAGCGGGCTCTTTCTTTTTCATTCATTATTTTCTATGAACAAGTCGTATCACTCTTTTGAATTTTGACCTTTTTTGAAAGGATTGTGACTGCCTTGCTCTTTAGGTAGTCGAGAGATAGTCATTGTGTTTTTTTGACTTCCAGCCTCCTAATATGTTAAGGATAAAATGGATTCTCGACTGTTTATTCCTCCTTTTTGAGAGTTTGAGCGCTCGATCAGTTTAACTGAAAAACTACCCTACCTTAGGTTAAGATTGAGGGTTTTTATTTGGAAAAGAAAACTCATACTTCAAGGCTCAAAGGGGTTAAAGATGGATTGTCTTCCTTATATCTCAGGTGTTTAGGATTTGAAACAATGCCTTACATCATCAGCAGGGTTTTATTCAAAAGCATACGACAAGAGATCTGGCATTTTTGGTTCATCATCCTCCTCCCAATTCTCTATCAAAGCAAGATATTGGGTAAAGTTGGCATTATAAATTATGAAAAATAATTTTATGAGTGAATACAAATGGATTTCTTCAAGACAAACATATGCATTGCATTAATTATTCAAAACGAACAACTTCTTACATGCCAATTATGCCTTTATAATCAAAGAAACAAAATACATATAAGCAAACAAAATGAACTATCTGACAAGCCTATCTAAATGAGTTTATTAGGTCTTTGTATTCAAGACCGACACAATAGTAGTGGTAGTCGTTTGTTTAGGCGGAGCCTCATTGATACGGGGAGTGTAGATACGACCAATGCGAATCATCTTGCTTGCCCCCAGCTATGTTTGTCACATCTTCATTAACAGTTTTCAATTCTTCCTTCTGGATAATCCTCCCAGATTCTATGTCAATCATGGTCACATCATCTTGAGTATCACTGAAATGACATGGACTAGGCTTTTGAATAATTATCGGCTTTGGCTGATTCACTGTAGGAGTAATTGGCTTAGATATGTTGAACACATGCTTGGCAAATTTTGATCTTGGCAAATGGGAAACCCTGAGAGGAGTCCCGATCTGATAAACATTAAGAATAAGACTTTTATCAGATATATCATCAATAGCATTAACAACCGCATGATTAGGCAAAGGGTTATTCTTGACATTCGACTGAGGATCACCAAAAGACAAAATCTTCTTTTCCATTAAATATCTGACAAGCTTCTTGAGAGCATAACAACTTTCTAAATCATGGCGAGGCACACCCTCATGAAATAAACAATGAGTGACAGTGTTGTAATTGGCAGGTAGAGGATTTGGAGGAGGACCCAAAACTCTAGTGGTAATCAGACCTTGTTGCACTAATGAAGGGTACAACTTGGTAAAAGTCATCGGAATCAGAGGACATGGCTTGTACGGTCTCCTATTCGGCCCATTCTGACGGGGTGCCTGCTTCTTTGATTGTTGATAGGCGGGAGCGTTGGGCACTCGTTGATAGTTGGCAGGAGCTTGTGCAAGCTGATAACCAGGAGGTTGTTGATAGACCGGGGCTTGATAGACAGGAGCCGATTGCACGGGTTGATAAGTAGGAACTTGTTGATTGAAGGTAGGTGTAACAACAACTCCATAGGGTTGTTGAGCATATTGAATAGGATAGCCTTGTTGTTGAACATGATTCCGCTGATGTTGCCAAGGTTGATGAGCAGCCAATTTACGGTAGTACGTGATCAAGTGACTCTTCGGGCGTTTAGCTCCTTCATAATGGTTGAAGCTCAGAGTTTTGAGCTTTGGAGGAATAACTTGTTGAACAGGTTGAGAAATAGGAGGAGGCACCAAACCGGGTTGAAGACCATAAGGAGGTACACTTGCAGTAGTAACAGATGGTTGAGGATCCACAATAGTACAAGTAATCTCAGAGACAATAGTGGGCTGAGTATCCATCCTTGCATTAATAACCTATAGCATCTCCATAATCCGCCCACACTTCCCCGAAGGTCTTCAAGTTCATTTCCGACACGATCAATCTCTTGATTTTGTTCTTCCATCTTTTTCTGAGCTCGGGCTCTGGTGTTGTACTGATGCAGAGGACTCAGGGTAACAGAACTGGAAGGCGAGAGAACCGAGAATAAGAAACCGGAGGGGGGGGGAATGCAATGCAAAAACATGGATGCAATGCAATGCAAAGGTTTCAAGTATTTCTATGGTCAGTTGCAAATATTTTCTCTAAGAAAGCTGGAAAAAGTTTAGATTTTGAAATGTAAGATTTTTTTTTAATTTGCAAAGGACAGTTGAATTCCTTGAAATTAGGAATGTTATGATGCTGGATGCAATGCACAAACACCCAAAGCAAACAAAAGCTCCTAGGTTAGAGGAACATGAGCGGAGCCAAGGTCTACCCATCCCGAAAGGTATGTACTAAGGGTTAATTGTACCTGCAGAACGAGGTTCTAAAGAGGTGCCCAAAGTCATCAGTCCATCTTTCGGATATTATCAATTTCCCGACTAACTCGGTGGTTAATAATAGTCTCAAGAGAACCTCTTTTGAGTGTAACATCGCGTAGCAACTATTTTGGGAATACTCCCTCATAGTCCTTGCACTACGTCCTAGATAAGGCCAAAGTTGTGTTTAGGTAACTACAGTCCCCAATATCAAAGGCTCCAAGGTTGAAAATATTGAATGTTTTCATGTATACTCGTTCAACAGTACTAATTTTCAAGAGGGCCTCAACTGAGTGGTGATTCTCAAGTCAGCATCGTCGGGACTCACTCCCTATAAGCCTCGTCGAATATATCACCTTCCTATAAAAATTGCACTCAAGTCCGAGTATAGGACTTATCTCACAAAAATGATACCCCAAGCAAGGTACAACCATAATATATACAAATAGATAATGAAGCAAGCATAAAAAACAAGATAGGGATAACCCTCAAAAGATACCGTTTGTCGTCCCCAGTGAAGTCGCCATTTTCTGTTGCGGTAAGAATAGGATATCAAATTATTAATTAATTTAAATCACAATCTTGGATTCACAACCGGTCTTTGATTTATCCGAAGGAAAGGTTAAAGAAAGGAAAAACCTATTTTGCATCGTAAACACAATGCGGAGAAAGATCTAGGGTTCGGGGGTTGGTTAAGCCTAGGGAAGGTATTAGCATCCTAAACTTCTATAGTACTCTACAAGAACCTCTTGTTTTAAATGTGCTATTGCTACTGTTATCTGCTTAAAGGTTACTGCTAAGGGTTAAAGGTGAAAAGAAAGACCTAAGGGGTTAGTCCTAAGTTTACTCGGCAAGACTCGCATCTTGTGCCTACGTAGCCGAGGTATGGGATGGAATCAAAGTAATTATAGTTCCCCTCATAGAGGGAGGAATAGGAACTTCTTGACCGTGGTCAAGGTTCCAAAGGGAAAAAAACGTTCATAGGGAAGCGTTTACTTGGAGTGCGGAGACTCCGACTTCTACGTTAAAAAGTTGAATTAAAAAGGGTGTGAGTAAGTATTCCACGGCAGGTAACTTATATGGAGTGCGGCGACTCCTTATCCTAAGGCTAGGGTAAATGGCAAAATTGTCCATGGCGCGACGCCTAAGCATGTGTACGGCGACTCAAAGTCTCAAGGTTTGAAAGGGTAAGGGTGTGTCCACGGCGGGACGCCTTAGCACGAGTACGACGACTCGAATCCTAAGGCTAGGATGGACGGCGGTAAAGGAATATTGACACGGCGGTCAAACAATTAAATCTTTCCTTTGGAGGGGAAGACAGTAAAAATAATAAACGGTGAAAGATTAATGATGGAAAATGTGGAAATAATATACAAATGATAATGGGACAGGGATGAATAATAATGATAATGTTAAATACTGTACAAGAATAAAAATAAATAAAAAAAGGTTAGTAAATATATTCATGGACAATCGAGAACAACATTAGGAAAGATTAAGTGGACCGATGAATTTAGAATTGAGGTAATGAATGCTTTGAGAAATCATTGAGAAAAAAGGTTTGCGCTATAATTCAATTAAATGGGATGTTAGAAGAATAAATCTGTTAGAAAAATGAGTTAATTTTATTTGAACAAAACGTTAGAAATTTATTTTTAAAAAACTAGAATTTGATTAAGAAAGATTAATTTTTAATTTTAGAAAAAGAGAAGATTTTTAGTTATTTTAGTTTTTTTTAAAAAGGAGTTAATGTTAATTTATTTTAGTTATTTTAGTTATTTATTTTAGTTTTTTTTAAGAAATTTAGATTTTAAACTAAAAAAGAAAAAATGTTTATTTATTTCAAAAAATGTTAGATTAGAAAAATGTTTGTTTTAGATTAAAAAAGGTTAATTTTTAAATAAGAAAAAGCATTAATTTAATTTTTTTTATTTTTAAAAAAGAAGTTATCTTTTAATTTTTTTATTTTTAAGAAAAGAAGTTATTTTTTATTTTTGTCTAAGAAAAGAAGTTATTTTTTAATTTTTATAAAAGAAAAGAAGTTATTTTTAATACAAAGGTTTAATAATAATAACTAAATTTTAGAATTAAAAAAAACCCACAGTAAAGAAAATGGGTCGGGCTGGGTCACCACTTCCCAGACCTGACCCGATCAATATAAAAAAAGGGGGAGGGAGTGAAATTTAGGGTTTTAACCCTAGTCCACAAAACCGGCCGCGGCGCCCCCATGGGTATTGTTTCTCTGAGTTTTTTCCTTCTTCTTCCATGGCCTCTCTCTCTCTCTCTCACGAAATCATCTTCTTCTTCTTATTATTTCTTTTTCTTGTTCCGTTACATTTGGAAAAAAAAGAAAAAAAAAAACATCAACAAATCATGATATTGCAAAGTCTTACGTTTGGTTGTGATGTTCTTCGTGATGGGTTTTGATCTTTGAACAATGATGATGATGATTCACGGTTTTTTTTGGATTCGTGATGGTTTGCGGATTTTTGGTTGGCCAACGATGAGGATTCTCTGAGGCTATTGTGGATCTGCACGGTTTGAGTGTTGGCTGTTGATGATGGTCGTTCCTGTTATGATTTTTTGTTGACGTTCTTTTGTGATGAACTCTTGTGTTCGTAGGGTTTGGCCGTCGTGATGATGTTTTTACGGTGATGAGTTTTTTCTAGGGTTTTCGGCCGCCCTTTTGTGATGCTGTCTAGATACGTTTTATACTGTTTGATTTTCATCTTTTTCGTTCTTATTTTGGGCTTGGATGATGATATGATTTACGTTTTTTTGATGATTTTCTTTTGGAACAATTGAGTCCACGAATTTTGTTTCGTTTTTTACTTTTGTGATTTTTTTGGATATCCGGATTTTCGGTTTTTTTACACATATTGGGTATGGATTTGGATTGATGAAACCCGGATTGTTGGTTTGCTGGATTTTTGTGTCTGGATTTGGATTTCAATGTGGATTTTCCTTAAGGATCCGTTTGGCAAAAACCACTTTTCCAAAATAAGCTCCTTTTCTCTCTCTTCTGGAAATCAAACAGAAATCTGCCGGATTTGCTGGTCTAAAACAACTAAAAACCAACTTTTTGATAAAATTAAATTAATCCCACTGAATAATAATTTTCTCTTATATTGTCTGGTTTTTGCAGATTCAAAGATAATGAAGAATCTGATGTGAGAACTTCAGAATTAGATCGTTTAGGAAAATTTTAGGACTTTAGGAATTAATTTGTAATTCTGTAATCTCAAAAATGTAAATCTTGGATAAATGTTGTAATAAAAAATTGTACGGAAATGGGATAAATCCGGTCTTTCATAAAACTTTTATTTTTTTGACTAAATTTAATCTGTATTCCTTTTCGAATAAACTTTTATCATTTCACTATCCGAAGTCGGCAACTAATGATATGCACAATACTGGAAACCCAACTGATATCCAATGCAAATTACGAGTTCCATCGAGCCTTGAAAGAATTAATCCGTACTCAGTAATAAAAATCGGTGAATATGGCCTTGAATAGATAAACAGATAACTCCAAATTCGTGGCAAAAATGAACTTTCTTCCGCATTTTAAATCCAAGTCGTATCTCGAGTAAACTTGACATTGTAACCTGAATTAATTCAACTGACACTCGCGATCAAACCAACTGATATTTATTATGAATTCAATGCAAACCTAAATTCCACTGTTCCTCTAAAAATTAGCTCGTAACCAGCAGAGAGAAAAAAATGAAAGCGCGCGCTTGTCAGAATAAATTCCTTGAAACAGATTTTTGCACCGATTCAACCCCAAATTCATTTATATTTCAACACCCTCAACTCTATATGGTTTATGAATCAAACAACATTTCAAATTCCAACTGATGACTAAATCCCGGCTCTTGAATAAAGATGTATTGTGTCAAGGAGAACTGACGTCACTACTGTCATAGAAATCCACCCGTTCTCAAACCACTTGTCGTGTAAATCGAGAAACAAGAAACCATGATTTCCTGGGGATCCGCTGAGGATAAATTGACTCTATAATCATCAACATACTGACGATACATTTGCACTTCATGAATTAAAGCACACACAGTGTTATTTTCCTGCAAAAATAATTAGACTGAGCAAACCGGTCAGCGGTTAGTTAAAATGAAATACAGAACGAATGAAATGCGAAATGAACCGAATGATCTAAGGGTAAAATTTGGGGTATGACACATGGGCTTTTCAAAAGCATAAGGAATTTTAATCTCCTTAACTCTCTCCTTCACCCAAAGATTATAAGGTTCCAAGGCTATGCAAACTTATCTTTCAAGCTCTCCTTTACCCTTCCTATGAATGTTGCGCCAAGCATGAGCCATTCTTCTCTTCAAACCAAGAGAGTCCTTCCCTTGGAAAAATAAACCTTCTAATAGAACATTATTAGGCTTATCCTTAAAAGTATAATCAAGATGATGTTTCACTAAACTCGGGTTGTAGTTAATTCCATATTGTGTACCAAGAAGAGGCACATCGGAGAATTCCCTACAACTGTCAATAATCTTGACATTCTCATATACAGAAGAACACCAAGTAATATCAACATCAGTAAGGGAAATGATCCTCTGAGACAACCTTTAACAACCGTTGTTCTCCTTGAGAGTAAATGACTGCGACAAGTGCGAAATAAACCACTTATACAGCAAAGGTGTGTAGCAAACGATGGTAGAATTTCCCTTATAGGTCCTATGATGGATAGAGAAGTAGGTATCGCCAAGTAAAGTTAGAACAAGGTTTCCTATCAAGAATATCCGAATAGCGTTAACACCCACAAAGCTGTCAACGTAAGGGAACAATATTAGTCCATAGATAAGAAAAGCAAAAATAACTTCAAACGCCAACGTGCTACCAACATTAGCAAATGAAGTAGCTTTCTTAACCAAGAACTTAGAGGTCAACCCTCTAATGCCTCCCTTAACAACAAGGTTAGCATCTATATCAGATTTCTTCAGATGGACGACTGCAACAATAAATTGGGACTTGGGAACTTCCTCCAAACCAGTGTAAGGAACCTCATCAGAAACTGGTATACCCAAGAGATAAGCGTACTCCTCCAAGGTCAACAAGGGCGAATAATCAAGAAATATAAAGAATCGATAGACAAGATCGTAGAGTTTCACAAGAATATTTAGAATTCCATCTTCAATGTTGCTAGAAATAATAGACAGAAGTCTTCCATGACGAGATTTGAAATCCACTGGATCAACTACAAAGGTTGCTAGCTTTTTCAAATCTCTAAGATCAGGAGCTCGGAAACTGCAACTCTGATTGTTTCTCCTTCCAATATCTATAATCACAAAATCTGTGATGTTTGCAAAGGAAAATCTCTAAGATCCTTGAAAATTGATTAAAAAAAAATGTCTATGAATGCATGAGTGCATGATGCAACAAGCACAAACAAGATCAAAAACAAGGTTAAGGGTTCCGTGTCACGAGCATGAAGATAAGGGTAAAAACCACCCATAATGGTATGTACTAAGGTTTATATTCACCTATATAATAAGGGTATAAAAGTTTCCCATAGTCATGATTCCATCTTTTGGATATTATCGGTTTAAACGAATACTCGTCTGACTGTAGCATCGTGTAACAACTAATTTAGGTCTACACCTGAATAGTCACCGCATTACACCTGAATAGTCACCGCACTAAGGTCCTCAGCTTCTCGGGCTCCCAGGTCATAAAAAGTAATGCCATGTACGACTACTGGTATAACATCAGTAACTCCAAAGGGGCCCCAACTAAGTGGGGGATCTCATGTCAGCTTCATAAGGACTACTCCAAGTAAACTGAACAATACTATACCACCCTCTTATCATAAGTGCTCTCAAGTCCGAGTATAGGACTTATCTCACCACTCAGAGATCACCAAGCACCAAAATTAAATAAACAAATAACAAACAACATAATAATAATACAAACACATATAAACAAATATAGACTCAACCCAATAGGGACTACTCTCCATTAGAGTCGCCACTTTTTCTGTAGCGGGAAAATTTGAGATTAAGCTATTGATTAACTTAACTCACAAAATAAGAGTCGCCATCACACTTTTATTTCTCCAAAGGAAAAGGAAAACAGCGAATAAAACCTAAAGAAATTTTACGAAACAAAAACTAATAAAAACAAAGACAATGTAAGGGAATTGGTTGCACAAAGGGAATGTGTTAGCACCCTAAATGTCTATAGTACTCTATAGGAGCCTCTTTGAAAATCTAGCATTTGGCTTAAAAAGCTGTTGTTCGGAAAAGATTGATGAGGTGAGAAGAGAAATATTTTTTAATAATTGTGTGTTTGACAAGACTTCTTGAGCCTCGTGCCTGCGTACCCCCAAAACCTCATAGTTCGTGGTATAAATAAAAAAAGAGATTTGTTTTGATTGATTTTACAATGGGAAGATAAGTTGTCATTTTAAGGAGAATACTCAACTAATCACTCACAAGCGTATGAAAATGGACCTTTGCATCATTATTGAGAAGGGCTCCAACTTGGATTAAAATCAATAAGTATGCCACTAGCTCTCTCAAGTGGAAATGAAACAACACTTAATCATAACTATGAAGATAGGAGAATTACATCTCAACTATGGCAATGACTCATGTCTAAACCTTATGAAAAAGTTAAAAGCAAAAGTGCACAAAAAGCACAAAATGGTTTGAATGAGTTAAGTATTTTTTAAGTCTTTCGAAAATGGTCTTTATATGCTTAAGATTGATTAGCATTTATTCAAGATTTTTTTTTTTGAAAATGCACTTGACAAAGTCAAGGTTTATTACGAAAGTGATTCTAGTTTAAAAACAAGAAGGTATTGAAAAAGGAAGAAGATTTTGAAAATTTAAGAAGGGGAGGAAATGAAGAGACTACCCTAAAGCATAAAATAAAAGTTAAGGGAGGAAAAATCTAACCAAGATACAAGCTATCTCATCCTTTGGATTCAAGCAAGAGCAACAAGATAAGAGGAGAAATAACCAAGCATCAGATGAAAGCCAAGTATCCAAGCCAAGTCTTCATAAGAGGTCAACTCAAGGTCAAAGAACCAGATAAGATCCAAGGTCTCAAATTACAACTCCAAAGCATAAGGGAAGGAACCTAATTCTAAATCCATCACTTCAAATGCATACAAGGGATAATCACCAAATCGTCGAAGGAACATTAATATTTTTTTAATGGTTTAAGCCTTTATTAATGTCTTTTAAAACAAAAAGAAAGTCCAAATGGAGAAAGAGAAAAAACGGCATAAACATAAAGAGCAAGAAAGAAATACATAGTATAAAATAAAGAGCAAGAAATAAAAAACAAGAAATAAAGAGCAATATATAAAGAGCATAAAGATAAAAATGCATAAAAATAAATGGCATAAACTAAAAGTTAGTACAATTAAAGTTAGTGTTAGTGTTAGAATTAATGAAGAAGACATTTTGTCATTTAAAGTAAATTACTCAACTAATTAACCCAATAAGTATGAGAACTTTGCACCATCCTTTGAGAAGGGCTCCAACTTGGATAAAATCAACAAGTATGTCACTAGCTCTCTTAGGTAGAAAAGAATCTAGACACTATGGAGATAGGAGAATTACATCTAAACTAAAAATGACTTATATATAAAATTGGACCAAATGATCGCTTTTCTATTAGGGAAAAATTTAGCGCTATGTTAAGCAATCGTAGCATAATATATAAGGAAGATCATACTATGGGAGGTCGATCAATAACATTTTATGTACCATACATGTTAGAGATATGATATAAAGATCATACTTCTAAAACATGTAGCACAAGTCAAAATAAGATTGATGTAAGACCTAAGTCAAGGAAAGATGAATCCATTACATCAACCAACCTATCATAGTACTTTGGACAAATTTATGCATCCATCAAAAGCATCTCAATTGATCAAATGATCAATCAAATGGTAGATTTGAAATAATAAAAGTTCATCAAGCACCACTCGAGATCTCATGAACAATATGGCCTAAATATCCTCTCAATTGATCTAAAGAAAGGTAAAAAAGAAAAAAGAAATGGATGAAAGAAGAGAGGATCAAACAAGATAGAAACACCAAATTGGATCCAAGTTATGATCAAGTTATCATCAAAATCAATCATCCATTTTGGTGGATTAGGGTTTTCACCCCATCAGCACCCAAGATCCATTGAGTTTGATGAAACTTATGGTTAAATCAACTAAGTTCCCAGGCCATCAGCAGGCAACACAAGTCAAACAAATATAAAATGCAAGAATATGAATTAAATGCACTAAAATGATTTTCAAAATTAAATTTAAAATGAAAATAAAGATGAAAATGTAAATGATGCATCAAATCAAATGGGAGATGATAACGGAAATTCAAGCAAGTCAGAAACAAGTCAAAGATACCATATAAAAATTTTGAGAATTTTTACATGCATACAAATATTTTTAAACTAATTAAAATGCTTCAAAAAATAGAAAAATATGACAATAAAATATGAAAAATATAAAATCTGAAAGAGAAAAATAAAAGAGAATTTTAGAAATTATTTTGGGATTTTTTAGAGTTAAAATGTAATTTCTATGAATTTTTTTAATGAAAATGCAATTTAAAATGAAAATTATAAAAGAAAATAAAATAGGAAAAACCACGTGCATTGGATCTATTTCGTTAATCTGACATGACAGCTCTAATAGTCCAAAAGCGCTAAGCACAATGAAAATTACTTCAGAAATAACACAAGACCACATTGGAATCTATCCAATCAGAACATTTCAATTAGATAGTGTGTATGACACCTCAGGTCATCGTCCCAACCTCTCTGGTCATCTTCTCTGGTGAGATGTTCATCGGAGATTGCTAAGTGGTAACATTAAGGCACGAAACCACCATCATTGCAACCGTATCATCAAGGCGAACTCGACCTCAAAATCCATTTTCATTTCTTGAAAGAGAGTAGAGATAATTTTGAGAAAAATCAGAAGAACACACAAACACGAAAACAAAAATTAAATAATGAACACAAGCTATCAACACCAGCTAGGTTAGGGGAAACACTCAACAAGCAAAGGACTATATTATGGTAACTTGTTTGATTAAAAATGGAGCTTCAAACTACCTTGTCCAAAAACGGTCTGAGAAGCTTTGAAACTAGATTTGGTCAGTATGATTCAAGGACTCTTAGAGCTTGGGAATTGTTGCAGAAACTTCAAAGGAACATGATGAAGCTAAGTGAATCAATAAAATAAGTTGAATCAAGCTAGAAATTAAAACACGATAGTGCAATTTTTGGAAAATTTTGAGAGTGGAGCAGAGGCTTTCTGGTTATCAAAAGCTTGCTTTTTAGTGTGGAATGATCCTCTATTTATAGGAAAAGATAATGGAATATTGTGAGGGGTGAAATGATCAGAATTTGAGTGAATTCGTGTGCACCCTCATCATGAAGAAAATGTGACTTGAAATGCATCAAACTTAGCCAAACCATGCATTTTATGAGTCATTTAACTTTTGGAAACTTGATCAAACATGTTTAGGTCTAAAGCACGTGGTAATTTGGCTTGTAATTGAAGATTAGTTGAGGTAAAAATCAGATCATTGTGCAAATCTTCAGTTTCAAGTAACCAAATTTGCATCAATGGGGCATCTTGTACAAGAAGCTTTTTTATCCTATTCTTTTTTCAACTAATTAACCTCATGGCAAAGATCACAATGTTCCAAGAAATGTTTCATTTGGATGCTTGAGCAAAAAGTTATGTCATGTTGAAGTTGGCACAAAAATCTGGCACATAATGTCTCCAGACTTTCGATGATCCCCCAAGCATAATTGGCTCTTTTCATGTAAAGAGAAGTTTAAGAGGATGTTGAGAAGAGTCATATGAAAAAATAAGCATTCAAGAATATTGAGAATTGAAGGATTTTAATCTTTTGAACTTTATCTTAAAATGTTGACTTTTTAGGTCAAACTTCCTTGAATCAACTTGTAAACTTGGACTTTCCTTGCATTTCAAAGCACATGGATGATCATATGAACTCAAAATAATGTGTCCTTAAATTCCCTTTAATTAAATTGACCAAATCTTGAGGTAACTTGTTGATGAAGGCTTGGAAATAAAAACATGAACCTTTGACTTTTCTTGAGAGACAAGATATTAAACCTTGAGATATCTTTGGTCAAAATGATATTGAATAATACTTGAAACCTTGTACTTTGATATTAGAAGACATGGTTTTATGAGATAGCGCTTGGGAATCAATAGTTGACCACACTTTAACCTTGAGAGAGAAAAACCCTAGCTGATGAATAATGATTTATGTTCTTGATATAGCACCATACCTTGCAAAAAAAAAAGGCTACAAGACATGTTTTTGGTATTTTGATTAGTGTTTAGTGAAACATAAAGCATATAAACATAAACGAAAAAGATACACAAAAAGGTGCTTGATGATCTCTGCAAAAGCAAACACAAAGATGAGAGGGTAAGAAGGCAACCAATCTCGTGATCTTGTTTGTATGCAAAAAATGCCAAAAGAATATGGGACCTTATGGTTAAAAATAAGGGTATAACAACCCCAATAGCCGATGCTCAAGCTAACAACGACAAACTCGTATCGTCATGTGTTACTGCCAGTATGGTTTTCCAAACTCGATCCTTCTTGTGCGCATACTTTGTATGATCATCTTGGTTGTTGTCAAGTTTAGAGATAGAGAGGTAATGAAGCTTTTTCTTAATTGGATCTTCTATTTTTTGCTATCATTTTTTATCACTGCAATATTGTTTCTTGATCTGAGGTAATGGTTTTGAAAGAGTCGAACTATTTTTTTCTTTCTTTATATATATATATATATATATATATATATATATATATATATATATATATATATATATATATATATATATATATATATATATATATATATATATATATATATATATATATATATATATATATATATATATATATATATATATATATATATATATATATATATATATATATATATATATATATATATATATATATATATATATATATTACTTTTTCATTTTCTTATATATTTGTCTTTATATTTTACTATTATAAAAAATAACTTAATTTAGGTATTGTGTTTTTATGTGTGTTAGGCCCATTTAATTCTTACTATTTACACCCATGATTAGATTGGAGATGTTGGTTTAGTTGCATTTACTTTCATTTTGATTATGACGATTGTAATATAATAATCTTGTAACACTGTTGTAGTAATAACATATGCTTGGTTGTTTCCTCGGTTGTATTGTGTTGCGATTTCGGAAGTTTAATTCAATATTAGCTTTACAAACCCGTTTAAACACATAGATTTTGTTAATCAGTTATTTATGGAGTGATTCCCACATGAATCCACTCTAAATGAGCTTAACATAGTTCTAAATTTGGTTGCCTTCAATTTCGGTCGCTTTCGAGTCCCGTGGCTTACTATTAGGCCTTCTTAGAACGAGCACCTTTTATTTTCATGTACTTGTTTGGTGGGTTTGCTTTTAATCTTCTTATTCCTATCCCCATTCGACAAAATGTATCCCCATTCCCATGAAATGTAATAATTTTATCGCTTTCATCTTGATTGTGTGCTTTATTCAATTGTTACTCACTTCATGTATCACATCAAACCCTTTTCAAAAGAAATAATTCTTGATTTAATATCGAGTCATTTTATACCTTATAAGTCAATCGGCTATTAAGCATCTACATTAACCTCATGCTTCCAGTTTCACACATTCATAGCTTACTGTTGGGCTTTCTTACAATGAGACTTATTCATTTAATTAATTCTAATTAGTCGTCTAAAAGACTAGCTTACTTTACTAGTACATTTGTAGTTTAAATTCGATTCAATTGCTTTATTGCTTTCCTTTATTTTGCTTGCTTGTTTATATCTTGTCATTGAATGATAAATAAAGTCAATTCACCCCCGCGTTCTTGTAATTCAATCGTTTCATGCATCACCATTAACCTATCCCATCTCAACCTTAAACCATTTTCAACCTCATCTCGCAATAAAACCCTTGATCCAACATAAAATGGAACTTTCTTTAATAAACTCCAAAAACACAATAAAAGGCGATTAGGATTCCGTGCCTTGAGCCTTAAGTGGTGGAGAAGGAGTGAGATTAGAGCTTTCATACACTCACTCTGAGTATTTTGGACACAATACGTTTGGCTTGGTGATTCAAAATATTCACCTCTACCCATAATCTTTAGCGCAATCCAAATAAAAAACAATCTTCTCAAAACGCTAAAATCAACATCAACATATCAAACTTGTCTTTTCTCACCCCCGCGCGATCAAAACATCTCAAGACACTAATTTCTCGCCCCCGTGCGATCCAAAATTCAAAACAACTTTTCTCAAAGAACATTATTTAGTCTCTTCTATCGCACATATAAACTAGTGCTTCAGCTTCCCTCACGAGCAAACAAGCCAATGTTTAGTAGTAATAATGTGATCTAAACATTTGTTTGTTAAAAAATATAAACCAACCAACTGTAGTACCCCAAATTACGGAGCTCTGACTTCCTCATTGAACTATGAGGGTATGTAGGCATAGGATCGCGAGATCTTGACGAGCTACCTTTTTTTCTTTTTACCCTAAACCTTTTCTCGTAGTCCTTTGAACTATGACTGCTCTGATTTCTCATTTCACAATGAGAATACGTAGGCACAAAGGCCCCAATCCTTGGCGAGTACTATAATAAAAAACTACGCATTTTCCCTTTAGCAATCAAAACCCTTTTCTCTTAACTTTTCACATTATTCGGTTAGAAGAAAACAAATAACTTAAGCTAACACCGAATCACAAATTAGACTAAGAGGTTCCTGTTCAATACAACGGACGTGAGAGGTGCTGATACCTTTCCCTTGTGTAATTAAATCTCGAACCCGGATTTGGTTGTGATGGCCATTTTCCTTTCCTAAAGGTTTTATCGATATTTTCCTATTCAGTCATTGGAATGTATAAAGTTCAGCGGCGACTCTGTTTGAACTAACTTTTCTGCGTCCATCTCGAAGGATCATATTTTTTGAGGTACGACATTCACCTTCACCAATTCCTGATGAATCTAAATGTGCTTTAGATGCTAAGCCTCTTAATGTTATGTCACTTCCACATAGTTCCACCAAAAATATTTCAGATCAACAAGTTTAGAATGATCTTAATAATGAACTTGAATATGATGAATCTGATCCAAAGCCAAAAATTAGTAACCAAGCTCATCCCTTACCATCAAATCATCAAGAAACCACTTAACACTCATCTCCATCAAACCATTCTCTAGGCAAAGAAACTTCAGCTGAATCTGTCCAATAAACACTACATAAAGATAAAACAAACTCATATAAACCATCTCAATATATGACCAACTATCACCCTCTACCTAACCATGTACTTTCTCAGTTGGAAGATTTTAGGGCTTATTTATATAACGAAGAAAAGTCAATAATGGAAGAAGGATTTACTTCTACTGATTCTGTTACTTATAATGCAAGATGGGAAACCTTTAAAAACTACGTCAACTCAGTCATTCGAAATCTGAAGAATTTCTCTACTAAGGAAGTCACTACATCTAGAAATAAGCAACTACTTAACCTAGAAGCTAGGGTAGCTTTAGTTGCCGAATGTCAAGCATTGATAAAAACTCAGATGACTAGTAACAAACAATTAGTGGATGCTTAATTCAAATCTTGTGTTGCTAGTTAAGAAGAAATCAGTTCTAATCTCAAAACAGTCATGGAATTATTGAAGAAACCTTAGGTCTAGGATGTAGAACCTTTTATATGTTTGATGATATGCTTGTAATTTTATTACATTTCAGTTTGTTTAAACATGTTATCTATTTAATATGTTTCACTAGTTAATGCTTTATATTTCTTTCTTGTTGATTAAAAGTAAATAAAACTTGTTATTGTTGGTTTTAGAACAACTGGAAACTGAAAAGGAAATTTCATTGGAATTAGAAAATTACATGAGAATAGATAAGACAATACAATAAATTAGTCTATCCCTAGTCTTCTTTGGTTCTTCAGTCATCTTTTTCAGTGTTACCAACATATTCCTTCCATGATTGACCTATTTCCTCATCTTCAAAAGCGGATCATCATCTTAAGTGGAAGAATACTTAGGAGTCTTTTTACGCTCTTTCATCCCTGAAGTTTGTTCTCTGTAGGCAGTCAATCTGGTTTAAGCATCTTCCTCTTCCTTCAGTTTGTCTTTCACTTTTACCATATCAGCATGCAGTTTTGTAGGCAGTTCCTTGATTGACAAATGTTTCTCTCTTTCTATTTTAACCTTCATCTGCAAATCTATCTCTCTTGCAAAATTTTGTTTCTTGCTCTTGTGAGGAATTTGGTTATGAGATTTTCTATTCATACCTAATTTTTCTCAAAATATTTCTATGAATTGGATGAATTCTTGAGGAAACTCCGTGATCTTCTTTTTATAGTGTGTCTTAAGTAACCATTGAGTACAGTATGGAATCTATGCACCAATGAAAACTGATCTCTGCAGTTTATTTGACTCTGACTACTCTAAACCCTATAAAGCATCTTTGCCTGTCTCGAGACAATGCGTTTTTTTTCTTAAAGTTCTGCTTTAGTTTTTCTTATCTTTTTCTCTTGTATTTTTTTGTCTTAATATTTTTGATGTGACAAAAGGGGGAGAAAGATATAAAAGTATTTTAAGAGAATATGAACCCTTTAGATTTTATATATTGTTTATTTTAAACTTCTGTCATTTAAAATTATGTACAGTTATTTGTTTACCCACGAGATATATTTTATTTTTCTTGAATATAGTATTTAGGGGGAGCTAACAAACCTCAACCTTTGAACTATTAGACTCAGGGGGAGCTTACGAACCTCAGGCTCTGACGTTGTCAAGTAAATTAAAATAGCCCAACATTGTTCTTAAATATTTATGTTTGCCATCATAAAAAACGCGGAGATTGTTAGAACAACATTTGTTTATGACATATATCCTTAAGGTTTTAATGATAACAAAGTATTGAAAGAACAATGGTGTTATCTAATGTGTGTTCTAGGTATGCATGTTCAAAAGATTAAAGAGAATTTATTCAGAATATGTTAAGAGAACAAATTTGAGAAAAGTCTAGTTCTTGGCTTCTGGTGGATCAAAGCTGAATAATGTTTTAAAGTGAAGTCTGATGATATATGAATGCATAGACTCTGAAGCTGAATGTATCATCATCAGATGATGTCTACACTTATTGAATGTATCATCTTATGATGATCATTCAGAACCATATACAAAGCTAAGTGATTCGTACTGCATAAAGCAACCTACATTGTCAAATCAGTTTGTCAGCTCGAGTATATACTCAAATGGCTCAAGGAGAGTGGACATGCTTTACAGATATCCACTCTCAACGAATCTATAGTATAGTTCACAAGAAAGATACTACGCTTAAACGCGTTCCACAATGGATAAAGATGTTTTTGTGTATCTATCTTCAACGTCTCTTAGTATTGTGGATTGACAAAAACACTTAAGCAAGTTATCTCTTCCAACGAATACTCTTTTGTATCAATTATTTAAGTAGCTGAAGATTCAATATGAAAAATCAACAAGGAATAAAGAAAAAGAACAAAAGGGCCGAGCAGAAAAAGAAGCATTTCACGCTTATATCAAAATGGAAGAATAACAAGATCAACAATAACAATAGCGTCGAGTATGTATACTTTCTGTCATCTATTGTAAATTGCACAAAGCCTTAAGATTTCTTAAACAAAGTATATCTTAGAAAAATTAAGTCTTATTGAAGGTGAGAAAATACTTAGAAGGGGGGTTGAATAAGTATGACAAATAATCAAAGATTCAAACACAGTTATATTTATCCTGGTTCGTTGAACTCAACTACTCCAGTCCACCCTCTCAAGAGTGATTTGCCTTTCTCAGTCAAGGACTTAATCCACTATTTAATCAAACAGATTACAATAGTACCACCTAAGAACAACTGTTCTTAGTCTTCTCAAGAGCTACTGATCCCAACTGGATCCTCTTAAGGAAACCTTTTACAATCAATGTAAAACTATTACAAGAGTAAGAATGCTTCTAAAAAGCTATTATCACAACTGTGATATTTCTCTTAAGTTTAAGAACAATGTTACAGCAAATAGAATATAAGAGTTGTTGAGAGATTAGCTTTTATAAGTGATTTTTGCAAGAAATTCGTCTTTTGAAGAAGATGGAGTGGACTTCTTTATATAGGCACTTAGATCCATGAAGTCTTCTCAACGTTGGAGGCTGTGCTGAAAAAGCCTGGTGCCTTTTGTCTTTACGTTGGAGGTTGTGCTGAAAAAGCCTGGTGCCTTTTGTCTTCACGTTGCAGAAACTTTCCTTCGAATGGAATGCACAGATAAAACCTTTTTGTCTGTGTTCTTGTGTCTAGCATAAAAGAGGAAAGAGCTGTTGAGATATGCCAACGGACATATTCAAATCATCTTCACTAAGTAAGTTCAGCTATCAACATCAAAGTCTGGATCTTTAGAATCTCCAGAGTAGTGATCTTCTGGATCTTCAGAGTCTTGGGATGTTCTTCAGATTATGCTGAATCAGAATATATGCAGCTTGTGTGCTTGAGCGTGTAGTTTTGTCAGAGCAGAGTCTTCTATATCAGATTCTCAATACTATGCAGCGCATTATCTTCAGAGTCTTCTGATGACTAAGCTTCTGAACTCTCAGAGTCTTCTATTCTTTAGAGGCTTCTGCTTCAGAATCTTTAGTAGACAGCACTCAGATTCTTCTGGAGACAGCGTTCAGATCTTCATTTAAGATGCTCTTGAACCTTTGAAGCCTTTCATAATATCATTGTTCAGATCCAAATTTGCTCTTTAAGAATATTTTCTTTAGTACCTGTAGCAAACAGTCTAGAACAAATTTAGAGTATATAATTCTTGAATACAAAATTCATAAGTGTTATCATCAAAACATAGAGATATTACTAAGAAACAATCTGTGTTCTTACAATCTCCCCCTTTTTGATGATGACAAAACATGAGAAATTTTGTTCAATAAAAAGTATGAATTATAACTCCCCCTGAGATTAACAATCTCCCCCTGAAATGAATACTCTAATAGAAGAAAAAACTTCCCTTTTTGATTAAGTATATTTCAGATTCAGAGCCTGATGCAAGAGGTTTGACTTTTAGAATCAAATCTTGATGCCAGATAATTATGACTTCCTTCAGTCAGAGCGCCTGGTTATCATCTTGCTTGAATTATCTTTCAGAGTAAAGGTATCAGAGTAAGATATCAGAGTTGATTGAATACTCAGATTTGCTTTGGAAGATCAGGTTCTGGTTGGAAAAGTCTCAGGGTAACTTCAATGAATTATGTCAGATATATCAATGTAATCTGAAAGACTTAAATTCAAAGTAAGTTAATAAAATGTCTGAATTTCAGTTTTAGTAATTGCTTATAGGTTGAACAATCAGATTCTCTTTTCTCTCTCCCTTTTTGTCATAATCAAAAAGATTTTTAAAGACATAAAGATACAGAAGAAAAGAAGCATATAGAAGCAAAAACATCAACTTTCATTTAAATAGATCAGAGTTCACAATCAAACAGAGTCACAAAAGAACAGATAGATGCCAAAAAGCATAACAAAACAATAAGAAAACAACAGAAGCAATAACATGTGCACAAACATCAAATAAAACTAAGTCTGGCGTGAGGCAATAAGGGTCAGAAGCTCTGTCATTTTGGTTGTTGACTCTTCTTGCTTAGACATCCAAGTCTTGATCTCATCAGTTGTCTTCTCTTACTGTACCATCCAATCTTTTATTTCCTTGACATCATTCACAAGCTCTGTGACCACGGATGAAGAAAAAGCAGATGCAGTAGCAGCAGTGTTCTTGTCAGACTGGTTCTCTTCAGAAGCTTGTTCAACCAATTCAGATGCAGGAGCCTCTGGAGGAGCAGCTTCCAGAAGCAACACAGGAGGAGGAGGAGGAATGTTCATCAGAGTTATCTTTATTAACTCTGCAAACTGAGCCTTTGCAAGCTTAGAACATTTAGCTCTAACTTTTAAAGCAGCTTTGTTGAACATCCAGATGAAACGTTTCCAAGAAGCATTTGAAACAACCGGATCCAAACTTGACAAGCACACTTCCTTAACACGAGCATACTCAGAATCTATCTCCTTCTTGAATATTTCAAACATAGTATTAACACATGATCCTAGATCTGACTGTTCAAAGGGTTTAGGATTAGGAGTGTTAACAGGAGTAGGTTCAGATGATGTAGGTTCAGATGGTTGTGGTTGAGGTGGTGTTGGTTGAGATGTTTGGGTGTCAGACTGAGGGAGTTCAGTTGGTTGAGGAATGGTTTGGGTTTCAGATAGATGAGTTTCAGATGGTTGAGGGATGGTTATCTAAGGTAGGGAGTTGGGTGGAGTATGAGTTTCAGATGATAAAACTTGAAACATAGAAATGTTAACGTGTTCCTTCATAGCAATGTCAGAACGAGCTTGTTTGAGAGACTCTGGTTCAAAATCAGATGATTCACAATCAGAAGATTCTTCTGAGTGAACAGATATTGAAGAAATGTTAATGGATTGATTCAGGGGTTGGATATCTAGAATATCTTGTTGTGGAATTTCTGGTTGTGGAATATCTGGTTGTGGAATCTCTGGTTGTGGAATTTGTGGTTGTGGAATTTCTGGTGAAGTAGGTTGAGGGGGTTCAGATGTAGTATGAGGTTGGGGGTCAGAGGTTGTTGGTATAGAAGATGTTTGTGAATGTACTGGGGGAGATGAAGGTGGTTCAGATGAAAGGTTTGCAGATGGTTGGGGGTTAGAAGTTCTATGTCTAAGGGTTGGAGAGAGTTGAGGTGATGGAAGGGGTGAATGAACAGCAGGGGTAGGATCAGATGTTAGTACCTGATGAATAGTGTCTCTTATCTCTTCCAGAGTAGCATCTCTAGAATTGATTCTGACTTTCTTTACTCCTTTCTTTTTCTTCCTTGGAACTTCAGATTCTTTCCTTTTCTTCTGAATAGAGCCTTCTTCAGCTTTTCTCTTACTACACCTTTCCTTCATCAGATTGGGCAATTCTTCTCCTTGTTTCTGAACAAGGTTAGCAGGTAGAGGAATTCCATTCTTCAGACAATATGCAATGTAAGCCCAGACAATACCTTTTGGTTCATCTGCGCTGAACATTGGAAAATCTTCTACTGGTATCCTTCTGCCATTGACCTCCTCAGAGTTTATCTTCCTTAGTTTACCATTCAGCTCTGAAATGATCTTCATTCTTTTCAGAGTAAGTCCGTTTATCTCAGAGCCAATGATGTAGGACAGATCCTCTGTCATTTTTGCATCTGTCAGATGCTTCACCAACTGATTCTCTGTAAGGATGTCTGAAATAAGTCTTCCCAGAGGTATCCAAGTTCTAACTTTCCCAGATTTAGCTATGATCTCTTCTCTAGTCTCTTTGACATGAGTCAGAAGATGACTGAAAATCAGATAGGGCAGATCCACCTTAGTATTCTTGCTGATGCAGTACATGAAGTACAGATGCTCTGTACTCACATAGTCTGGTGAGTTGGATGACTTTCTGTGAATGATTGTACTCATAAATATCTTCGCCCAGATCCTATAGATAGGTTTCAGATCTTTAACCTTGCTTGTTTGTGTTCCAGATACAGTAATCTCTTCATACACCTTAGCCATATCAATACGTGCAGAGGCTAGGTTTGTAACACCATCATATTCTTTATAACTAAACAGCTGCCTGATCAGTTTCTTAGTGATCATTATCTCCTTCCCAAGGACAGATGAGTGAATGAACTTAGGACCAGCATGAGCGTGAATCCAGAACTCCTTCACAAGATTTGGGTACACATGATCCATCAGTCTATCAAAATACTTCTCCCAGCCTTGAACTTTAATGGCAGTTGTTAGGTCAAACCCATTTTCTTCTATTGATTCAAGATCAATGAAACTCTCGCACAGAACCTCAAGATCCACAACTGGAGTAAATAGAGTGCGTACTGGTTTCTTGTACATTATATTGTTGTTAGAGATTTCAACAGCATTTGATGAAGAAGCCATTGATGAAGATGAAGATTTGGGTTTAGGGTTTTGGTGGAGGTTGAAGAGTAAGCAAAAATGCATAAGTGTAGTGAGTGTGAAAAGTGTGAAAATAGTGTGATAGGTGGTATTTATAGAAAACCAAAAGATCAAACATTGGGCACATCAATAGACACATACGCACGTTTACACATAGCATTTAATGAAAATAATCATTTCAATTTAAAGATATGACAAATGGGGGGAAATCCAAGAAAAATGAGATTTTCAAAGCAGTACCTCAAATGTCAATTCAGTAGAGTACTCCATCTTTTCAGATTCTGAGTGACACGTGTTTGCTTGTATGTGCATCTGATGTCTCTCAAGAAATGAAACGTTTCCAACGTTCAGATCTTCTAAGTTTGTTAGTTCAGAGTTTCACACAAATAAATCAATCAAAGATAAATGAACAAATAATCAGATGAAATACTTCAGATCTTTAAACATTTTGCATCTGATAAGTTGCCTCTGATAAATATTACTCTGGACAAAAATCCATACAAATATTTTTCAGAATGAACTTAAACCTATCTTCAGCAAGGGTTTTTGTGAAAATATCAGCCCATTGATGATCTGTATCAACAAAAGCTAGATTTATTACACCCTTCTGAACATAGTCTCTGATGAAGTGATGTTTAATTTCTATATGTTTAGCCTTAGAGTGTAAGATTGGATTTTTTGACAAACATATAGCAGAAGTATTATCACAGAAGATAGAAAGATTACTCTCATAGATCTGATAGTCTTCTAGCTGACTCTTCATCCAGAGCATCTGCATACAACATCCAGCAACAACAATGTATTCTGCCTCTGTAGTTGATAGTGCAATAGTGGGTTGCTTCTTGCTGTACCATGAGATCAGATGACTTCCAAGAAACTGACAGCTTCCAGAAGTGCTTTTACGTTCAACTCTGTCTCCAGCATAATCAGCATCATAGAATCCAACTAATGAAAATTCATCAGATCTTCTGTAACACACACCCATGTTAGTAGTACCTTTCAGATACCTTAGAATCCTCTTAACAGCTGTTAGGTGTGATTCTCTAGGATCTGATTGGAATCTTGCACATAAGAAGACACTAAACAGAATATCAGGTCTAGAAGCAGTCAAGTATAGAAGAGATCCTATCATACCTCTGTAGAGTTTCTGATCTACCTTCTTACTTACCTCTTCCTTACCAAGAGTGCTTGTAGGGTGCATTGGAGTCTTTGCCATCTTACTATCAACCATGTTGAACTTCTTCAGAAGCTCTTTAACATATTTGGTCTGATGTATGTAGGTGCACTCTGGAGTCTGGTTGACTTGGATTCCCAAAAATAATCTCAATTCTCCCATCATGCTCATCTCAAACTCTGCCTGCATACATTTAGCAAACTCCTTTCCAAGCATAATATTTGTTGATCCAAAAATAATATCATCTACATATATTTGACAAATCAACAGATCTTTCTTAAGAGTTTTACAGAATAAAGTTGTATCCACTTTTCCTCTGATAAAATTTTTTTCCAGAAGGAAATTGCTCAACCTCTCATACCAAGCTCTGGGAGCTTGTTTTAAACCATAAAGAGATTTCTTTAGTTTAATAATATGATCTGGAAAGTTTTCACTTTCAAAACCAGGAGGTTGGTGGACATATACTTCCTCTTCTATAATACCATTAAGAAAGGCACTTTTAACATCCATCTGATATAGAGTGATGTTATTCTGTGCAGCAAAAGAAATGAGTAAACGTATAGACTCTAACCTGGCAACAGGAGCATAAGTCTTTGTATAGTCAATTCCTTCTTGCTAACTGTAACCTTGAGCAACCAGCCTTGCCTTATTCCTTTCAACTTCTCCCTTTTCATTCAACTTATTCCTGAAAACCCATTTTGTTCCAATAATGTTGAATCCTTTAGGTCTAGGAACCAGATCCCAAACTTCATTTCTGGTGAATTGATTTAGCTCTTCTTGCATGACAATAATCCATTCATTATCTTTCAGAGCCTCATCCACAGATGTTGGTTCAATTATTGACACTAAGCCAAACAATGAAGATTCAGATGTTCTGAGATAGGATCTTGTCCTGATTGGATCATCTTTCTTTCTAATAATCACATCTTCTGGGTGAGATGCCTTGATTCTGGAAGAAGATCCTCTGACATTTGATCTTTCAGAAATGTGTAAGTTGTCCAATTGAGAAGATAAGGGAATAGCATCTGGAGTTGCTTCAGATTCCTTCTCTTTAGCCTTTTCTGCCTCTGAGCCTTTAGAGTCTGTGAGAATCACTTCTCTATCTGCAGAACTTTCAAAATGCTTTGGCTTTTCAGAGCCAAGCTTATCATCAAATCTTACATGAATAGATTCTTCCACAATCTGTGTTTCAGTATTGAATACTCTGTAGCCTTTAGAGCGTTCAGAATAACCAAGCATGAAACACTTCTGTGCTTTAGAATCAAACTTGTTAAGATTCTCTTTAGTGTTAAGCATATAACAAGTACATCCAAATGGATGAAAATAAGCAATGTTGGGCTTTCTGTTCCTCCACAATTCATAGGGAGTCTTTTTCAGAAGAGGTCTTACAGACACTCTGTTCTGAATGTAACAAGTTGTGTTAATTGCTTCTGCCCAAAAATACTTTGCCAGATTAGTCTCATTGATCATGGTTCTGGCCATTTCTTGCAAAGTTCTATTTTTCCTTTCTACAACTCCATTTTGTTGTGGAGTTCTAGGACAGGAGAAATCATGAGCAATGCCATTTTCAGAAAAATATTTTTCAAAATGTTTATTTTCAAATTCGCCACCATATCACTTCTGACTTTAATAATTTTGAAATCTTTTTCATTCTGGACTTGTTTACAGAAGTCAAAGAACACAAAATGTGACTCATCCTTGTGTTTTAGGAACTTTACCCATGTCCATCTACTATAGTCATCAACAATGACTAATCCATACTTCTTGCCTCTGATGGATGCAGTTTTCACTGGCCCAAACAGATCAATATGAAGTAATTCTAGTGGTCTGGAAGTAGAAACAACATTTTTTGATTTAAAAGATGATTTTGAAAACTTCCCTTTTTGGCATGCTTCACAAAGAGCATCTGAGGTGAACTTCATATTAGGAAGTCCTCTGACAAGATTAAGTTTATTAATCTGAGATATACGTCTCATATTAATATGCCCCAATCTTTTGTGCCAGACCCATTGCTCTTCATTAACAGACAAGAGGCATTTAACATTCTGAACTTTAAGTTCTGAAAGATTTATTTTAGAAATGTTGTTTTTCCTCTTACCACTAAATAGGATAGAGCCATCCTTTTGACTAATAGCTTTACAACATTTTTGATTAAAGGTAATATCATAACCATTGTCACTTAATTGACTTATGGACAATAAGTTATGTTTTAAGCCTTCAACAAGTAAAACATTAGTTATAGAGGGAAGTTTACCATTTCCAATAGTGCCAGATCCAATGATTTTGCCTTTCTGGTTCCCTCCAAACTTCACGTCACCTCCAGATCTAAGTTCCAGGCTTTGGAACATAGACCTTTCTCCTGTCATGTGTCGTGAGCATCCAGAGTCTAGGTACCATGACTGGCGTCCTGACCTTGCTGCTAAGAACATCTGCAATAGGGATTATTTTGCTCTTAGGTACCCAGATCTTCTTGGGTCCTTTAGGGTTAGTTGGTTTGTAGGTTTGTCTAAACTTCTGTTTTTCAACATAATGTTTATTCTGACTTACCTTGGGTTTAAACACATAAGTATTCTTCTCAGAGCTTGTGTGTTTAATGTCATTTAAGTGACCAAACTTAAATTGAGAGTACAGAGGTGTCTTCTTGATGAAGAGTTTGTCAACAGATTTTGGATTACTTCCAGAGGAAGATTCATATCCAATACCTCTTCTGTTGTTCCCACTAACACCATAGATCATAGAAGCCATCTTGCTTTTGTCTATGCTCTTATTAAGGAATCTCTGAAAGCTAGAGTCATATTTTTCTAAAATATTTTCACATGACTTAGTCTCAAATTCAGATTCTTGTTGAGCTATTTCAAAGTCATTTTTGATTTTCAGATTAATTTCTTTTTGCTCAACAAGTTCTGTCTTCAGAAGATCAATCTCAGATTCAAGACTGCTTTTCAGCTTCTTGTATTTGAGCTTAATATTATTATAGCTTTTCAGAACTTCTGATAACACTTTGATAAGTTCTTTAGTAAGTTTAGCCATTACCTCTTCAGCGTCAGAGTCAGATTCAGAATCAGATTCAGATCCTGAAGTTCCTTCCTCCTGATCTTCTATGTCTGCCATCAAAGCTACATTGACACATTCTTTTTCTGACTCAGAAGATGATTCAGATTCATCTGAGTCATCCCATGTTGCCATCAAAACCTTCTTCTTTTTGTCAAACTTCTTCTTGGGTTTTTCTCTTTGAAGTTTGGGGCAATCATTCTTGTAATGCCCAGCTTCTTTGCACTCATAACATACAACTTCTTTCTTGCCAGATCTTCTGTGCCCAGAAGATTCCTTTCTATGATCAGATTTTCTAAAGTTGTTGAACTTCTTTCCCTTGTGCTTCTAGAGTTTGTTGATCCTTCTGGACAGCGTGGATAATTCATCTTCTTCTTTAGAAGAAGATCCTTCAGAGCTTTCTTCAATAACCTGCAAAGCTTTAGCAGATTTATTAGATTTTAAAGCAATAGATTTACCTTTCTCTTTCTTTTGAGGTTCATCTTCCTCAAGCTCAATTTCATGGCTCCTCAGTGAGCTGATGAGTTCTTCTAAAGAGATCTTGTTCAGATCTTTAGCCATCTTCAAGGCAGTCACCATTGGTCTCCATCTGGTAGGTAGACTTCTGATGATTTTCTTTACATGATCTGATGTGGAGTATCCCTTGTCTAGAACTTTTAGACCAGTTGTGAGGATCTGAAATCTAGAAAACATAGTTTCTATATTTTCAGATTCTTCCATTTTGAATGCTTCATACTTCTGTATAAGCGCCAGAGCCTTGGTCTCCTTCACTTGAGAATTTCCCTCATGAGTCATTTTAAGTGACTCAAACATTCCATGAGTTGTTTCTATGTTAGTAATCTTTTCATACTCAGTATGAGAGATTGCATTAAGCAATATTGTCCTAGCCTTATGGTGATTTTTGAAATCCTTCTTCTGAGCTTCTGTCATTGATTTTCTATCAATTTTCTTGCCATCCTCATTTGTAGGATGTTCATAGCCATCAATGACCAAGTCCCACAAATCAGCATCATAACCAAGGAAAAAACTTTCTATCCTGTCCTTCCAGTAATCAAATTTCTCTCCATCAAACATAAGAGGCTTTGTGCTGATTCTATCCCCTTCATATTTGTTACAATTGGATGTAGAAGCATCACCCATAATGACAAACAAATATATATCAAAGTAACTTTTCTCACTGGATCTTTACTGACACGGTTAAGTGGTAGCACACGCAGAACCGGAGCTCTGATGCCAACTGAAGGTGAGAAAATACTTAGAAGGGGGGTTGAATAAGTATGACAAATAATCAAAGATTCAAACACGGTTATTTTTATCCTGGTTCGTTGAACTTAACTACTCCAGTCCACCCTCTCAAGAGTGATTTGCCTTTCTCAGTCAAGGACTTAATCCACTATTTAACCAAACAGATTACAATAGTACCACCTAAGAACAACTGTTCTTAGTCTTCTCAAGAGCTACTGATCCCAACTGGATCCTCTTAAGGAAACCTTTTACAATCAATGTAAAACTATTACAAGAGTAAAAATGCTTCTAAAAAGCTATTATCACAACTGTGATATTTCTCTTAAGTTTAAGAACAATGTTACAGCAAATAGAATATAAGAGCTTTTGAGAGATTAGCTTTTATAAGTGATTTTTGCAAGAAATTCGTCTTTTGAAGAAGATGGAGTGGACTTCTTTATATAAGCACTTAGATCCATGAAGTCTTCTCAACGTTGGAGGCTGTGCTGAAAAAGCCTGGTGCCTTTTGTCTTTACGTTGGAGGTTGTGCTAAAAAAGCCTGGTGCCTTTTGTCTTCACGTTGCAGAAACTTTCCTTAGAATGGAATGCACAGATAAAACCTTTTTGTCTGTGTTCTTGTGTCTAGCATAAAAGAGGAAAGAGCTGTTGAGATATGCCAACAGACATATTCAAATCTTCTTCACTAAGTAAGTTCAGCTATCAACATCAGAGTCTGGATCTTCAGAATCTCCAGAGTAGAGATCTTCTGGATCTTCAGAGTCTTGGGATGTTCTTCAGATTATGCTGAATCAGAGTATATGCAGCTTGTGTGCTTGAGCGTGTAGTTTTGTCAGAGCAGAGTCTTCTATATCAGATTCTCAATACTATGCAGCGCAGTATCTTCAGAGTCTTCTGATGACTAAGCTTCTGAACTCTCATAGTCTTCTATTCTTTAGAGGCTTCTACTTCAGAATCTTCAGTAGACAGCACTCAGATTCTTCTGGAGACAGCGTTCAGATCTTCATTTAAGATGCTCTTGAACCTTTGAAGCCTTTCATAATATCATTGTTCAGATCCAAATCTGCTCTTTAAGAATATTTTCTTTAGTACCTGTAGCAAACAGTCTAGAACAAATTTAGAGTATGTAATTCTTGAATACAAAATTCATAAGTGTTATCATCAAAACATAGAGATATTACTAAGAAACAATCTGTGTTCTTACACTTATGATATTTGTTAAAGACATTGCCATGTGCCTATGATTGTATATCAAGTACTCCTCGTCATCTATTCTGCTAAGCAGGTTGTTTAGTATTTTGAAAGAAAGCCTCTTGTTGTGTGCTTGAGCATCAAAGTCTTTTGTTGTGTGCTTGAGTCAAGTAAGTCTTTTGTTGTGTGCTTGAGCATTGAAGCCTTAATCAAATTGTTAATTAAACAGGAAAGTCTTAAACTGTTGAGTTTAAGCATCAAGTCTTTGATTTGAGGGATCTTAGCAGAAAATCTTGAATCCGTGGGATTTAATAAAGGAAGTCTTGGACTATGAGTCTAAGTAGAAAGTATTGTACTTGAGGTATAAGCAAGGAAGTCTTGAATGCGTGGGATTTAAGCAATGAAGTCTTAAACTCTGAGTCTAAGCAGAAAATCTTGTACTTGAGGATATAAGCAAGGAAGTCTTGAACCGTGGGATTTAAGCAAGGAAGTCTTAGGATCTGAGGATCTATGCAAGAAGTCTCGAACAAGTGCGGATTGAGAAAGCAAGTCTTAGGTTGTAAGTCTGAGCAAAGGAAAGTCTTATGCTCGAAGGCATAAGGCATTGTAATCATTTTTGATTATAGTGGAAAATCTCTTATGTTGCAAGGCGATTGTACTACTCTCAATTTGGGAGGAACCAGGATAAATTCTATGTGCTTATTTGTCATTTACTTGATTCTTATTATTATTTTGCTGCATCAATATCATCAGAAGCAACACAAATTGGAGAACACAATTCAACCCCCTTCTTGTGTATTTTTCTCACCTTCAAACAGTGCTTGAACAATGACGTGAACAATGCATGAGCAGTGACATGTGCGCAAACAGTACCTATGAACAATGTCCGGACATATAGCATGAACAATGACTTTTAATAGTAAAACAAAGTTGGTTAATGAAATGTATAAAATTGGTTAATGACGTGATGAAGTTGGTTAAACACTCAGATATTAAAAATAATTTATAATAGTAAAATAAAGTTGATTAATAAAAAATAAAAAGTTGGTTATTAAAGTTATAAACCTAGTAAATTAACGTCCATATATTAAAAACATTTATAGTAGTAAAACAAAGTTGATTAATAAAAAGTAAATGTTTGTTAATGAAATTATGAAGTTGGTTAATAAACGCCCAGATATTAAAAATAATTTTTAGTAGTAAAATAAAATTGATTAATGAAATATAAAATGTCGGTAAATGAAATTATGAAATTGTTTAATCACACAATTTTATATCGATATCCTTTAATATAAAATGAAAAAAGGTAAAAATAAAATAAAATATAAATTTAATATATATTTTAAAAAAACTTATTTGTTGTTATAATATTTTACTTTTAACCATAATAAAAAAATGTATTGTAAAGTGTGGTGTAAAAATATTATTTCTCTATTGTATTTTTTAAATACAATTTATATTTATATAAAAAGAAATTAGTTAATTATTCGGAGGTAGGTTAAATCTTTTTTGTCCATTATTTTTTCAGGTTAGATATAGCACTAGTCCCGGCCTTAATTTCATGAGTTAATGGTTCACATGTTAATTAAATTACTAAAATATAAATACATAATGTAAGGAGAAAAGCAACATGCTTTTTAATCAACAAAAAGCAATGTTAAAGCAAAGAGAAAAACCAAAAGTGGACATACACTTTAAGAGGTAAGTTATTTAATTATATTCTTAGGTCATTTTCTTTATGTGGTAGAACTTTATATATATATATATATATATATATATATATATATATATATATATATATATATATATATATATATATATATATATATATATATATATATATATATATATATATATATATATATATATATATATATATATATATATATATATATAGTGTTGGATCAGTTGATAAAAAATTTTATTTTAATTTTAAAAGAAATATTTGCTAATAAACAGTGAAATTGATCCTCATGCAATTCATTAATCTTTACAACCTAGATTGCAACTAAGTGCACCTCAAAAAGAAAAGCAAAATCAAATCTTGTCCGTGCAACTAAGTGCACCTCGTCCGGTTTTGATTGGAACAAAGGGATATAACAATAAACACATGGATATAATATCGAATTAACAAGGCCACTACTAAAGTTGTTAAAACAAACAAACAAGGTCACTAAAACCACCGCTAAAGGTATTGTTGAACACGACTACAACCTAACGTTCCACTATTAAAAATATCAAATCAAAATGTACTACAAAAGAAGCCGTATGAAAAGCTACAAAGTGTGATCCATAAAGCATTTTAGAAAGTTATGACATACGTATGTACCTATGCACCTTTGGATGAATTTTTTTAGCTAAATAATTCTTTTTAAAAAAAAAATTAAAATATTTTATATTTTAAAATATTTTGCAAATTATCTCAGTTAGGGTTTCTGATTGCATGTAGACGTCATACCAATTGACGGTCATTTATTAAAGTATGAGTAGAGTCGTAAATTGGATTAGAGACACCTCATCCAGTCTCTAATCTAATTGATGCCTTGGTGTTATACTTAAATGCTCTGGAGACAGGGTGTATTTTATAAAAAAAATTTATAAAAATAAATAACATTATCATTAATTAAAAATAATATTACATAAATTAATGTTGGTGACCAGGTTGATCATACCGGTCACCGGTTCCACATCCCTTAGGCACCCTCACTCGTTGCACTCGTTCTCTTCGTTACACTTGATCTCTTCGTTGTTGATTCACGCCAGGTATTTGAGGAGTTGAAGTCTCAGGAACATTCTCAAATGGTTCCCTAATAATTTATTGCATTTCCATGAAGTCTTGTGTGTTGAAACTAAGCATGTGACCCATGCCAGAGTAGTTCGGATGTGATGAAGGGGCCATTGGTGTGCAGTCTGAACGATTGAAGAGGGACATTGGTGTGAAGGATTCGTTGGTGAAAGGTTGAAATGGTAGTGGTGTTTAAAAGTCATAAGGTTGTTGAGATGTTTGAGTGTGTAGGCTAGGGTATGATGTCCTAGCGTTTTGGCTATGGAAAGATGTTTGGGCGTTATGGCTATGATATGATGTATCCTCATTTTGGCTATATCTTGATGTTGTGTTGGAGCCATAGCCGTATTAGGTTTCTTGATAGTAGTCAATGTGTTGGAGATGGTACGAGGGACGCTCTTGGTATTGTGGTTGAGTGTTTGGCATGTTTGAATAGTTAATGGGTTGATAATTTTATTGGGTAGGGGGTTGCGAGTAACATGGCCTTTCTGATGGGTTAGACGTTGAAGCTTCTTGGATGTAGGTGGTTTGTTATGGGTCGTATAGATACCTCTCTTCGGAGACAAACCCATTTGCAACCGATCTGTACCAAACCATATAATTATTAGTTGGTATAGACGGGTTACCATCACCGGGTCACGTAAGACATGGGCGTTGCGGTTCCTCCATTTACGACACTCAGATTTTGCAAAATCCTTTCAGTCGGGAAAGTCCCATTGATCATTAACTCTTTTGAGATGCCATTTACCGAGGTCAACAGGGGGATCTAAGATGTTTTGATGCATTCCAAATTGTAGTTTGACACAGTAACTGTTGTGCATCTCCACAGTGGTGAATTTGATGATCGACACGCAAGCAGTCCAAACGACAACATCTTCCTCTCTGACTTCATGTAGGTGTTCCATGTTTAGATATGGATGCCAAATGAACTGAAGAAGAGAAAAATATTAGATAATAAAATTGTTGATATAAAAAATAAATTGATTTGTTTAGAGGCCTTAAATCTCTAGGTGTTAGGTGATCCAACTGATTGCGGTATTGAATGATACAATGTCTAAGGCATCTATTGTAAGTCATACCCTTAGCCGACCATCTAAACCACAAAAATTTCAAATTCAATTAGTTAGACACAATAATTAGTAAGGTGAAATATACTAAGATTAAGTTAGTAACTTACTTTTGTGCATACGGGAAGGAAAAATGGTTGTGGTTGACGGGCGCTAGGGACGACAATCTAGACCAACCTCATGCTTGGAGCAAAACAACACATCTAAAAAAAGTAGATGTGTTTTTTTGGCGCACATGCACAAAGAGCTATACAAATAAGACAGACAAGCGGAACTCCAACTATACTCGCTTGTTTTATCTAGGTTTCTCAATAACAGTAAATACATAGCGTGCATAGAAGAACCAGTGCCTTTGAGAAATAAAAATAAACTAATTAAAAGCATAAGATAACACCTGGCTTTTAGTATTTTCAATTCTTCTGTAGAATCTTGATCTAATATAAAGTCGGTGTACCATGTTTTAAGGAGCGAAAGTAAGATACCTTGGCCTCTTGAGTTCTCATCTAGCAAGTCGGCACCTAAACGTTTTTCACAAATTGAACCATGAAGGTTGGTTGGTCTATTGACCGTCTTACCATCGATACGCAAATCGAGTAACATGTACACATCCTCTAAGGTCACGGTACATTCACTTGTTGGAAAAAAGAAGGTGTGTGTCTCTGGGTGCCATCTCTATTGCAAAGCTAGTATAAACTTTGCATCAACCGAGTAAGATATGATTTTGCTCACATGTCTAAAACTGGCGAGCTCAATATATGGTTTAATTAGTTCGTCGGGTGCAACGTATTCATGGGAGCGAGGACGAAACTTAGAGACTTCCTACATAATTGTCAATTCAAAAAAAAAATTAACAGATACATTAAAAATTAACAGAGACAATACAAATTTAACAGAGACATTAAAAATTAACACTTACATAACTCTCGATATTTATAATAGTGCTTCTGTGCATTTCACCCATTGTCAACAGAGTCATTATAACTGATTAAATGTGAACTGATACTACTGACACTCTAGACTTGATATTATTTCTCTGGAATAATTATGAATTAGATGATGTATGACTCAATACCTCTAGCTTCCTTATATAGTGAAATAGGAGTCACATGTGAACATTACACATTGTACCATGTCTCCACATGAATTGGCGACTGCACTCATCCATTATAAAGGGTCACCAGTTCAATTGGAGATGCTTGGGAACCTGTAACCTAGTTGTGCACGTAGCTGATCAGATTTCATGCATGCATAACATGGCGACAAAGTGTGCTCAGACTGCACCTTGTCTCCATGTGAGTTGGAGAATCCCTTTCCCACATTATACCATGTCGCCAATTCATGTGTCGACTTCATTATGTGTCCCATGCATATTTATATGTTCCCATGCATGCAGACATATATAGAAACCAAAACAACCAAAATTAGTAAGTCTCTAACAAATGTTTTTACTATGTCATCTACACCGAGATACTTTGTTAACACCCACTACAACAGAGAAACATATGTCTCCAATGACACTGAGTTTAATTTTCAAAACACTGATATTATCTGATTCAAATTGGAATCAAAATTATAGTTTGGTCCTATATCCTAAATAATATATCAAAACCCAGTTTTTTAAACCAACCACGTTAAATTTTATCCACTTAAAGTGCGAGATGATAAAGATGTTGAAAATATATTCGTTAGTCACGGACATTCTAGTTTTAACTATATTGAGTTGTATACGTTTCTCCAACAAAATATTCCATTTCAACAGTCTCAGATCATCGATCAATCAACATGTGTAGACTCAGATGAAACTGAAACATAATATTCATATGAAACTGAATCGGAGGTCAACGTCGTTGATGAAGAAGAAGAAGAAAGCGAGATGTTGGTCGGTCAGCTGTCGAACAACAACGTTGAAGATGACGAACAAGTGCCAATACCTTCAGGTCATGTATATTGTCCGCCTCAACATATGACAGACTTGGACATGCAAGACAATGAGAGATTTGCAGATATGTTTCACAACCCGTATATGCGGTCAAACAATGAATTAAAAGCGGGAGACAAGTTTCGTACCAAGGAAGATTGTGTACGAGCCATTAAAAAATATCACATGGATAACTCTTTTGATTTCAATGTACATCATACTGATTCGAGAAATTATGTCATTATTTGTCGTAATCCACTTTGTAACTTTCGGCTTGCTGTGTTTTACAGAAAGAGAAGCAATTCTTGGAAGATAGCTTCCATAGAGCCACCTCATAGTTGCACTACCACAAATACTGTTCAGGATTACCGAAAGCTAAGTGCATAATTGATATGTCAAGACATTTTGCCACTTGTTAACAAGGATCCATCAATGAAGGTGAGTATAATAATCTCTCATATCGTGACGCAGTATAATTATACTCCCTCGTACAAGAAGGCGTGGATTTCAAGGACAAAGGATGTAGAATAAGTATTTGGCAACTAGGAGGATTCATACAAGGAATTACCGTGATTTTTGGTAGCGCTAAGGACATACACACAGTGAACTATTGTAATCATGCAGACAGTGTCGGCATGTAGGCCAGATGGAACTATTGGTGATGGAAATGTCGTATTTCACCGTCTCTTTTGGTCGTTTCAACCATGCATAAGAGGTTTTGCATTCAACAAACCTGTTATTCAAATTTATGGAACATGGCTCTACGGAAAATACAAGGGCCCTTTGCTTATGGCTATTGCACAAGACGACAACAATAATGTATTTACCATAGCCTTTTCTCTGGTTGAGGGTGAGACCGCTTTTTCTTGGATTTTCTTCCTTAAGAATTTCAGAACACATGTCACTTCACAAGCCAATCTCTGTTTGATTTCAGGAAGGCATGCTGCTATAGAGAGTTCTTACAATAACCATGATAACGGGTGGCATAATCCTCCTTCTACCCATGTATATTGCATTAGACATATTGCACAAAATTTCATGCGTGCAATCAAGTACGAGAACCTTCGCAAAAAAGTTGAGAATGTCGGGTATGCTCTAACTCAACCAACATTTCAATACTACCTTAATGAAATTAGGATGTCAAATGCAGATGCAGGAAGCTGGTTGGATAACATTCCACTGGAAAAGTGGACAAGGGCTTTTGATGGTGGATGTCGTTGGAGCCACATGACGACAAACCTTGTGGAGTCCATGAACGGGGTATTCAAAGGAATTAGAAACCTTCCAATCACCGCTTTGGTGAGATCAACCAATTATAGGTTGGCATCCCTTTTCGCAACAAGAGGCGAAAGATAGAGTACAGTGTTAATGTCAAGTCAAGTATTCAGTGAAAGCATAATGAAATTGATGAAAGAGGATACTATTAAAGCCAGCACACATGCAGTTACAGTCTTTGACCGTCATAGGCAAACATTTAGTGTATAAGAAACAATGGACCATTATGAGGGGAGACTTAATTTATCCTATGATGTCATACTAAACATATGTTGGTGTGACTGTGGCAAGTACCAGGCCTTCTGCGTACCTTGCTCACATGCCATTGCAGCATACACACATGCTCGTCAAGATTCTTATAGCCATATATCTGATGTTTACAAGGCGATTAATGTTATGAATCTCTACAACGAAGGCTTCACAGTGCTACCATTGAAGGAATATTGGCCTCCATACCAAGGTGACATAGTTTGGCACAACGATGGGATGCGAAGAAAGAAAAAGGGACGCCCAAACAACAAGCGTATAATAACCGAAAAGAATACAGTTGATAAAATGATAAGATTATTGTTGAAAAGTATTTTTGAGGGTGTTTTATCGTATCCACGGGGATTGTACGCAAGAGATGCTAGTCGTTCAATAGTTTAACGTTCTAAGTAAAGAGTTTTCAAAATATTTCTTGTTTTGTAACATAAGTTTATTACAAAGAGTAAATTAGGGCGAATATGTTTTATTTCAAGAAAAGCATGTCAAGATTAGATTTTGTTAACACTTTTTAAACATATCTGATGAATTAAGCATGTGAACTTAGTTTCGATTAATAACATCACGTAGCCTCGCGAATCTGTTCATTTCTAAAGCGGGTCCATGAATATTATTATTTTAATCGCTAGATGATTTCTCGAATTAGCAACCGAAACAATAAAGATAAAGATCGATACAAAGCGAGTATTAACTTTCAAATTTATGTCTAGAGTTTGTTGGTTAATAGATGAAGAAATTAGATCAAGACTTGAAAAATCTATGTCTAGAGTGATTTAAACCATAAATACATCATTAAAAGCAAATATCTTCATCATCTATTGATCATAACCTTTTTCACACACAAAAGATCAAAATAAATACATAAAAGCAAGAAAGAAAAGAAGCTTGATCCACACCATCTATTGATCATAACCTTTTTCATCATCTATTTAGCTACCCATCACCATGGTAGCTTGATCCACAAGTAAGAAAAGAAGCTTTGCTAGAATCAAAGTCGAAGAATCGAGGATTGATGCTCCAAAGATTTAATTCTCACTTCTTTTTTAGTTCCTAAGGTTTTTGACCTAGAAAACCCTTTCTATCTCTCAAAATGCTGAAAAGTGTAAAAAGTACAAGTGTTATGAAAATATCTTCAAGGGGAGATATTTATAGACAAGGGCACTAAGTGCAGTAAGTGGCAATGCACTAAGCATTCTCAGAGGCGTGCTAAGCACAGTCAGAAGAATGCAGCAAATTTCCAAGAAACGCGCTAAGCGCAGTAGGAGACCACTTAGTAGAGTTTGAGATTTTAGCTACTGAAATTTTCAGGGGCGCGCTATGCTGACATGAAAACTTCAAAATTTGATTTTCAGGCCTTCTTTCCTTCACCAATTGATCCTATCATAAAAAATAAGCAAGAAAATCTAACAATGAACATCAAAATGATCCATATTCACAATATTTACACTAAAATAAGAAATTACCATAAATCCACTTAAAACTACTAGATATTATACAAAATTATCAAGAAAACCAATTGAAAGGGCCATAAAATCAAGTCAAAAGTATGCACAATTTGACCCTTAACAACTATTCCCAACTTATCATTTTATTTGTCCTCAAACAAAAGTGTCTCGAACTAGAATGCGAACCCGAGAACCTGCACAAGAAATCAGAACCAATTCAAAAGCACAATGACAATTTTCATGGTTCAAAAAGCAAAAGTAACAAAAAGATCAATTATCAAACTCCAAACTCCTCATGAAGATGAAAATAAAGCAAAGTGCAAAAACATACTTCAAGATTTCTTGAGCAATACAAGTTCATAATTGAATCACACCTAGGCACATATTCATCAATGGATGAAAACAAAACAAGGTTTTATCACTCACCAAACAATCGTGCAAACATTCGGAACCAATTATGAATTTAGCACACAACATGCATTAATGAGTGAAAAAAAAGGAATCACAAGGTCTTTTAGGGTTGTAACTTGGCTTGGCTACAAGGAATGGTCATTTATCAAAGTCATTGAAACAAAATTTCCTACTTTTAGAGAGCACTCCCATCTTAATATCAAAACACTTCAAGACTTTAATCTTCTTGTTTTCTTTCTTTAGAGGAATCATTCAAATTTGAGCTTTTTGATGGCAATTCATGCCCAAATCCTTATCTTTTCATTTGCTTCTTTCTTTCAAGCTCTTTCATCAAACTACATTATTATTTTTCTTTCTTTTTCTCTCTCTTTTATTTTTCTTTTTCATGATGCCTCAATCCACCTTTTCCTCCCCAACTTTGAACACAACTAAACATGATAATTAGAAATTGCTCCCACACATCTAAGCCAAGGAACAATTGCGTAACCAAACTTACGATTGGGTTCAAAAAAATTTACAACAAAATTCCAAGATCCATTCCAAAAAAGTTTCTTTTATGCACAATATTTACACATTATACTTATTCACACAGATCTTGAAATGAAGGCTCAAAAGGGGGTTATCAAATACTCACTCACTCGCACGGTAGATTGATTAGTATTATTTGGTCAAGTGGTTTTTCTCAAAATACACAAAAATTACCTTAATCCTTTTCTTCCTTTTTAAAAAATTAACACACATGCATGATTTTAACATAATAAGAACGAGTTAACAATGAATGTCGGTATCCTGCATATATTCTGCAACGAGAGCTTCCCTTCAAAGGAAATGTTCTAAATGATTCAAAAATGAACAAGTATTTAAAAAAAAGTAATGCCTATAATTTCTCGCTGTCGCAACTGCGAAAAAGGGGCCGTCGGAAGCAAACAGACGAGTCGCCATCGAAGGTTATTTATCCCAAAGGGAGGGAAAGGAAACGATAGAAGAAAACCTAAAAAAATGGAAAAAGACAAGGTCGTTGCAACTAAATCTTGGGTTCGGGAGTCGGTTACGCAAGGGGAAGGTATGAGCACCCCTCACGTCTGTTGTACTCAACTGGATCCATGCTTATTATCTATAAAAAGGGTGAGTTATCTAAAAGCTACTTCTAAACGAGTGAGGGAAGAGAAAAAGAACACTTGATAGGATATCTTCGCCCTATGCCTAGGTATTCCCTCGTGCAATGGGAAAGTCAGAGTCAACGTAGTTTGGAAAACTATGGGTGATGGGGGGAAGGTTGCTCGCCAAGACATCTTCGTCTTGTGCCTATGTATCCTCATCTGGCATGAGAAATCAGAGCAAATGTGGTTCGGGAAACTACGGGTGATGGGGGGAAGGTTGCTCGCCAAGACATCGCCATCTTGTGCCTATGTATCCTAATTTGGTATGAGAAATCAGAGCAAACATAGTTCGGGTAACTAAACCATAGGTTGGTTAAGCGTTTTTATGAGTGATGCTAATCTCCCATTCCAACAGTTAGGGTCAATTCCTGTTTGCGGTAGAACAAAAAAGTAACGTAATTTTTTCTGAAAATGATTTGAGAATGATCCCGAAGGATAAAAAGGTTTGAATTTGGTTTGAGAGTTTTAGTGAAGTGAGTTGAATTTATTTGAGATTCACGTTGCACTAAGGACTATGACATAGGAGCGAATGCATCACATATCGCCCAAAGAGCATACACTAAACACTCTAGACAAGTAAGGAGAAACCACCCACTCATCATTTCCCACATACTTAAGGCTCGTGGCGTACAACGTTAATCATTCTTTATTAAGTGTCTTAGAGTTGTTTGAGAAAGAAGAGAAGACACAAAGAAAACACTAAAGGGAAACTGAAAATCCTAATGTTATCATACAAAATGGTCCTAAGATTAGGATGAAAGGGAAATCTACCTAATGTTATCATACAAAGGATTGAAAGCTTAATGTCTTTCCTACTCCCATCTTAAACAGAGGGACTAGGAATCCTAAGGGATCATGTGAGCAAGCACAAGTAAACACTACCCAATTTAATCACAAATGAAAAAAAGGTTGAAACTTAAACAAGTCTCAAAAAGAGAAGAGAAAGATGAAGAAGAAAGAAGAAGAAAGAAGAAAGTGCAAAACAAGATGAACAATCATGGTAGTTCAAAGTAAGAGGCATCAAGCAAACACACATCTCAACCATACAAGGTGAACACCCAAATCATGTTAATGTGAAATAAGAATGCATATATGTCAAACCATACTCAAAAATTAGAGGTTAATACAAAATGGAAAGACAAGGTGCCCAAACACACACAAGTGACTCAATGTCTAACAATAGGCATAATTAATCATCAAACAAATTGGGATAAAGTCAAATGAGATGTAAAACGAGTTAGGTCAGTAGCAACATCATATCATGTTCAAATGAATTCAAAGATTAGAAAAAGGGCACAAAAGTGTCAAACATACATCTTATCAAAACACAATCAATGACCACATAAAAACAATCATGTAACAAGCACCCCTCACAAGAATAAACATGGAAATTCAAGGCATGACTCCAAATGGGCAGCAACATGAACATGTATATCAATCCATCATTAACACATGAATCACAAAAAGAAATCTCAAACATCAAGCTCAAAGCATGTATAATGGTTAGGCAAACACCAACTATGATCATCTTCATGTATACGAGAATGGTACAAGGTAAAAATGGTCAAGCAATATATACCACAACATCAAGGTCAGAAACACGCTCAAATTATTCATATCACATTCATTCTTAAGGTATCACACAAGTTCAAAAAGTATTATGATAAAAATGTTGGACAAACATCATTCAAATCATCCATAACAAGGACAAGGAGTTTATGTGAACAGAAAGATGGGAAATGATAATAAAATGGACATCACATCATGAAAAGCAAACTCTCAAACATGTCATATAAATCATACAAGTGTTCACAAGCATCCATCAGGTCACACAAGAAAACACCTCAAGGGATTAGGTCAAGAACAAATAAAGAGCAAGCTCATAACACCCTCAACTTAAGAATTCAACCATAAATTGAAAAATAATCAAATGAAAGTGAAACCAAAACTCAAACCAATTTTAGACATCATTTTATCACATCAACAAATCATTTCAAACCTCACTTAAACACAAGTAAGCAAAGTGGATTCAAACTAGGTCAAACCTCATGCATACACAATCCAAAGCCAAGTCAAATTTTGGCATCAATCAAAAATAGGAAAATGACTTAATAAAATCCAATTAAATCCCCAAACTCATGTCATGCATGTTATGAATCAAATGTCAAAGTATCAAAACAAGAATAATAAGAGAACATCATCACATGCATCAAATAAGGCAAAGCAAACAACTAATCGAGCAATAATCGAGGGCCAAATAAAATCAAATGAAAATCATGCAAAGGGTGATCATCAAAACATCCAACTAGCACTCAAACATTTATCAAATAGGTGTCGAAGTGTGTGCAAAAGATTATGTCAAAAGTCAAATGAAAATGGTAAGAATTGAAGTCATGTTGCAAATTAGGTCAACCAAAGCACATTATACCATTAATTTAAAATAAAATATAAAAATAAAAATAAAAAATAATAATAAAAATTATGAAAAATTAAATAACATGTCAAAGGTCAGAAAAGTATTTTTGTTGATTTTTATCATGAGTTTATCAATTAAAAAATAAAATCAAAGTTAAAATGGAAATAAAAAAAGAGAGAAAAAAACAGAAGGGGTACAAAAGTAAACTGAAAATGAACTGCTCTCAGTTCAACATACATCTGGGCCCAAAAGGTGGGGAGTGTAAAAAGAAAAAATACATAGGGCCCTGTCCAAATCAAACAAGAACTCAGAAATCAAATGAAATGCAATGTTTCATTAATCTGAATAGACCCTTGACACGCCACGCAGACATACATGCAAGCATTCAACCCAGTCAACCATGCCACCTCAGACGCCGGAGCCCTAGCTCCGATCGTCTTCTCCGGTGAGCCTCATCAGTGACGACTACAAACACAATCAAAATAAAAAAAAACTTGACATGGTTTTGAAAGAAATTTTACAAGGAGTCCAAATCCGGTCTTATTTTTCATTTATAATGGCTTAAACAAGGTGAAAAGCAAACATGAAAAAAAAACACATACTGAAGCATCAATGAACAAGCACAACCCATACACAATCATAATCTATATCCACCCAAAAGTTCAAATGTGTAAAAAATAAAGCAAATGGACGTATAACATGAGAGAAAAATGAGAAGGAAAGTTACCTCAAAAATGAAAATCATGCAGCTCTAGGTCTTTCCTCAAGCTTCCACCAAACCTTCTCCTTTGAATCCTTGTGACTTATGGATGATGATGGTGGTGAGAAAATGAATGGAATGACCTTGAAGAATGAGATTCAAAGAAAAAGGTTTTTTAAGAGAAGTGAGAGTGTTTTAGGGTGTTGATTCTGATCCAGATGATCCTCTCTTGCCTATTAGGGTTTGTGTATCTTATATATGGTGGCTGGAGTGGTTAAAGCAAAAGTAATTGTGGTTAAACTTGTGTTTATTATTTTTGAGAAAATTCGAAAATGAAAAGTGGCTCGGGCAGCATGGTTCATGGTGATGGTATGGATGACATCCTTTGAGTGGAAAATAGGTAACCAGAGAGTGGAGGAGTGGAGGCAGGACCTTGTTGAGCAAGTTCTTGCATTTTGCCTCTTGCTTTATTTAGCATAACTTGCCTATGAAGGACATGATTAGTACATGGGTGGTTTGGCCATAAAAAGAAAAGTTTTTATGAACCAATGTGACACACCATGCGTATGAGATTGGAATGAATAGGTTGCTGCAAGATCATGTTGCATACATGCCACCAAAAATGCATCTTGAGATCATTGCATGTTGCCCATTTCATGTCATCATAAATCCATGCTCATGGCTCCAAATGATGAGATTTTGGGTTCAACATTAGGCATGTTTGTAAGTAACTTCCATGTTGAAAAAAATCTTGGGATTATGCTTAAAGGAACATGAAATAGTGGTTGGAAAACATGTCCAACATTTTGTCCCTATGAAGACTTTGGAAAAATTCTAAGTCATGAAAAATGGCAACTTAGACCCTCATCTTTGACATGCCACAACTTGGTGACTTTTGATCCAATGGATATGTTCTAGTAATGGATGGAAAGCTTGAAGAATGATCTTCAACTTTCATATTATGGAAAAATTAATTTGAGATCAAGAACTTAGTGAAAAATGACTTGGAAACTTGGTTGAAAAGTCTATCTAACAACTTGCCAAACTTAACATATTTGGGACCCTAATTTGGGAGCTTCATAACTTGAGTTCTACACATCCAATGGAGATGATCTAGTACTCAAAAGAAAGCTTGGAGAATGCTCTACAACTCTTATATTTTAGGAAAATTCATTTGAATCTTGTATCACCATGAAAGTAGGCTTGAAAGTAGATACCTCAAACTGATTTTTCTACACTTAGAAAAATTCTAAGTGTTGAAATGTCACAATCTCCATTTTTCCAGCTTTATCTCATCATATCTCATAAACCATGAATCTTTTGGACATGCCTCCTTTCATAAAACTGTAGTACATGATGTCCTCTTTAATTTGATAGCAAGTCTGCCTTCATTGGATCAAAAATAAGAAAGTTATAGAAGTTTCAAGATGGCCAGAATTAGGGTTTTCTACACTTAGAAAATTTTCCACCAAAACCCTAATTTAGTCAAACTCTTAATTTTATTTTTATCCTTGACTCTTCTTATTACAAACACATGAAATCACTTGAAAACATATATCATGCCCTTAATTGACCTTGATATCCAAGATCTTGACCTAATTGACTCACAATTGACTTTTGTTGACCAGATGAAACCCTAGGACCATTTCGACTGACTGAGACTCTTATGATGGCTTGTGATGACACATAACCCATGTATGGGACCCTTAAGATGTGTATTGAGCTTTAGAATCATGTCTTTCCCAAAGAACTAGCCACAAATCTCCTTTTGAACCAAAACCCTAGACAGTTATCCATGAGATAAGAGGAGGAGAATCAATGCTTGTGCTCTTGATTCAAGTGGTTGAGCGACATGTCTTGATGATAATGGAGACCTTCTGGTTTGAGATTTCCACAAATTTGAACTTGAGCTCTTGATTGAGCTTTGAAGATGAAGCTATTCCCTTGATTGTTGAGTAAGATACCTTGATCCCCTATCTAAGATCAACGTTATATACAAATGCTAATGCAAAATGGTATGAAACATAAGCCAAGATAAAAGAAAAGGATGGACAAATTTTGGGGTGCTAAACTCATACTCTACACAAGTTTCATTTCCATGCTTATTTTAGAAAGTGATAAAATGTACCTTGCGTGGTACCTTTACTCTATCATATCATTACCACTCAATTGCTTATTGGTTCATCAATCTTGACATTAGTTCACAAGTTCCTTCAAGTTTTCAACTTAGGACAACACAAAATCACAAATTCCACAAAATAACAATAAATAACTAAATAAATAAATAAAAACTACTCAAAACCAACATAATAACATAATACCAAAATTTGAAACAACCAAAACAATGGTGCTGCACACATGTTCCTCATCCTTCCAAGGATGATACAAAATAATCTAGAACAACAGAAACATAACCATAAAATCCTATGAGTTCAAACATAAATAAAAGAAAAAAAACTGAAATAACCCATGATCAACTAATAATCGGAGCTGGGCTCAGACCCAACTTCCCAAGTAGTCTCTCCACTGTCATTATCATCATCATCTCCATCGCCATCTGCAATAACATCATTAGTATCACCTGCATCTTCATCATCCCTATCCTTCTCATGCTGGGGGACCTGATCTCCCTGAGGTACCTGCCCCTCTGAAAATGAAAAGACATGTCCCCAGGCCAAGCTACATGCGCATCAAAGTCCTCCTGTGAAGGAAAAGGGTGCTCCTCCTACGGCTCACGCACCTGCAAATGTAAAGCTCTCATAGATGAATGCAAAAATGAAAAATCCCTTTGATGAGCCATATGTATATCCCATGTATAGATGCAGGCAACACACTCATCAAAGGCCTAGTCAACTGATGGACCGCCGTCATGCTGTTGTGGCTGATCATTTGTATAGATTGATGGTGGTGGTGGTGGTGGCTGGTCAACTCTAGGCATACAATGGCTCTTAATCCAAGTATCGGCCACAACCCCCTTAATGGTCTTATGGACCACACCCGGGATCAGGAGACCTGTCCACTAGCAGCGATAGCTCGGATCTCATCTGAAATGATATTCGCGACATCGACCTGCCTTTCCTCCAAGATGTAATACAACATGCAAGCAATGTCGACCCAAATCGAAGAGGTATGACTTCTTGGCCTAATGTTGTGCAGGACAAGAGTCATAAGGATCTGAGTCGTCGTGTTTATATCTCCCTTTTTCAGGATCTTCAGCCTACTCGCCGCATTCATCTCAAAACCACGTCCCGGGTGTGCCAAAGCCAAACAAACATTTTCCAGGTTCCAATTTCTTTAAGCCACCCTCCTATAATACGAGCACTGCTCTCCTTCAGCCAAAACCAGTAGATTAACCAAATATTCATTGATAGCATCCCTCGAGAATGAAACCTTCCTCCCTCTGACATAATTTCTGAAGATATACATTTGTCCTTCAGTAGGAATGGCGTTCTCGCAAAACTCACGCACAATCTCAAAGTCCAGCAATGTTGGAGGGGTTAGGAGATTTTGCCATCCATGGGCTTCAATAATGTTCTAACGGCCTCGAAATTCCCCTTGCAGGTTGATTCTAAAAATTCACTTTGTCCAGATACTTCTACGGGTCAACTACAAATATCTCCCTTGCTGCTCTGCTCCTAAGAACCTGTGGTTATCGAACTCCATAGGGGGCTTCCTCTGCTAAGAGCATTGGCCAGTGTTGAACTGTGCACATTTTGGAGCCATCTGCAATCAACGAAAACCAGACCAAAACATCACCAAATCGATTAAACCACTAGTAAGTAAATTCAAGAAAAATCATTAAAAACTCCATATCAACACCAAATAGCCACACAATTGTCGAAAATTAAAAAACGAAACTGCTCGTCTCATGGGTGCGCGCATGGCGCAGCCAGAGCCCGCTTAGCGCGCTCAGATATGGTAGCATATCCTGCTCAGTAACCTGAACATGCCCCTATCTACACAGTCAACAACAAGACACCAGATAACACATTTACAACAATCATACATTGAAAATAAAGCAAACAGGACATGGCAAGAATGGTGCGCTTAGCGCGGCCATGAGCCCGCTTAGCGCGCCTGTGAAAACTCAGAAAAACACAATTGCACCCGAGGTCAATCTATCCAATAAACGAAGCAATCACTCCCAAACCCATTGACTTTGACATGAAATTATACAAGATAACAGAAAACCAACCCTTTGGTACTTACAGAATCAACTTAAACCTAACCATAACAATTTAATCTAACAGTGTTAACACATCTACAAACTAACCACTTTATCATCAAACAAACTAATTCAACAACTCACAATCAAAACCTAAAATCATGCATTACAGAAAAACAAAATAAAACACAAGATGCAAACCTGGAGAGGAGATGAGACGAGGTTGGAAAATTTTCAATTGGAAAGCACAAGATAAATATGGGAGCAAGAGGGAATTGAGAATTGTGATTGCTGCTGGTCTGAGTGGAGAATGAGGGTTTTCAGAAACTCCTCTCTCTTTTTTAAAATGTTTTGACCAGGAGGCCCACCAAGGTTCCACTTAGGCCCACACTTGTCTGGGATGATTTTCACGACCGTGCTAAGCGGCCTCAGAGGCGTGTTAAGCACGCTCAATGAATCACAGTCAGACAAGTTGGCAATAACATGCACTCCCTGACTATTCTGCCCAATTAAATCAAAACAACAAATAAAATAGTTAAAACAACAAATACTTACAATGTTGGGGTGCCTCCCAACCAGCGCTTTATTTAACATCATATGAGCTCGACGGTCCCATGCGACCTCAAGGATCGTAAAAAAGCACTGTGGTGGTATTCCGCTCGAAATCACCACCAAGATGAATCTTTAGCCGCTGACCATTTACAGCCTAACTCTCATTTGACTGCGTTTCTGCGATGAGAATCACCCCATAGCTCTTGATCTCTCGAATCTGGAACAGACCACACCACTTTGATTTCAACTTTCCAGGGAATAATTTTAATCGAGATTTGAAAAGTAAGACCAGCTGTCCTACTTCGAACTGTTTAGTCACTATCTTCCTGTCATGGTAAGTTTTCACTCGGTCTTTGTATAGGTTGTTGGAGTCATACGCTTGGAGGCGCAATTCCTCCATTTCATGTAATTGAACCTTTCTTTTTTCTCTGCTCAGATTTGAATGAAAATTCAAAACTTTTAAGGCCCAAAATGCTTTATGCTCCAATTCTACCGACAAATGACAATTCTTACCATATACCATTTTGAAAGGTGTGAGACAAATCGAAGACTTGAAAGTTGTCCGATAGACCCACAAAGCATCATCAAGCTTGTTTGACTAATCTTTTCTAGAGGCTGACAATGTTTTCTCTAAAATCTTTTTAATTTATTGATTCAACACCTCCACTTGCCCATTAGCCTGTGGATGGTAGGGTGTTACAACTTTGTGCTTTATGCCATACTGCTCCAAGGCTTTTTCTAACTGAGTGTTGCAAAATTGGAATCCTCTATCACTTATCAACACTCTCTGAGTACAGAATCGAGAAAAAATGTTTTTTTATTTATAAAAATCGTATCACGGTTTTTCCATCTGCTTTAGCACATGTTATCGCTTCAACCCACTTGGATACATAGTCAACCGCGACCAAAATGTACTCATTGGAAAAAGATGATGGAAATAGGCCAACAAAGTCTATGCCCCGACAATCAAACATTTCAACTTCGAACATGTTTTGTAACGGCATTTCATTATGTTTTGAAATTCCACCCTTCCTTTGACATTTGTCATAACATTTTGTATGCGCATGCACATATTTGAACAAAGAAGGCTAATAAAAGCCCGATTGGAGGATTTTCGTTTTCGTTCTCCTATCGTTGAAATGCCCTCCATATAGAGAGTTGTGACAATGCCAAAGTATGTCATTACCTCTTCTTTCGACACACACATTCTCAAAATGTTATCAACACCAAGTTTAAACAAATGTGGTTCATCCCATACAAAATATTTGGCATCAGATAATTTTTTTTTTTGGTTACACATTAGACCTTCCGGTATCAATTCGGGGGCTTTGTCATTTGCCATGTCGAAAAACCAAGGTCTAACTTGCACCATATACAACTTTTCATCTGGAAATTATTCCTTGACTTCAATTTCATGCTTTGTTACCTCAACATTAACAAGGTGGGATAAGTGATCCTCCACCAAATTCTCGGATCCTTTTTGTCACGAATTTCCAAATCAAATTCTTGTAACAAAAGGACCCAACAAATTAGCCTTTGTTTTGAGTCCATCTTCGTAAGCAAATACTTAATCGCCGCATGATCCATGTAAACCACAACTTTAGACCTAATCAAATATGACCGAAATTTCTCCAATGCATACACTATCGCAAGCAACTCTTTTTTAGTTTTTGCATAGTTTACTTAAGCTTCATTTAAAATTTTTCTCATATAGTATATGGCATGAAAAATATTTGTTCTACATTGACCCAATACCGCACCTACAGCATAATCACTCGCGTCACACATGAGTTCAAAATCCATTTTTCAATTAGGAGCGATATTATGGGTGCGGTAGTCAAGCTTTGTTTTAAAGAATTAAATGCTATCATGCAATATTTATCAAATTCGAAGGAATTATCTTTGTTGAGGAAATTGCTCAAAGGCTTTGTGATTTTTGCGAAGTCCTTGGTAATCCTCTGATAGAACCCCGCATGACCAAGGAAGTTTCTTATACCCTTCACATTCAACGGTGGTGGCAATTTTTCAATAACGTCCATCTTGGCTTGATCCACTTCAAGGCCCTTTGAAGAAATTTTGTGGCCGGGCACAATTCCTTCGGTTACCATGAAATTACACTTCTCCTAGTTAACCACCAAGTTGGTTTCCACACACCTTTCTAATACCACATCCAAGTTTTTCAAACAAAGATAAAAAAATGGTCCAAAAATCGAGAAGTCATCCATAAAAACCTCAATTGTATTTTCAATCAAGTCAAAAAATATTGCTAGCATACACCGTTGAAAAGTTGCCGGTGCATTACACAAACCAAACGACATCCTCCTATAAGTGAAGATTCCAAAAGGGAAAGTGAAAGTCATTTTCTCATGGTCCTCCAGGTTCATAATAATTTGATTGTAATCTAGATAACCATCCAAAAAACAATAAAATTCTTGATCGGAAAGCCTCTAGAGCATTTGATCCATGAACGGGAGAGGAAAAAGATCTTTCCTCGTAGCTTGTTTTAGCCTACGGTAATTGATGCACATTTCCCACTCGGTCACAATTTTTGTAAGGATCAACTCATTTTCTCATTTCGGATAACCGACATCCCTCCTTTCTTCGATACCACTTGCACCAGGCTAACCCATGGACTATCGAAAATTGGGTAAATTATTCTGGCATCCATCATTTTCACCACTTCCTTCCTAACCACTTCTTTCATGGTAGGATTTAAGCGACGTTGCGGTTGATCCCTCGGTTTGAAATCGTCTTCCATGAATATTCAATGCATACAATAAGATGGACTTATTCTTTTCAAATCAGAAAGAGTCCACCCCATCACATCTTGATTCTTTTTCAAAACACCAAACAATTTTTTTTTCTCTTTCTTGGTTATCTCCTTGCTTATGGTCACCGGTTTATGTCGCTCATCATCAAGAAAGACATATTTAAGATGAGTGGGCAACACCTTCAATTCAAGTTTGATCTCTTTATTATTTTCTTTTTTCAAAATTTCCACTCTTTCTTTCAAGGGAGGAATTTCATCAAATTCTTCAAGTTCTCGCAAACATTTCTCAATCTCTTTTTCTTCATTCTCATTGATACTTTGAAGGGCATTTGTAAAAACTTTTTGCAATGGAGTGGGAACATGTAATTTCCATTTAACTTCTTCAAACACCTTTTTTGTTGCATCGATTCTAAAACAATCACCTTTGTCATTTGAATGCTTCATGGCTTCAAATAGATTAAAACAAAACTCCTCATCTTGTACGCTCACTTTCGTGAGACCGTCATCCATATCAATGGCCATTCAAGCGATTTTCATAAAATTTCTTCCAAGAATCAATAGAGCATCCTCATCCCCGTACATATCAATTAGCACAAAGTCTATGGGAAAAAATAATTTGTCTACCTTGACTAATACATCTTCTGCTACACCGTGAGGGCGAGTAAGGGATTTATCGGCAAGTTACAATGTCATTTGAGTAGCTCTCAACTTCATATGTCCTAACCTTTTCACAATGGACAAAGGTATCAAATTGGAAATAGATCCCAAATCGATCAACCCATTGCCAACATAGATATTTTCAATTAAAACCAGTAAAGTAACTCGTCCTGGGTCACTTTCTTTCTGTGAGAGAGTATGTTGAATGATAGCGCTACAACTAGTATCCACCATGATAGTTTCTTGATTTGTATACCTCTTCTTTTTCGTGAGAATATCCTTCATGAATTTTGCGTATTTTGGCATTTGATCCAATGCTTCGGAAAATGGAATATTGATTTGCAATTATTTAAAAATATCCATAAACTGAGTATAGTGCCTCGCACTATCTTTCTTTGACGGAGCATGTCGATATGGCAGATGTTGAATTAGAATATTGCTCATTTGTTGATCACGACTTAGTATGTCTAAATGATTTGTGAATGCAAGTGCACAGTCGGATCGCGTAGTTTTAAAGATTATCGAACCCAAAGGATGAAGAATCGATCTACCGTTATCTAATGCTACTACATAAATCTAAGGCTAATGGATTTCCTAATTGAGATGCGAGTAAGGAAATAAGAGCAAAATGAAATATAATTTAAATCATGATAATGCGAAATATCGGTATATAAATCTATCAATCATCGGGGGTTCAGTAATTCATGGGCGTTTAGTTTAAAAGGAAAAATTGTTATTTTGTAGAAAATACTCATTTAAAAGACTTTATCTCACACTCTCGTGTTTATTGACTTAGACTATACTCTCAAATAAGAATGAAGGCTCTTGCTCTCTCATTTGTATTTAAAAACACTTTATGAAAACAAGTAGATCCTAATTAACCCTAAAGCCCTCTCGCTGTATTTAAGACTAATGTTCAGTTTTAGCTACCCGGTTAAGATCTCAAACTCTCGCTTATTAATCTTAACCTTTGTTACCTTTTTACTCTCGTAACAAAAGTTATTAAGTTATTAAAAAGAAACTGAGACCAAAAGAATAAATCTGTTAAATTCACGCCATGATTTACTTAACCCTTTCCGACCAATCGTAATTACATACCGATATTAAAAGGTTTAGCCAAACATGACTTGCATGCTATTACAAAATCTAATCTTAATGCTAGACAGAAAATAAAAGGAATGCATAAAAATAACAATAACAATAAATAAATGGAACCTCACAATTACGAGGAATAGAAAAACACTTGGATTGGATTATGGAGGCCGGCTTGCAGTTCAGTACAAAGTTACAACCCGTAAATCAATCCTAATACTAATTGGCAATTGTTTATCAATGTGAAAAACAATTGCTTTATACAATATTCCTCTAAAAACTGTCTAAAACTAAGAACAAAATCTCTGAAGAAAAATAATGCGAAAACAGAAAATCAAAAGTGGCTCCCCGTTTCCAAAATCATTTGTGGCTTTTATAGTTGTTACTAGCGACGGTTACCCAAGAATTCAGGGAAAAACATGGAGAGAAGGCCAGAGAAAGAGTAGGGAGGCGTGGAGAAAATGTAGGGAGGAAGTGGCGTGTAAGTGGCACACGCCACTTCCCTTTCTTTTAGGAGTGGCAGTTGCCACTCTTCCTTCTTTCTAGGAGTGACACTCGCCACTCCCCTCTCTCTTTGGAAGGTGGCAGGCGACACACTTCCCTTGTATCTTCATGGTGGCAGGCGCCACTAGTGTGTGGTGGCCCCCACCTTATTTTTTTTCTTTCCTTTTCTATTCTTTCTTCTTCTTTTCTTTCCTTCCTATTTTCTTTCCATTTCTTTCGTTTTGTTTCTTCTTTTATTTCTTTAATCCATGTTTTCGATAACCTAAAAAACATAAGAGAATAGATGCGTAATAGAACATAAATCAGATAAAATAGTAATAATCGCAGATAAAATTCATGTAAGTCAAGTCAAATATACGATATAGTTTCGCATTATCAAACTCTCCCACACTTGAGCCTTTGCTTGTCCTCAAGCAAATAATACATATTAGGCATGGATCTTAACATGTCATAACACAAATCATACATTATTGTGAAACTTTCGTACGAAAGATAGGTACTGGATAGAAATACTAAGGATACCGTAATGACGCAAAATTACTGAGTGCAATCAAAAACTCCCTCTTTGTGTAGACAAGTTCGAATCATGTTATTATAACTCAGCCTATTCATTTTCACCTCTTTTTCATTCTCGCGCAATCACATTAAGTCCGTTATCCCTGCATGCCCATGGTAAGTAAACCTGATAGTGTTCATTGATCTCTTTTTCAAACCTTTTCACATTATTTTTCTTGTGCATTTTTAAATTTCAAGAGTCCGATCCGTTGGGCTAAATGATCGGGTAAGGACCACCTAACTTAGTAAGAGCATATCTTTCATTCACTTTTTCTATTAATTCTATTTGATTCGTATTTTTGAGATCAAACACGTATTTGCATCGGTTTATTAATTAGGTTGTGCTTTAGGATGGTATTGACTGCTAGTATAAACTAATCAAGAGGTTACTTTAAAATTTAAGGCCTTTGCATAATAAGTATTCAAATTCATCAGCAAATTCAGGGGGTTCAGGGTGTCAAGACGGTACCGATATTATCATTACTTTCCCAAGTCTCTCGAACTCAGTCTAAATCAAGCAATATACTTTCTGGGTTTGTGTCGTGCGTTAAACCGAAATTAAAGAATTTTTTTTGTTATGCCTCAAGAATTTGGTAGAATCCGATAAATGACGAAAACTATGTATAATGACTCGACGGTACATGAATTTGATTTTATTAACACTAAGACAAAAAGATTAAGCAGAAAATCAAAAATTTTAAAAATCTACCTAGAAAATAGTAAATAAAAGGGAAAATAATAAATAAAAGCGATAAAGCTTCCTCCCCCACACTTAAATCGAGCATTGTCCCCAATGCAACAGATTAAGGTAAAAAAGGAAGGTAGAACCTGGAAAGTCTTCTAACTAGACCGCATGACAATTCTTGGAAAAGAAAAAAATGAAAAGCATATAAAAGAAATTTAACTAACTAAATTAGAAAAATAAACATTAAAACCAAAAAGCGGGTTGTCTCCCACCAAGCGCTTTGTTTTATGTCGTAAGCTCGACATAATTCTAAATTCTACTAGTTTTAGGGATGAGTGTGCAACTCAGCAAGCTTTATACTGGCGAAGTAGTCTCTATTTTCAATGTTATAGTAATGTTTCAGGCGCTGCCCGTTAACTATGAACGGTTCACTAGATTTTCCTTTTATTTCTACTGCGCCATTTTGAAAAACTTTTGTTATCTCAAAGGGGCCAGACCACCTAGAACGAAGTTTTCCTGGGAAGAGTTTTAGTTGAGAGTTAAATAGGAGTACTACATCACCATCAGTAAACTCTTTCCTCGATATACGCTTATCATGCCACTTTTTAGTTCGTTCTTTATAGATGCGGGCATTTTCGTAAGCGTCTAACCTAAGCTCTTCTAGTTCATGGATGTCTAAAATTCTCTTTTCGCATGCGGCAGTAAAATCTAGGTTAAGGGTTTTAATGGCCTAATACACTTTATTCACTAATTCTATCGGCATGTGATATGATTTTCCATAAACTAGCTTAAATGGTGTGGTTCCTATTGGGGTCTTATAGGTTGTCCTATATGCCCACAGAGCTTCGTGTAATTTGGAAGACCAATCTTTCCTAGAGGTCGCAACTATTTTTTCTAAGATTTATTTAATTTCTCTATTTGGAACCTCTACTTGCCTGCTTGTTTGTGGGTGATAGGGTGTTGCTACACGGTGTCGGACTCCATATTTTGTTAAAAGGTTTTAGAAAATCCTTGAAATAAAATGAGAGCCACCATTGCTGATGACGAGTCTCGGCACACCAAATCTAGGAAAAATTATGTTCTTGAAAAGCCTAATCACTACTCGTGTATCATTTGTCGGAGAAGCTATAGCCTCGATCCATTTCAACACATAGTCAACAACAATGAGTATGTACTTGTTACCAAAATACGACGGGAATGGTCCCATGAAATCAATTATCCACATGTCAAAGACTTCTACTTCCATAATGCCTTTCATTGGCATTTCTTCGCGTCTAGAGATATTGCCGGTGCGTTGGCACCGGTCGCAGTTTATGATTGCAATATGGACATCTTTCCATAGAGTGGGCAAAAAAAGGTCGGATTGTAAGATCTTAGCGCAAGTCTTTGAAGTGCTTGCATGTCCTCCATAGGGAGTAGAATGACAGTGAGAGATTATATTTTCAACTTCGTCTTCGGAAACACATCGACGAAAGATACCATCGACACCTCTCTTGAAAAGCAAAGGTTCATCCCAATAATAGTGTTTAAGATCGTGAAAGAATTTTTTCTTTTGTTGGTAAGTTAAATCTGGTGGAAGAACTCCAGCTGCTAAGTAGTTGACAAAGTCAGCATGCCACAGCAGTGCGGTTTCAGTAAAGATCGCTTCCATGACTTCTTTTATTTTAGTCTCATTGTATATTAAAGATCGTTCAACCGTGTTTTCTAACTGAGCTCTGAGTCTCTCATAAGGAAAATCATCATTGATAGGAACTTGCTCAGGCTTAATATCCTCAATTCTCGATAAATGATCAACTACTACATTTTCAATACCTTTCTTGCCTTTGATTTCTAAATCAAATTCTTACAGTAGTAGTATCCATCTTAGGAGTCTCGGTTTGGCGTCCTTTTTACTCAATAGGTAACTGATTGCGGCATGATCGATATAGATAATTATTTTTGCTCCTACTAAGTAAGAACATAATTTATCCAAAGCGAACACGACAACTAGAAGTTCCTTTTCTGTGGTGGCGTAGTTCATTTACGCAGGGTCCAGGGTTCTACTGGCGTAATAAATCACATGAAGCTTTTTATCTTTTCTCTATCCTAGAACGACACCTACGACATAATCACTAGCGTCACACATAATTTCAAACGGTAACCTCCAATCAGGTGGTTGCATGATGGGCGCGGTAATGAGAGTTGTTTTTAACTGTTCAAAGGCTTTTTGGCATTTGTTATCAAAAATGAATTCAACGTCTTTCATTAGTAAGCCAGTCAGTGGTTTCGTAATTTTAGAGAAATCCTTAATGAATCGTCGGTAGAAACTGGCGTGTTCTAAGAAAATTCGTATTTCTCTTACGGTTTTAGGAGGTTGAAGGTTTTCTATAATTTCTATTTTTGCTTTATCTACTTCAATCCCCTTATTAGACACTATGTGTCCAAGTAAGATTCCTTGTCGGACCATGAAATGACATTTTTCCCAATTTAACATGAGACTTACTTTTACGCATCTTTCAAGTACCATTTCTAGGTTCGATAAACATCCTTCAAAAGTCTTCCTACAAACTGAAAAATCATCCATAAATACTTCCATGATGTCGTCTATAAAGTCAGCGAAGATTGACATCATGCATCTTTGGAATGTTGCGGGAGCGTTACATAATCCAAACGGCATTCGTCGATAGGAAAATGTACCATAAGGACAAGTGAAGGTTGTCTTTTCTTGGTCATCGGGATGAATAGGGATTTGAAAGAATCCTGAATAACCGTCTAAATAGCAGAAATAGGAGTGCTTAGCTAATCGCTCAAGCATTTGATCAATGAAAGGCAAAGGGAAATGATCCTTTCGAGTAGCTTTGTTCAATTTCCTATAATCAATAGACGTTCTACTTCCGGACACAACTCTTTGTGATATAGATTATCTTTTTTCGTTTTTAACAACTGTAACACCTCTCTTTTTTAGTACGACATGCATTGGGCTAATCCATTGACTGTCGAAGACCGGGTATATAATTCCTGCTTCTAACAACTTTTGTACTTCTTTCTTGACTACGTCGCTCAGAATGGGATTTATCCTTCTTTGATGTTCTCTAGAGGTCTTACAGTCTTCCTCTAGCATAATGCGATGCATACAGATAGAAGGACTTATTCCTTTCAGAACAAAAATGTTATAGCCTAGAGCAGATGGATATTTTCTTAAGACATGCAGTATTTCTTCGTTTCTATTTGTCCTAAGTTTGAGTTGACTAACATTGGTCATTCGAGCACGGTGTCTAGGAATTCATACCTTAAATTTTTTGGTAGTGTTTTAAGTTCTAAAGTCGGTTTCTTTGGGCAAGGCATATGATTGGGTGTCAGTGTTAGGCATTCACTTAGACTATCGTCTTAGTATTCACCACGCCAATTATCACCACTCTGAATAATAATTTTGTTCCGTCTACATTTCTCTTATGCTTTCATTGATGACATCTAGCAGACAACATGCATCGTCTATAGCTGGTGCCTGTAAGAATTGTGTCAAAATAAATTCGACTTTCTCTTCACCCACTTCGAAAGTTAGCTTACCTTTCTTTACATCTATAATGGCTCCGGTTGTAGCTAAGAATGACCTTTCTAATATGATAGGGGTGTTGGCATCCTTCTTTATGTCCATGATTATGAAATCAGTAGGGATATAGAATTGACCTATACGAACCATAACGTTTTCTAGTATCCCTATCAGGAACTTAACAGAATGATTGACCAGTTGTACAAACATCTTGGTTGGTCTTAATTCTCACATGTCAAGCCTTTTGCATATGGACAAGGGCATTAAGCTAATATTGGCTCCTAAGTCACATAGAGCTTTGTCTATGACAAATTTTCCAATTGCACAGGGTATGGAAAAACTACCTGGGTCTTTCAGTTTAGGAGGCATTTTGTTTTGGACTATTCCGCTACACTCAGCAGTAAGCGTAACGATTTCGTTATCCTCGATCGTTTTCTTATTTGATAAGATTTCTTTAAGAAACTTAGCATATGAAGACATTTGGGTGATAACTTCTGTAAAAGGTATTGTGATATTCAATTGTTTCAGAAGTTCAACGAATTTATTGAATTGCCCCATGCTCTTAGATTTAGCAAATCTTTGAGGATATGGAATGGGAGGTTTGTAAGGTGGTGGAGGAAAATATGGTTCTTCTTTTTCTGCAGCCTCTTAGTTACTACCTTCTTTCTCCTTCATGTTTTGTTTGTTTTTCTTCTCAGTTACTTTACCAGGATTTTGATACATAGCTGGATTCTCAAGTCTTGGGTCGGTTGGTACGTCTAATTTCATACCTCTTTGTAGTATGATAGCATTAGCATGTCCTTTTGGATTGGGTTGTGGCTGTCCAGGAAATGTGCCTGCAGGAGCAACAGTAGATGCTTGTTGTTGTGCCACTTGCAAAATGTGGGTTTCAAGCATTTTGTTGTGAGTGGCTAAAGCATCTACCTTGCTTGCTAATTGCTTAATTTGCTCACTAGTGTGTATGTTTTGATTCAGGAATTCTTTATTTGTTTGAGCCTGGGTGGCTATGAAGTTTTCCATCATTAATTTAAGGTTAGATTGCCTAGGAACATTTTGAGCAGCTACGACAGGTTTCTTATATCCTGGTGGTACACCAGGTGCTTGTCCAGATGCATACAATGCATTGTTGTTTTTGTACGAAAAGTTCAGATGGTTTTTCCAACCTGGGTTATAGTAATTTGAGTAAGGGTTTCCTTGAGCATTCACTTGGTATGTGGAAACTCCTGTCAAAAGTTGACATTCAGGGGCAGCGAGCCCAAGAACTCTGCATAACTCGCAGTTTGGAGCCACGGCAGCCACGCTGCCTGTAGGTGTTATGGTCAAACTTTCAATCTTTTGAGTGAGAGCATCTACCTTTGCATTGACTTGGTTAAGACTACTTATCTTGTAAATACCACTTTTCATTGGAGGTTTCTCTACTGAGGCTCTTTCACTTCCCCACTGATAGTGGTTTTGAGCCATACTTTTGATAAGTGTATAGGCCTTATTGTAGGGTTTATCCATTAGTGTGCCACCCGCGGTGGCATCTATTGTCAATCTTGTGTTGTACAAGAGACCATTGTAAAAGGTATGGATGATCAACCATTCTTCTAGACCGTGATGTGGGAAAAGTCTCATCATGTCCTTGTATCTTTCCCTTATTTTGAAAAGAGATTCATTGTCCTTCTGTTTGAATCCATTTATTTGGGCTCTTAGAATAGTTGTCTTGCTAGGTGGGAAATATTATGCTAAGAACACCTTATTCAACTTGTTCGACGTAGTGACAGATGCAGACGGTAGAGACTGGAGCCAAGCTCTAGCTCTATCTCTTAATGAGAAAGGGAAAAGACATAGTCTTATTGCTTCGGGGCTGACACCATTTGCTTTCATTGTGTCTGTGTATTGCAAGAGTACCGATAAATGTAAGTTTAGGTCCTCCGTAGGACTTCCAAAAAATTGGTTTTGTTGTACAGCTGACAACAATGAAGGTTTTAGCTTGAAGGTATTTGCCTCGACGGGAGGAGCAACAATACTGTTATGTGGCTCATCCTGCGAAGGGATGGTATAATACTTGAGAGGTCGATTCTAAGTTTCTTCAGCCATAAGTATTGGTAATTCTGGAAAGGGAATTTCAGATGGTGGAAGGTTATACTTAATTTGGAAATTGTTAATTCGGAGTCTTAAACTAATAAAATGCTCGATATCGACAATCGGTTGCTCAAGCTTCTCACCTTTAGGGCGAGTGTTTGGCATACAATCAACAACTTAAAATAGGGAAATAGTTGCCTTAGTCTACACTACGCAACACTAAAGTCACGATATCGACTTAATTGGTCCCCGACAACGGCGCCAAAAACTTGATCGCGACTTAGTATGTCTAAATGATTCGTGACTGCAAGTGCACAATCGGATCGCGTAGTCTTAAAGATTATCGAACCCAAAGGACCAAGAATCGATCTACCGTTATCTAATGCTACTACGTAAATCTAAGGCTAATGGATTTCTAAATTGAGATGCTAGTAAAGAAATAAGAGAAAATTGAAATATAATTTAAATCAAGATAATGCGAAATATCGGTATATAATTCTATCAATCATCGGGGGTTCAGTAATTCATGGGAGTTTAGTTTAAAAGGAAAAATTGTTATTCTGTAGAAAATACTCATTTAAAAGAATTTATCTTACGCTTTCGTGTTTATTGACTTAGACTATACTCTCAAATCAGAATCAAGGCTCTCGCTCTCTCATTTGTATTTAAAAGCACTTTTTGGAACCAAGTAGATCCTAATTAACCCTAAAGCGCTCTCACTGTATTTAAGACTAATGTTCAATTTCATCTATCCAGTTAAGACCTCAAACTCTCGCTTTATTGATCTTAACCTTTGTTACCTTTTTACTCTCGTAACAAGAGTTATTAAGTTATTAAAAAGAAACTGAGACCAGAAGAGTAAATCTGTTAAATTCACGGCATGATTTACTTAACCCCTTCCGACTGATTGTAATTACATACCGATATTAAAAGGTTTAGCCAAAAGTTGCTCCCTGTTTCCAAAACCGTTTGTGGCTTTTATAGTTGTTACTGGCGATGGTTACCCAAGAATCCAGGGCAAAACATGGAGAGAAGGCCGAAGAAAGAGTAGGGAAGAGTGGAGAAAACGTAGGGAGGAAGTGGCACACGCCACTTCCCTTTCTTTTAGGAGTGGCAGTTTCCACTCTTCCTTCTTTCTAGGAGTAGCACTCGTCACTCCCCTCTCTCTTTGGAAGGTGGCAGGCGCCACACTTCCCTTGTATCTTCATGGTGGCAGGCATAACACACATGTGGCAAGTGCCACTAGTGTGTGGTGGCCCCCATCTTATTTTTTTCTTTTCTTTTCTATTCTTTCTTCTTCTTTTCTTTCCTTCCTCTTTTCTTTCCATTTCTTTCATTTCTTTCTTCTTTTATTTCTTTAATCCATGTTTTCGATAACCTACAAAACATAAGAGAATATATGCATAATAGAACATAAATCAAATAAATAGTAATAATGGTAGATAAAATTCATGTAAGTCAAGTCAAATATACGATATAATTTCGCGTTATCACTTGTTCTTTCCCTTTCCTAGTCTTTTTTCAATTTTATGTTCTTTCATTCTCTTTTCTTCTTCCTCACTTTTTTTCAATTTCTCTTTTTCAACTAATTCTCCCTCAACATTTTTTTCTAATTGTTTCTAAGCAATGTCTTTTTCTTTTTCAACTAATCCCTCTTCTTCCAATACCTCCTCACCTATACCCATATCAATTTATCTACCATTTATAGTAAGAATAGCCTTGCAATGCTCTTTAGGATTAGCTTGAGTGTTAGCCGGAAACGACCCTTTGTGTTGGTCGGCCAATTGTTTTGATAATTGCCCCACATGTTTCTCAAGGTTCTTTATAGCCGCATCGGTGTTCTTTCGATTAGACATTGACATTTGCATGAATTGAGTGAGGGTGTCTTCCATATTTGAAGTTCCACTTTGAGCTTGTGGAGGTTGAGTGTAGTTTTGGTATTGTTGTTGGCGATTTGAAGTTCTGGCTTCTTGAGGCCTCCATGGTTGTTGTTGATAACCTTGATTGCCTTTTTGTTGATAATCTTATTGGTAAGGAGGTCGAGGTTGATACCCTGGATTTTGATTTCCTGCATAATTCGCCTCTTCCACAACTAGAGGAAAATATCCGGTAGGGTGATCTTCCTTACAAAGCTCACAACTCACCACTTGTGTTTGGTTGGTGGGAACTTCTCGCATTTCTTTGATTTATTGTGGTAGTTTTGACATTTTTTGTGTCAGTAACTCCACTTGTTATGAAAGTAACTTGTTTTGAGCGAGAATTGCATCATTTGTTCCCAATTCTATCATACTTGGCTTCCTTTGTGTTGTTCCACGATTATGATTTCCTTGGTGATCATTAAGTGCCGTCTTATCAATAATAGTTATTGCTTCTTCGAAACTCTTGGACATTAAAGATCCACCCAAATTAGCATCCAATAAAGTATTTTGGACCGATTGGAGACCATTTCGGAAGATGTGAACTTGAGTAAGGTCCTCAAAACCGTGACCCTTGAATTTTCTTAACATGGATTTGAACCTCTCCCAAGCTTCATTGAGAGATTCATTTTCGCCTTGAGAGAATACCGCAATTGTCGTCTTTGCCTTCATGAATCGATTATGTGGAAAAAATTTCCCAATTAAGGAATGCAGAAATAGTCTCTTGAACAACGACTCTTCTTCAGCTTTAGGCACTCCCGTTTCACCCACAATTTCATAGAATTTTGTGAGATGAGTGAAAGGATCCTCATGATCCATACCGGTGAAAGGATTTTGATATAAAAGTGCAAGAATTTTGGTTTTCATCTTAGAATGCCTCCCATTGTGGGTGTTGCTTGCAAACTGAGAATTATGGCTCGGACTGTTAGTGCATGGTACTGAAGCAGGAGATGGTGGAGGTGGTAAAGCTTCCATGATTAGCGTAACGAGTGGTGTGGATGAAGAAAATTCTCCTTGCTCTTGTCTTTGTCTAGCATATTTCCGTCTCCGTCTTGTTTTGCTATTGAGTCTACAAGCAGATCTCTAGATCAAAAATAAGTTCTTCTGTAGGCACCCTCCCTCGCCTAAACAAATTTTGCACACTAGCCAAACAAATCAAAAAGCACAATAAAATTAAAGAGGTAACAGATTCACAATTCAAATACCTTAAAATCACTAAACTATTGCAATGCTTGCAATATCCTACTTAACAATTCTCAGCAACGACACCATTTTGTTGAAAAGTATTTTTGGGGGTGTTTTATCATATCCACATGGATTGTACGCAAGATATGTCGATGCTAGTCATTCAATAGTTTAGCGTTCTAAGTAAAGAGTTTTCAAAAGATTGCTTGTTTTGTAACATAAGTTTGTTGCAAAGAGTAAATTAGGGCAAAGATGTTTTGTTTCAAGAAAAGCATGTCAAGATTAGATTTCGTTAATCCTTTTTAAACGTATCTGATTAATCAAGCATGTGAACTTAGTCTCGATCAATACAATCGCGTATCCTCTTGAGTCTGTTTATTTCTAAAGCGGGTCCGTGAATATTATTGTTTTAATCGCTATATGATTTCTCGAATTAGCAACCGAAACAATAAACATAAAGATTGATACAAAGCGAATATTAACTTTCAAATCTATGTCTAGAGTTTATTGGTTAATAGATGAAGAAATTAGATCAAGATTTGGAAAATACATATCTAGAGCGATTCAAACCATAAATACATCATTAAAAGCAAATATCTTCATCATCTATTAATCATAACCTTGTTTACATACAAAAGATCAAAAGAAATACATAAAAGCAAGATTAACTACCTCTAATCTTGACACAAAAGTGTTTAGCTATCCATCACCATGGCAGCTTGATCAACAAGTAAGAAAAGAAGCTTTCCTAGCATCAAAGTCGAAGAATCAAGGATTGATTTTCCAAAGATTTAATTCTCACTTCTCCTTGAGTTCCTAAGGTTTTTGACCTAGAAAACCCTTTCTATCTTTCAAAATGCTGAAAAGTGTAAAAAGTACAAGTGTTGTGAAATATCTTCAAGGGGAGATATTTATAGACAATGGTACTAAGTGGAGTAAGTGGCACCGCGCTAAATGCCCTTAGAGGCACGCTAAGCGCGGTCAGAAGAATGCAACAAATTTCCAAGAAGCACGCTAAGTGCAGTAGGAGCCCGCTTAGTGCGGTTTGAGACTTTAGCTATTGGAATTTTCAGGGGCGCGATGGTCTCGCGCTGAAAAGCTTGCTTAGCATGGTATGCCGACACAAAAACTTCAAAAATTGATTTTCAGGCCTTCTTTCCTTCACCAATTGTTCCTATCATAAAAAATAAGCAAGAAGCCCTGTCAAAGAACATCAAAATGATCAATATTCACAATATTTATACTAAAATCGGAAATTACCATTATGCACTTAAAACTACTAGATATTATACTAAAATATCAAGAAAAACCAATTGAAAGGGCCATAAAATCAAGTCAAAAGTATGCACAATTTGGCCCTTAACAATTGTGCAGTATATGTCGTCAGCCTGGAGCAACATCTGTATCATGATTTATCTTATCGTTTCAGTTGTTGTAACTTAATATTTTCATATATCGATGAATCTTTGTTACAATAATGTTAACAACAAACAACACATATCGTGAACTAACAACACACAAAACATACAACACATAAAATAACTAACTGAAAAGAAACATAAAACATTCCTAACTGATTACAACAATTAAACTAATTTCATTCGGTCCAAACATGACTTCCCTCACATCCTTGTCAGTCTTAACACAAACTCATCCACGCAGCCGATCAAGTCTCTCGATAGTTCAAATTTTCCCCCCTTCACCAATGTCTCCTTTTATCCACCGATTCAGCTCCCTCTTAAGTTGATTGAAACTTTGTACTTTCCAAAACAGCATGCCCATCAGAGGTTTCTCCCTCGAATAGACGAATTTTCCCCACCGACCACGATACATGTTATCAGTGAAATAAAGATATTAGATGATCTATGGAACTAAATGAACAAAGATATGATATGATCTATGGAACTACATGATCAGAACACATCTATTTATAGAAAAAAAATTAATTTCAAAGCAGTCTCCAGATAAATTGGCGACTCCTCTATGTGTATAATACCCAGTCGCCAATTGAATTGGAGACTTCATGAGGTGTCTCCAATCCAATTGGCGACTTCACTCATGCCCTAACAAAGGGTCGTCAATTGGTATGGCGCCTACATGCAATCAAAAACCCTAACTGGGATAGTCTAAGAAATATTTTAAAATATCGGGTATTTTAAAAAAAAAAATTTGAAAAAGTGGATTATTTAAGTAAAAAATTCCTTTTGAATTGTTTGATATATTGGGTATATTTGTTTTTAATTTAATTTTGTGGCACCACGGTATGAGTCTCTATCATTCCCTCAATATGATAAGTGAAATTTGAATTAAATGTAACTAGATTAAGATCCATTAACGAAATTTGAATTAAATGTAACTAGATTAAGATCCATTAACGTCAGCAATGCATAGTTGTAAATCATTTTTTATTAGTTTTTTTTATTGAATTTTATTTATGTTAAAGAATTTTTTGTATATATGATTCATAAATTTATATTATAATAGTTTATTATTAATTATATTAAGACTACAATATGAATTATTGACAAAAGAAGATTACATTTTAATTGAAAGAAAATATATATACTTGTAAGTTGAGTGACATCTATAATTTATTTTGAAAATTTAAATATTTCTAAATGATACCACTTATTATTTGCTTTTCTTTAATTTTGATTCTAATGATTTTTTTTGTACTTATATTTTTTTTTAATATTTAATTTTAAGTTGTTAATGATTCATATTTTTTTTTAGTAGTGAATAAAATTTTAATTTTATTTGCAATTGTAATCAAATAAAATTTTAACTATATTACAAATTTTTACAAATTTATGTCTATACTGCATAACATTAGTTATATGGTGAATATATGGTTTCAAATGCAAATTATTATATTATATTAATTTATTTTTAAAAAAATTATCTTAATTAATCATTAATAATATTTTAAAAAATTTATGTGATTTTGTTGTAGATATGAGTTGGAATATGATCATTCTTATTTTAGGCAATATAACCTCTATGTTTTTATTATATTCTCTATGGTTACTATTATAAATTTTAAAAAAAGGAAATTATAAATCACTTTAAGGAAACTCTATATTCGTATAGGTGAAAATAAATAATAATTTTATTGTTTGTCTTTAGTTGATTTGGCAAAATATTATGAAGAATATTGTAGTAGTGAAACATATAGATATGGTAAAAGAGCTTTGTACAAAAAAACATGACTCGAGGACGAGGCCATCAATCGAACCAAAAGGAAAGGCCAGGCAAAAGGGGAAAACTCGATAATGATCGAGGGAATGAGAAGAAGGAGAATGAAGGAAAGACTTATGTGAGTATTTAAGTGGAGATGATATCTCAAGCCATATATGAAAACCCTTCGCTTGAATTGAAGAACGCAACAATCGATCCAGGAGAAACTATGGTAACCAAATTCCAGCTAACGAAATGGCTATCAAATTTGTCACGCTCAAGATCGTTGAAGGAGAAATTGAAGTAGAAATTGAAGACACCGATATGGAATCTAAGGAAAAATTATGGGAATCCTCTCTTATTATGTATATGATAGGTAGAGATCTAAGAATGAATACAGTGAAACAATATATGATAAGATTCTTGAACTTTATTCAATTATGGTATATATTTTATCATGAGGGAGGTCTGGTGGTTCTATTATTCTGTGCAAGAAAGATACGGTTCAACCTTATTCTATCTTTTCTGGGGAAGGTTATCTTGGTATTCATTTTTGTTGGAAGGTCGGTCAATCTATCTAGTGAATGTTTATTCTTCTTGTTTGATTTCAAAGAAATGTCTTCTATGGAGCAAGTTGGTTGAGCTCAAGAACGTGTGGCCAGAGAGAGATTGGTGTGTGGCAGGGGACTTTAATGCAATGAAGAATGAGAGGGAGAGAAAGGGTTCTTTAGGTCAGTTTAAAAGAGAAGAAGCCACCAAATTTGCTTATTTTATTGGTGCTATGGATCTCATTGATGTTCCTGCTGCGGGTAGTAAGTTTACTTGGTATAAACCTAGTGGTAGAGAAATGAGTAGATTAGACCTCTTCTTGATTTTGGAGGCTCTTCTTCTAAACTGGAAGGTGGGTGCATAATTTGTGGGAAATAGAGACATTTTTTTACCACAAACCTATTTGGATCAAAGGTAATCGTCTGGACTGGAGACCCAAACCTTTCATATTATTTAATGCTTGGTTAGAGTATAAATAATTTCTTCCTTTTGTTTCTAGTGTTTGAAATTCTATGGTTATCAAGCAAAGGGTTGACTTTATCTTTTTAGAGAAACTGAAAGGGTTGAAAGCAGCGTTGAGGTCTTGGAACAAGGAGGTGTTTGGCATCCTTGATCTTAAAGTTGATAAGGTGGTTCTTCTAGTCAATGAGTTGGAATCTTTTGAGGCTTAAGATCGTATTGCTAATGTGGATTTTCATGATAAGAATCACATTGAAGCTAATGAGAATATGTGGCAGTTCATGGTCTTTAGAGAAGGCATTTTGAGACAACAGTCTAGACATAAATGGATTAAAGAAGGTGACTCTAATTATAGGTTTTTTCATCGAGTAGTGAAGCATATATTTAGGAGGAACAAGGTGGTGGATATCTTTACTAATGATGGCTATGAAGGTGAGATAATACTTAGAAGGGGGGGGGGGGGGGGGGGGGGGGGGGGGTTGAATAAGTATGGAAAATTAATACTTGAAAATAATCACACAATTATTTTTATCCTGGTTCGTTTAACAACTACTCCAGTCCACCCTTCCAGAGTGATTTGCCTTTCTCAACAAGGACTTAATCCACTATTAAATCAAACTGATTACAATAGTATCACCTAAGAACAACAGTTCTTAGTCTTCTCAAGAGCTACTGATTCTAACTGAATCCTCTTAAGGAATATCCTTTACAAACAATGTAAATAAATACAAGAGTTTTTAATGCTTCTATAAAGCTTTAATCACAACAGTGATTTTTCTCTTAAGTTTAAGTACAATGAGATTCTATGAAGAATAAGAATGAGAGCTTAGAGAATATTATGATTTCTTTTCAGCAAGTGTGTAACTGAAGAATAAAGTGAAGATCTCCTTTTATAGGCAGCTGAATCATGCAAGCTGAACGTTGAAAAGAGAGTCCCAAAAGGTCTGAGCCTTTTTGTCTTCACATCAACTGACCTTTCCTTGAAATAGATGACACAGAAAAATCCTTTTTGTCTGTGTAAGTGTGTCTAGCACAAATAAGGAAAGAGACGTTGAATAGTTCCAACGGATATATTCTTGAAAATACTTCTTCAGTTTCAGCAAGTTCTTCAGAGTCTGAATGGATCAGAGTCTTCTAATGAGATTCAGAACTATGCTGTATCAGAGTCTTCTGCAGCGTGTGTGCTTCTAGCGTGTTGATCATCAGAGCATTTTGACACAGAACTTCAGTACTTGGCAGCGTAGGTACTTTCAGAAACTTCTGTAGACTAATGCTTTGAGAAACTCTTCAATCAATATTCTTCTATACTTCTGATGCTTCAGCTTCAGATGCTTCTGATTATCTTCAGATGCTTCTGGCTCAGAATGTTCTGGAGCTTCTTTCTTCAGATCCTTCTGGAGACTACGCTCAGGATCTTCTGTGAGGAGCAAACAGATTCTTCTGTAAGGTGCATCTGGCGCTTCAGAGTCAGAATAACTTCTTGTATTCAAGGCAGATTCGCTTCTAGAGAGTTAATATAATTTCAATCTGCAGTAAAACTCTCAAACAAATTTTAGAGTATATAATTCTTAAATATAAATTTCCTAACAGTTATCATCAAAACAAAGAGTAATTATTAAGAACCAATTTGTGTTCTAACAATCTCCCCCTTTTTTGATGATGACAAAAAGTATCAGAAATTTTATTTAATTGAACATAAAGAATTATAACTCCCCCTGAGATGATGAATCTCCCCCTGAGATAAATATGAAAAAGGAATATAAACTTCCCTTTTTATTTTGAGTAATCTTCAGAGTCAGATCTTGTTTGTCTTGTAATAATTAAGGATCAGACTATCTTGCAGATATGAGATTCAGAGTTTGATAAAAGATAAATGATCTGAGAAACTCAGAGATTTTTGTATAGAGTGTTCTTATCAAATGTTCTGAAATAGTCAATTTAGATATTAGAAAGAGTAGATATGTCTGAAGATTCATTCTAGTGAAATTATATTAAATAGTTCAGATCTTTATTTTCTCCCCCTTTTTTGTCATAAGCAAAAAGTAAAAACTTTTAAAAAAGACAAATAAAAGGAACAAGAGCAGATAATTCAATGGAGAAAAACAAGTTGATTCATTTAATCATAACAGAGCAAAAGTACATTGGAAAATATCAGAAGATATAACAATAAAAAATTTAGCTGCAAAACAACAGATGCACAAATATGAGAAAAAAATCTAAGAGTGTTTTGACAAAAGCATCTTCAATAGGTCTGTGATCTCAGATTGTGATTGCTCTTGCTTTGACATCCACTTAGTCATTGTCTCATTCTTCTCATCTTGTTTAGACATCCACTCTGACATGTCCTCAGATTTCTTGTCTTGCTTCACCATCCAAGATCTTATTTCAGATTGACCAGCTTCCAGAGCAGCAATCTTGTCTCCAAAATCTGGATTTTCTGTCTTTATCTCTGATGAAGGAAATGGAGGTTCTGCATCCTGAACAGAGTCAATTGCCATAGGGTCTGGAGATCCTGAAGAGGGTTCTACCAGAGTCATAGTCAATGCATTGGCAGTTGGTTCTGGTGGAGGAGGAGGTGGAGGAGCATCCAAACAAAGCAGAGGTTCAGTCTTGTTGACAATCCAGAATTGAGTTCTTTCAGCTCTGAGCTTTGCATCATCAGAACAGATGTTCTTCAGATTAGAAGCTACAGTGTTGAATCTATTGAGAAATCCTTTCCAGATGATGTCAGTTTCATTTGCATCCATAGTTTCAGAACATCTTTTCTGAACAGTACCTAAAGACATCTGTATTTCTTGCAAAAACGTTTGAAATAAATGATCAATATTAAGTCTGGGTGGTGGTTTAAGCAAGGTTTCTAGAGTCATCTGTTTAGGTTTTGGAGTTGGTGGTATCAGTGATTTTGAGATGGAAATCAGAGGAGGGGGAACATATGGAATGAATGGAATTTCTGGTTTCTGAGGTAAGGATCTGTTTAAAGCATTAAGCAGATTTGGTTGAGGTCTTGTGCGTGGGTAAACAACATCAAAGAATGCATTGGAGTATGGTATGAAGGCAGAGTTTGATGGTTTATCAGATGCAACTGTGTTATCAGATGCAGGATGCAGAGCTGAAACAGCAGCTTTACCAGATGTAGCAGATATGGTGGCTAAGGATCCTTCATTGTTCATAGATTGAATATATGAAAGGATTACAGATGGAAGGGCCGGTCTGAGTTTCGGTTTCAGAGGTTTCAGGGGTTCAGAAGGCTCAACTCTATCATAAAAATCTTTCAGTTTGAAACCATAAGATAAATTATGATAAAGAGAAGACACTTGGGCACAAGATATTCCAGATGATGATGGATTGGAAGAAGGAGCAATCATCTCAGATGATGGTGCAGGTGGAGGCAAAGGGTCTGGAATGGTAGTTTTAGTAGGTAAGGTTGATTCAGGTTCAGTTTCATGTACAGGGTATTTGTCAGATGGATTAATTAGAAAATCAGGATGAATTTCTGATTCAGATGAATTGGAGGATGTAGTAGGCGTACAAGAGGTAGAAGAAACTTGAAATACTGTTTTTAATGGAGTGATATCAAGAACTTCTGTCTCAGGGATATGAGTAGGTTCTGAAGGGGTATCAGATTGTTGAGTAGGTGGTTCAGATGAAACAGGAGCAGAAGTTACTTTAGTGGGTTCAGAAGTAACAGGTGCTACGGGTTCAGAAGATGGAATTATTGATGGTGGTATGACAGAGTCTTTTTCTGGTTGATCTTCTGTGGTTTGTTTTTCTGGATGGTCAGAAGTTTTTGGTTGATTTTCTGTTTGTGGTTGAGCAGAGTTTTGTTTATCAGAAGTTTGTGATAGTTCTGATGGTTGTGGTTCTGTTTGTTGTGGTTCTGTTGGTTGTGGAACTGTTGGTGATGGACGTGGAGTGAAGTGTTTGATGTGTATTTTGGGTTGAGGTGGTTTTGATACAGAGGCAGTGGTTTGTTTTTGAGGTGAGACAGAACTAGGGGCAGCAACAGATGTTGTTTGAGTGACAGGTGGTTTGGGAACATACTTAATAGATGAATCATTAATAACAACAGTTTTAGAAATAGCAGAAGTCTTTGTACCTTTGAGTTTAATCCTCTTAGCAGATGCAGAGGCAGCTTCTCCAGAATCCTTTCTCTTTAAAAGATCCTTGGGATTCTCAGCAATCTTAGCCTTCTTCTGGACAGGTTCAGATTCTGCTGCAGGCTGAGATCTTTTCCTCTGAAGTGGAACTTCTTCTTCTTCTCCTGCATCTGGCAGTGGTTGCTTGACAAGTTGAAACACATTGGCTGGAACAGGCACTCCTTCCTTTTTACATTCCTCTATATACATCAGAACAATGTGTCTAGGTTCTTCAGCAAAGAATAGAGGAAAGTCAGATACTGGAACCCTTTTATTCAGATCAGACATATTTAACCTCTTTGGAGCAGTAGTGAGTTCATCTACAATCTTGAGTCTCAGAAGACTTTTGGTGTTCAGAGGCTTTCTCATAATGAACTCTAGTTCCTCTGTAACACCAGCATCATACAGAGCAGCCACTAAACCATTTTCAGTGAGAAGATCTGAGAGCAACCTTCCAAAAGGTATCCAAGTCCTGATCTTCTGGCCTTTTTCTTTTACAGACTCTCTGGATGCATTGATGTGATTCCACAGATGCATGAATAAAATGTAAGGAAGATCTACCTTGTTGCTCTGACTAAGGCAGTACATAAAATAGATCTGTTCATTGTTGACATAATCTGGGGAATTTGTTGACTTTCTGTGATGTATGCATCCCATGAAGATCTTGGCCCAGATCTTGTAATCAGGCTTCAGATCTTTGAATCTGTTAGAGGCTTGTCCAGCAGTCATAACTTCCTCATAAACTTCATCCATATCCACATGCCCAGCTGGCAAATGTGAAACACCATCTGTTTCTTCATAACCAATCAATCTTCTAATCAGATCTTCTGTGATGATAATCTCCTTTCCCAGCATAGATGATAAGATAAACTTGGGATACACAGATGCGTGAATCCAGAATTCCTTAACAAGTAGAGGGTAAACTGGTCCAAACAATCTATCAAAGTATTTCACCCAACCTTGAGCTCTAACAATGGAGCGAAAATCAAACCCATTGTCAGCTAGAGAATCAAATTCAACCATGGATTCACACAACACTTCTAATTTATCAATAGGTGTGAGAAGAGTTCTCTTGGGAGGAATATATGGAGCAGCACCTAGGTTATCTGAAGTCACAGCAGCCATTGTAGATTGAAACTGTGCAGTCGTTGATGAAGAAGACGCCATTGAAGAATGCTTTTTAGAACACTTAGGTTTTGAGTTTTTATGCAGAGAGAACAATAGATGAAAACGCATGTAAATTTTGAGAGTGAAAAGTGTGAAAGTGAATACACAACAAGTATTTATACTAACCACTTAGGCACACCAACAGTTAGAAAGAAACGCACGTTTGAGCAGCATTAAATGAAGAGAATAAAATCATTTCAAATAATAAATGCTTCTGACAAATTTTGGGGGGAAAACCAAGATATTTACTATTCAAATTTCACCTCAAACGTCTTTTCAGTTGTGTACACGCCACCTCTTCAGATTTTGTGGGACACGTGTTTGCTTGCATGCTGTTCTGAATTCTCTCAAGAAATGAAACGTTAGCCAACGTTCAGATCTTCTAAAGATGATTAGTTCAGATTTTCACATCAGAAATATTAATCAGAATAGAATGAATGAACAGAAGAAATACTTCAAAAGAATTAAGCATTTTTGCATCTGGAACAATTTGCTTCTGATAAATATCATTCTGGACAAAAATTCATACCAATATTTTTCAGAATAAAATTGAATCTATCTTCAACAAGGGGTTTTGTAAAAATATCTGCCCATTGATGATCTGTGTCAACAAAGGCTAAATTTATGATTCCCTTCTGAACATAGTCTCTGATGAAATGATGCTTAATTTCTATATGTTTTGCCTTAGAATGTAAAATGGGATTCTTGGACAAACATATAGCAGAAGTATTATCACAAAAGATAGAAATGTTACTCTCAAAAATTTGATAATCTTCTAGTTGACTTTTCATCCAGAGCATCTGCGTGCTACATCCAGCAGCAGCAATGTATTCAGCCTCTGTGGTTGAAAGTGCAATTGTGGGTTGCTTCTTGCTGTACCAGGAGATTAGATTTCTTCCTAGAAATTGACAACTTCCAGAAGTACTTTTTCTTTCCACTCTGTCTCCAGCATAGTCAGTATCATAGAATCCAACTAATTTGAAATCATCAGATTTTCTGTAACACAAACCCACATTAGAAGTACCTTTCAGATACCTTAGAATCCTCTTGACAGCTGTCAAGTGTGATTCTCTAGGATCTGATTGGAATCTAGCACACAGACAAACACTGAATAATATGTCAGGTCTAGAAGCAGTAAGATAGAGAAGAGAGCCAATCATACCTCTGTAGAGCTTCTGGTCTACTTTCTTACTTACCTCTTCTTTGCCAAGTGAGCTAGTAGGATGCATTGGAGTCTTTGCCACCTTGCTGTCAGACATGTTGAATTTCTTCAGAAGTTCTTTAACATACTTTGTTTGATGTATGTAGGTGCATTCTGGAGTTTGATTAACTTGAATTCCTAAAAAGAATCTGAGTTCTCCCATCATGCTCATTTCAAATTCTGCCTGCATACATGTAGCAAACTCCTTTCCAAGCATAATATTTGTTGATCCAAAAATAATATCATCTACATAAATTTAGCAAATTAGAAGATCTTTCTTTATGGTTTTACAGAATAAAGTTGTATCCACTTTGCCTCTGATAAAATTCTTCTCCAGAAGAAAATTACTCAATCTCTCATACCAAGCTCTGGGAGCTTGTTTTAATCCATATAGAGATTTCTTTAATTTGAAAACATGATCTGGAAATTTTTCATTTTCAAAACCAGGAGGTTGGTGGACATAAACTTCTTCTTCTATAATGCCATTAAGAAAGGCACTTTTAACATCCATCTGATACAGAGTGATGTTATTCTGTGCAGCAAAAGAAATAAGAAGGCGTATAGATTCTAACCTTGCCACTGGAGCATATGTCTCAGTGTAATCAATACCTTCTTGCTGACTGTATCCTTGAGCAACCAGCCTTGCCTTATTCCTTTCTACTTCTCCCTTTTCATTCAGCTTATTCCTGAAGACACATTTTGTTCCAATAACATTGAATCCTTTAGGTCTAGGAACCAGATCCCAAACTTCATTTCTGGTGAATTGATTCAGCTCTTCTTGCATAGCTATAATCCATTCATTATCTTCCAGAGACTCATCTACAGATGTTGGTTCTATCATTGACACTAAGCCAAATAAAGAAGATTCAGAAGTTCTGAGAAATGATCTTGTCCTTATTGGATCATCTTTCTTTCCAATTATCACATCTTCTGGATGAGAAGCTTTGATTCTGGAAGAAGATCCTCTGACAGTTGGTCTTTCAGAAATATGCAAGTTGTTTAGTTGGGAGGTCAAAGGTGTAGCATCTGGGGTTGCTTCAGATTCTTTGATTTTTGCCTTTTCTGCCTCTGATCCTTCAGAGTCTGTGAGAGTCACTTCTCTATCTGCAGAACTTTCAAACTGCTTTGGCTTTTCAGAGCCAAGCTTATCATCAAATCTAACATGAATAGATTCTTCCACAATCTGTGTTTCAGTATTGAATACTCTGTAGCCTTTAGAGCGTTCAGAATAACCAAGCATGAAACACTTCTGTGCTTTGGAATCAAACTTGTTCAGATTATCTTTAGTATTAAGCATAAAACAAATACATCCAAAACGATGAAAATAAGCAATGTTAGGCTTTCTGTTTCTCCACAATTCATAGGGAGTCTTTTTCAGAAGAGGTCTTACAGACACTCTGTTCTGAATATAACAAGCTGTGTTAATTGCTTCTGCCCAGAAATGTTTTGCCAGATTTGTCTCATTGATCATGGTTCTGGCCATTTCTTGCAATGTTCTATTTTTCCTCTCTACAACTCCATTTTGTTGTGGAGGTCTAGGGCAGGAGAAATCATGTGCAATGCCTTTTTCATAAAAATATTTTTCAAAATGTTTATTTTCAAATTCTCCACCATGATCACTTCTGACTTTAATAATTTTGGAATCTTTTTCAGTCTGGACTTGATTGCTGAAGTCAAAGAACACAGAATGAGACTCATCCTTGTGTTTTAGAAACTTTACCCATGTCCATCTGCTGTAGTCATCTACAATGACTAACCCATACTTCTTGCCTCTGATGGATGCAGTTTTCACTGGTCCAAACAGATCAATGTGAAGTAATTCCAATGGTCTGGAGGTAGAAACAACATTTTTTGATTTAAAATGTGATTTTGAAAATTTACCTCTTTGACATGCTTCACACAGAGCATCTGAGTTGAACTTCAACTTAGGAAGTCCTCTGACCAGATTGAGTTTATTAATCTGAGATATACGTCTCATATTAATATGCCCCAATCTTCTATGCTAGACCCATTGCTCATCATTCACATATAAGAGGCATTTTACATTTTGAACTTTAAGTTCTGAAAGGTTAATTTTATAAATGTTGTGTTTTCTCTTTCCACTGAATAGGATAGAACCATCCTTTTGACATACAGCTTTGCAACATTTTTGATTAAAGATTATATCATAACCATTGTCACTTAATTGACTTATGGACAATAGATTATGTTTCAATCCTTCAACTAACAGAACATTAGTAATAGAGGGAAGTTTACCATTTCCAATAGTGCCAGATCCAATGATCTTGCCCTTCTGGTTCCCTCCAAACTTCACGTCCCCTCCAGATCTAAGTTCCAGGCTTTGGAACATAGACCTTTCTCCTGTCATGTGTCGTGAGCATCCAGAGTCCAGGTACCATGATTGGTGTCCTGACCTTGCTGCTAAGAACATCTGCAACAGGAATTATTTTGTTTTTAGGTACCCAGATCTTCTTGGGTCCTTTGGGGTTAGTTGGTTTGTAGGTTTGTCTAAACTTCTGTTTTGCAACATAATGTTTATTCTGACTTGCCTTTGGTTTAAACACATAAGTACTCTTCTCAGAGCTTGTGTGTTTAATGTCATTCAAGTGACCAAATTTGAATTGAGAATACAGAGGTGTCTTCCTGATGAAAAGTTTGTCAACAGGTTTTGGATTGCTTCCAGATGAAGACTCATATCCAATGCCTCTTCTGTTGTTTCCACTAACACCATAGATCATGGAAGCCATCTTGCTTCTGTCTATGCTCTTAGTGAGAAACCTCTGAAAACTAGAGTCATATTTTTCTAAAATATTTTCACATGACTTAGTCTCAGATTCAGATTCTTGTTGAGTTCTATCAAAGTCATTTTTGATTTTTAAATTTATTTCTTTCTGCTCAACAAGTTCTGTTTTCAGAAGATCAATCTCAGATTCAAGATTGCTTTTCAGCTTCTTGTATTTGAGTTTGATGTTGTTATAACTTTTAAGAACTTCTGTTAAAACTTTAATGAGTTCTTCTTTGGTAAGTTTAGCCATTACCTCTTCTGCATCATCATCAGATTCTGATTCTGATTCATATCCTGAGGTACCTTCCTCTTGATCCTCTGTCCTGGCCATCAGTGCAACGTTTGCACATTCTTCTTCTGATTCAGAAGATGACTCACACTCATCTGAGTCATCCCATGTTGCCATCAAAACCTTCTTCTTTTTGTTGAACTTCTTCTTAGGTTTTTCTTTCAGAAGTTTGGGGCAGTCATTCTTGTAGTGCCCAGGTTCTTTGCACTCATAGCACACCACTTCTTTCTTGGCAGATCTTCTGTGACTAGAAGATTCCTTTCTGTTGTCAGATCTTCTAAAGTTGTTAAACTTCTTTCCCTTGTGCTTCCAGAGTTTGTTAATCCTTCTGGACAGCATGGATAACTCATCTTCTTCAGAAGAAGACTCTTCAGAGCTTTCTTGAATGACCTGCAAAGCTTTAGCAGTTTTGTTAGATTTTAAAGCTATGGATTTACCTTTATCTTTCTTCTGGGGTTCATCTTCCTCCAGCTCAATTTCATGGCTTCTCAAAGAATTGATAAGTTCTTCTAAAGAGATCTTGTTCAGATCTTTTGCCATCTTCAATGCAGTCACCATTGGTCTCCATCTGGTGGGAAGACTTCTGATGATCTTTTTGACATGATCTGGCGTTGAGTAGCCCTTGTCCAAAACTTTCAGACCAGCTGTAAGAATCTGAAATCTAGAAAACATAGTTTCTACATTTTCAGACTCTTCCATTTTAAATGCCTCATACTTCTGTATGAGCGCCAGAGCCTTGGTCTCTTTAACCTGAGAGTTTCCCTCATGAGTCATTTTGAGTGACTCAAACATGTTATGAGCAGTATCTCTGTTAGTAATCTTCTCATACTCAGTATGAGAGATTGCATTAAGCAATATGGTTCTGGCTTTGTGGTGATTCTTGAAATCTCTCTTCTGCACTTCAGTCATTGATTTTCTATCAATCTTTTTGCCATCCTCACCAGTAGGATGTTCATATCCATTAATGACCAAATCCCAAAGATCAGCATCATACCCAAGGAAAAAACTTTCTATTCTATCTTTCCAATAGTCAAATTTTTCTCCATCAAACATTGGAGGTTTGGTGCTGATCCTATCCCTCTCTTCATATTTATTGTTAATATTTGACATTGAATTATCAGCCATGATAACAAATAAATATATTTATCAAAGTATATCTCTCTGGATCTTTACTGACACTGTTAAGTGATAACACACTCAAAACCGGAGCTCTGATGCCAACTGAAGGTGAGATAATACTTAGAAGGGGGGGGGGGTTGAATAAGTATGGAAAATTAATACTTGAAAATAATCACACAATTATTTTTATCCTGGTTCGTTTAACAACTACTCCAGTCCACCCTTCCAGAGTGATTTGCCTTTCTCAACAAGGACTTAATCCACTATTAAATCAAACTAATTACAATAGTATCACCTAAGAACAAAGTTCTTAGTCTTCTCAAGAGCTACTGATTCTAACTGAATCCTCTTAAGGAATATCCTTTACAAACAATGTAAATTAAATACAAGAGTTTTTAATGCTTCTATAAAGCTTTAATCACAACAGTGATTTTTCTCTTAAGTTTAAGTACAATGAGATTCTATGAAGAATAAGAATGAGAGCTTAGAGAATATTATGATTTCTTTTCAGCAAGTGTGTAACTGAAGAATGAAGTGAAGATCTCTTTTTATAGGCAGCTGAATCATGCAAGCTGAACGTTGAAAAGAGAGTCCCAAAAGGTCTGAGCCTTTTTGTCTTCACATCAACTGACCTTTCCTTGAAATAGATGGCACAGAAAAATCCTTTTTATCTGTGTAAGTGTGTCTAGCACAAATAAGGAAAGAGACGTTGAATAGTTCCAACGGATATATTCTTGAAAATACTTCTTCAGTTTCAGCATGTTCTTCAGAGTCTGAATGGATCAGAGTCTTCTAATGAGATTCAGAACTATGTTGTATCAGAGTCTTCTGCAGCGTGTGTGCTTCTAGCATGTTGATCATCAGAGCATTTTGACACAGAACTTCAGTACTTGGCAGCGTAGGTACTTTCAGAAACTTCTGTAGACTAATGCTTTGAGAAACTCTTCAATCAATATTCTTATATACTTCTGATGCTTCAGCTTCAGATGCTTCTGATTATCTTCAGATGCTTCTGACTCAGAATGTTCTGGAGCTTCTTTCTTCAGATCCTTCTGGAGACTACGCTCAGGATCTTCTGTGAGGAGCAAACAAATTCTTCTGTAAGGTGCATCTGGCGCTTCAGAGTCAGAATAACTTCTTGTATTCAAGGCAGACTTGCTTCTAGAGAGTTAATATAATTTCAATCTGCAGTAAAACTCTCAAACAAATTTTAGAGTATATAATTCTTAAATATAAATTTCCTAACAGTTATCATCAAAACAAAGAGTAATTATTAAGAACCAATCTGTGTTCTAACAGGCTAGACATAGGAAGTCGGGGTAGTCAAGGACAAGATTAAAGATCATTTTATGGCTAGTGTTAAAGAACCATCAAACCATTGTCCAACTTTGAATGGTTTATTTTTCAATCAACTCTCTTTGGAAATGTGCCAACGACAAAAGTCCAAGTCCAGATGGATTCAACATGAACTGCTACAAAGCTTGTTGGGATATTCTTAAGACTGATGTTCTGAATTTTTTTAGGTTCTTCTTTCGCATCTCAAAGGCTCCTAAAGCGGTTAATGCCTCTTTCTTGATTCTTATACCAAAGAAGGAGAATCCTTAGTCCCTTGGTGATTATCGTCCTATTTGTTTAATCTCCAATATGTATAGGATTATTTATAAGCTATTGACTTCTATATTGAAATGAGTTATGGATGGTTTAATCTCTAAGCACCAATCGACTTTCCTTACTGGTCGTCACATTCAAGATGGTATTCTAGTGGTTAATGAAGTCTTGAATTTTGTAACTAGGAATAAGAAGGAATGTTTAGTGATTAAGTTGGATTTTCAAAAGGCGTTTGATTGCGTTTCTTGGGACTTCTTGAGATCTATGATGAAGTCGATGAATTTCGAGAATTGATGGCTCTTGTGGATGGAATATCTAGTTTTCACCAGTTCCATGTCTATTTTGGTGAATGGAAGTCCAAATTCATATTTTCTTATGGGGAGATGGTTGAGGCAAGGGGATCCCCTCTCCCCATACATTTTCTTATTGGTGGCTTAAGTTTTCGCAGGGTTCATGGCGCAAGCTTCTTGCTTGGGAGATTTTAAGAGTTTTCCTTTTAAGAGGGATTTGAGTTTTGATTTGCTCCAATTTTATGACGATACTATTCTTTTTTGTGATGGAACGTGGGATAATTTATGGAGTGTGAAAGCCTTTTTATAGAGTTTTGAATTGGTTTTAGGTCTCAAAATCAACTTAGCAAAAAATAAGATTTACGGCTTGAACTTGAAGGAGGATTTTATTGCAGCATCATCATCTTTCATATCTTTTGGGGTAGGATCTCTACTTTTCACCTTTCTAAGCATGGAGGTGGGTTTGAATCCGAGGAAGAAATCAACATGGAAGAATACAGTTTCTAAGATTCATTATAGGTTGGCTTCTTGGAAAGCTAAATTTATGTCTCAAGGAGGTCGTATAACGATGATAAACGCCGTGTTAACTAACATTCCAGTTTCTCCTTTTTTTTCTTTTTACAGAGCACCTAAGGCTGTAATTAAAGAGATAATTAACATCCAAAGGAATTTCCTTTAGGTGGAGATACAAATCATAGGAAATTTTGTTGGGTGGGTTGGAATTCGGTTTGTCGAAGTAAGAAGAAGGGAGGTCTAAGAATCAAACATTGCGGTCGTTTTAATCAAACTCTTTTGTGTAAATGGTTATGGAAGATAATTTTAGAACCTTCTCCTCTTTGGAAGGACCTTTTGATTTATAGATATGGAGATCTTGTTTATAAGATTTTTAGTTCATCCTCTCGTGTGTGGAAACAAAAGGATTCAATTTGGTGGCAAGATCTATTAAACATCTGTCTTGATCCTTTATCTCTTCTAAATTGATTCTCGAATTATATCTGCTGCAAATTGGGAATGTGGAATCTGATAAGTTTTTGAAACTCAAGATGGCTTGGTAATGATCTTCTTTCTTCTGCTTTTCCTCTCCTTTGCGACATTGCAACAAATCCGAAAGCCAAGGTGACCAATGATAAATTTTGGTTTAATGATGTGTGGCAATAGAGGCTTAACTTTTCTAAGGCAGATCTGAATCCTATTGAAACCTACCAATTGTTTGGTCTGCAGAATATTTTGATCAAAGTTACACCTCCTCAAAATATTGAAGATCAGTTTGTTTGGTGGCCAGCCAAGAGCCTTTTTTTGGTATGCAGTGCGTATGCGGTCTTATCATCTTCGCAAGATATTCTCGAGTCTCTTACATTTTCCAATATCCAGATTTTGTCTTTAGTTTGGAAATCTGAAATTCTAAGGAAAGTCCAAATTTTCTGTTGGAGACAATTGCTCAACCGTCTTCCTAATAAAGACCATTTTTGTCGTCGAGGAATACTTGCAGGTTTGAATAATCTTTATTGCGATTTTTCTCTCTTGTTGAGGAAAATGCAAACCATTTATTCTATTCCTATCAATTTAGTAAGAATATTTGTTTTATTGTGTTTCGTTGGATCCACATTGATTCGTTTGGCATGGTGGATAGTGTTTCAAACCACTTCATCTCTTTTCCTGCTACTTTGGTAAAGCTTTCAACAAGCATTTTGTTTGCTTGTTTTGGTGTAATGTTCGTTGGAACTTATGAAGGCGGCGAAACCTCATTATTTTTAAGCCAAAAGAGGGTGTTGTTTAGAATTGTATGGAAAATATTAAGAGATCTTGTTGGGAACTTTTTCAAGGTTTTTATGGGAAGTATCCCTTTTTTAGCTAGGAGGTTTGGCAGGATGATCCAACAAGTTGTTTGTTTTAGGTTCTTGTTTTTTTTCTTCTTGTTTCTCTTTGTGGGACTCCTTTTTTTTTAGTCCTTTTCCTTGTATTAAGGGTTGAGTACCCCTTATGCTTCTCATAATGCATTGTTGCTTATAAAAAAATTAGACATTTCAAATTCTGGCACACATATACCAGATGTCGAAACAAATGTCACAACACTGGGATCAAGACAGTTTGATCATATAAGTAAATATGCAGAAACTTAAATGGCACAAAGATGAAATAATACCAGTAGTTGTTAACCCAGTTCGGGGCAACTCACCTACATCTGGGGGCTACCAAGTCAGAAAAGAAATCCACTATGATAGTATTAGTCCAAAGCTAAACTCCCTCGTTTATAACTTATCACATAATCACTACTCGTGCTAACTTCTACCTAGAAACTCCTAGATATGAGAAACCCTTCTCACTTCCAACCAGTCACAAACTAGTGACAATTCAACAACACTAAAATAAAAGTGACACACTTCCAAGACAATACTTGGTTTTTCTTAAAAGCGTCAACTAAGAACAATACATTCTTGTTTAAAAGCTTTAGAGTGAACAATTAATAATGAACAATGAGTCAACTCAATGCATCAAACCCGATACAAGAGTGTCTTACAAACAAAACACACTAAACCCTAAAACACCACCAAGACACGGCTAATCCTAATTCTCCCAAGTTTTCTAATGTCCAAGTTGCAATAGGTTTAGCTCCTTTCTTTAAATAACTTTCAGAACTCGTGGGCGTGGGCTTCTTAAAGCGTAAATCATCAGAAATCAACTTTCAATTATTAGCATAATTTCTTGCACATTAATAGGAACAAAATACAAATTTTCCTAGAAAGTCTCCAAGATCCTTTTTGTGAAACCAAAACAAATCAACAATGTTCCTAAAATATCCTTACTTAGCTGCACTTGTATGTGAATTAAAATTATCCAGAATCTCATATTTTAAAATCAAATCTTCAAGGATTTAAAGTGCATAACTATTATGATGTTCTGGTATAACATGTCACAATATTTGTCAGAACATATGTCAAGAAAAGTAACAATAGATAATGTTGTACCATTTGGTCAAGATGTCATGACATCTTGCTCAACATCTGGCTGTGATACATGTTTTTCTAGATTAAATATGTTTTACCAAAATTGTTGCCAATCATAAAATCACAGACCTGACAATCTCCCCCTTTGGAAAGTTTTGGCTAAAACATCCTTTGTACAATAATTATGGAGAAGAGGAATAACACCACAAATATAAAACACAAGCTACATGAAAACATGTAAACTTTGTACAAACTGCAAACAGAAAGATATCAGAGATAAAATGCTGCTACAGATCCTAAGAGATTACAACTCCTTCAAATTCGAGAAATCTCCAGAGATCAGATGTCGAGACATGTGGTCAGTCTTCACATCAACACAGCTCCAACACAGTAACCTCAGACAGGTCCATTACTCCCCCTGTCACACATAACCAATACTTCCTCTCAAGGGAAAATCCAAATCACCAGAAAATCCAAACCATGAAATTTCCAAGTTCACACAACCCTCTCAAGAGGAATACCCAAATCATAAGACAAACAAACATTAGAAGCACATGCAGCAAGAGCCTCATTAGTAATACAGAGAACTAGAATAATAGATTACCATAGAGTAACCAAGGTTCCCCATAAACACATAATGTCAGAACATGTGGTTGCACATCATTGCACACATACACTACATTAATAGTAGCAACATAAGCATGACAAATTGACATGCTCCCCCTAAATGGTTGCATACAGCAAGAAACACCAATAGACTTCTTTTCCCTTAGCAGTAGTACAGTCCTACACAATGTTAGTCAATATGTCAAGATAAGTGACATGACATCAGGACAAACAAAATCAACCTCAACACTTTACTCCCCCATTTTAACCAAAAATTGACAAAAATAGAGAAAATGTAAACAAAAAGGGAGACACACACTAGCAATGGAAACAAACAGTTCTAATAGAAACAAACAGAAACACAAAATAACTGATGGAAGCAAACAATGTTAGGAAATGATTACAACAAACACCAACAAAAACAACAAACATAGAGTCTTTATCTTTGGATCCAACTATCCATTCCAACCACCTGAGTTAATGAAATTAATCCAATCTTCATCAGAATCCGTGTCAGAGTCATGTAATTGAGCATGACTTTTCTTGAAGGACTTCATCTTTATCACAGACTTTTTTCTCTGTCCTAGATGCTCCAGTATATGATCCAACATATGTCATAACTTTGGACTCCATCTTGTTTGGATCCATACTCTAATCCTTCTTGGCTTCCAATAACTGACCCTTTTCAGCATCAACATTTTTGGAGGACTGGCTCATGTTGAAAGCAACTTGGTAGTAGGAAAAAGTAGTAAGGTTTTGTATTTTAATAAAAAAACCTTGCTTGTATCGCCTGATCATTCAAGGAGAGAATTTTTGAAGGAGATGTAATTATCCTTGTTATCAGAGCACCGCTCACATATGAGAAAGACACTATTTTGTTCGTCTTTCTCTCTTTCCAAGCTTTTACTACAACATTTGAAAAGACAATCTCTATGTCATTCAAAACTGTTTTTCTTGAAATTCTGTAATTGCTATAACTCTTCATTAATACAAGTTCTCAAAACACCCTTGACAAAATGATGACCGGTCACAATGACCTTGTCCTACTGACCATAATGAATTCCTTGACTATCCTAATTGTAACCAGCTTGTCGCATTACGATGTCATGACATTCTGTTTAACATTGTATTCTTTTAGCATCCAACTTAACTCAAAGCAACACCTTCCTCGACATTGTACTTAGCCTTAGAGAAAGGCCAGGATGCATAAAATATATAATTTATGATCCAAGAGAGAAGATTATTTCTCAATGAAGAAACATCCTTAGACCAAACCAGAAGCACACACAGCAGAATAAAAAATAGAAACCAAACATCAACACCACACATCAAGAACCACTAAAACACTGTCAAGACATCTTTTCTGACATCACAGAACCAGTGCATTCAAGCATAATGGAAACACATAAATGGAAGCATAAAATGCAGTTGGAAACAAACAAAACTCAGATGGAAACACACATTCTTGATCATCTTCATATGATCTTCCACCTCTTGCCCCTGTTAAAGATCTTTCTACACTTCTTGTTGTCGTCACGTGTTTTAGAGTGTTGACAATGAACTCCCTTGCCACAACCTGAAAACATGTCTTCTTCAAACCGGCCCTTCTACCTTGTAGAGATCTTTTGTTCCATCCCTTAACAATGGCAACTTTATTAGGCTTATCATGCCTCAGAGAATAGAGGAAAGATACAATATTTGTTGCATTCCTCCACGCTTGTAATTGCTATAAATCCTTAATAGGGAAAGTGCATATCTCGATGCTTATGTTCTTAAATTGATTTGCATATAAGGCTTTAGTAAATATAATAGTCAGTTGTTCCTTAGTATCCACATGCTCCAAAATAACAACCTTGCATTCAACAAGATTCCTGATTAGTTGATTAGGACTATTAAGGTTCTTGTTCGAGCCATGTTGCATGAGATATCTGATAAAATTCAGATCTTCAAAATGTAATGTCATGACATCCTGCTTAACATTATATTCCTCCAACATATGTTTCATCCACACTAGTTGAGAGTAACCTCATCTTGTTTCACCATATTCAACTTCAACAATGTTCCCAGAAGCACATCCATTAGCATTGTAAAATTCTTTTATCATGAAATTAGTGTTGTGAAAGTAGAACACACCATAAACACTTGTTCCAATGATGCAATTCAATATCTTCTTTTCTTGAATAATATGACTCATCCTTGGTTCAAGCTTAGAAATAAGACACGAGTTTGATATTTTCTTTGTAAATTCAGTGATGTTGTCTTCAATAGGGTGTCTTCCAATTATTTCCTTAGATTGTTCTATATAAACTCTAATAGAGAGACCTGTTGTGACTTGAGAGTTTTCTGACATAATGCTAGTGAAATTGCAGTTTTCTACTCTTCCTGCCTCATCAGTCTGCCCAGAGGATATTTTAACATTGACTTCAACATCCATCCTTTTCTCAGTAATTGAGTCATCACTTACCCCACTGATAGATTCCATTGTTATTCCAGTTCTGGAGTTTAAAACTCTATAAGCTCTGCTACTTGAAGAGTATCCCATAAATATCCCTTTATCACTTATGAGAGCTATCTTACAATTTTTATCTTTTTCATTCAAGAAATAAAATTTACTTCCAAAGATATGAAAGTATTTGACTGTAGGTTTCCTTCCTTTTCGTAGCTCATAGAGAGTGGTTGAAGTAGCTCCTCTCAAAGTGACCCTATTATGAATGTAACATGTAATATTCATAGCCTCAACCCAAAAGTCATATGGCAATTACTTATCATGAAACATGACTCTAGCTTACTCTTGTATATCCCTAGTCTTTTGCTCAATAATTCCATCTTGCTGAGAAGAAAATTGATAACTGATATCTTCATAAGCACAAAATTCAGAGAATTTAGCATCCTTAAACTCTTTGTCATGTTAGCTTCTAACCTTGACAATCACATTATTCTTCTCCTCTTGAATACTTTGACACAAATCTTTGAAGACTTCAAAAGTGTCTGATTTTTCTCTAAGAAAGTTCATCTATGTAAACCTAGAAAAATCATCTATAACCACACAAATATAAATCTTTCCATCCAAGCTTTATATCTGCATTGGTCCAATTAAATCCATATGGAGAAGTTCCAACACTCTAGAAGTAGCCTGATATTGCAACATTGAGTGTGACATCGTGGTTTTCTTCTTAATTTCACAATCACAACAGAATTTCCTTTCTTCAATCTTAAGTTCTGACATTCCTCTGATGACTCTTTCAGATATGATTTCCTTCATTCTTTTGAGGTGAAGGTGTCTAAGTTTCTGGTGCCATAGCTTAAATTCATCCTCCTTGGTGTTTAAACATGTTGAAGAAGAATAAGCAGTTATTTGAGGTCCCCACATATAACAGTTGTTTTTAGACCTTATACCCTTCACCAGAATAACATATTTCTCATTTTTTTTACCAAACACTCTGATTTTGAGAAATTAACCCAAAAACCTTGATCATATAGCTGACTAATGCTAATAAGATTAGCAGTTAATTCTTTCACAAGAAGAACATCTTCTAAATTAGGAGAACCTGCACACACCAATTTTGCCACTCCTTTAATTTCTCCTTTAGATCCATCACCAAACCTGATAGGTACCCGTGGGATGAGATTTGATATCTATCAACCAATTTTTAACCCCTGTCATATGTCTAGAGCATCCACTATCAAAGTACCAATCTTCTCTAGTTGAAGCTCTCAAGGAAGTATGAGCTATAAGGTTAACATTCTTATCTTTTAACACTTCTCTTTTTTTCTCACTTGATTAGCCTTAGAATGAGCTGAAGATTGTTGATCTCCATACAATTTATAACAACAATACTTTATATGACCATACTCACCACAGTAAAGACATCTCCAAGTAGGGGTGTACAAAACAACCGGTTATTGTTAACAAAATTAGTATCCAAATTGTTCTACTTTTAAAAATTCAAACCAAATGCTAAAATATAAATGTGGTTATCCATTTTGTTACCAAAATATAAACTGGTTTCCACAATAATAATGTGGTTTAGTTATTAGGTATCTAATTTTTATTATTTGTTAAATTGATATGTTTGTCTCATTTCATGTTTCGTCATATACACGTAATAAACCAAATTTATATTTTGAACTATTTTAAAGTTAATTTTTTTGAATTTCATAAAAAAAATTATTTTACAAAAAATTCAGAATTTTGTTTTTCAAAATGAATAAAAATTAATTCTATTACTACGAATTATTTGTAGCTTATTCTGCATAATGATTATTAAAATTGGTGAGAGTTCACGTATAACCAAGAAAGCATTATGCTGATTAAATTAATTCTATTACGACAATTGCATAACGGTAATTAACAAAATCATTATAACTACAATACACGTTCAATTTTCACATAATATAAACCAATTGTTTTTTAAAATGTTTTTTTTTAATTTTCAAAGAAAAAACATTTTAAAACCTTATTAAACTTGTTTAAGTATTTAAATTTAAGAATTGATATAATTTAAAGGAAGTAAAATTTAAATTTAACTAAATAATTTGGATTAAAATCAAAATCCATTTAACACTGGTTTTAAACCGATTCAGAATAAGTGGTTTGGTTTATAAACCAAAACCATGAAAATGGATTGGTTTATAAACCATAACCATAAAAATGAATTGGTTCATATTAAATGGTTATCCATGCACCCCCTATCTCCAATTAGATTGATATTTATTTGGAGTCTCATCATGACTGCCGGGATGTTGTAACATGTGGTTAGACATTATTTTCTTCTTCTAATTTTCCAATTCAGCTAGAACATATCTAGATCTTCATAGAGTTCATTTTCATCATAAGCTTCTACTTCATCATCCTATTTTCCAGAGAGAGCGGTCACAAGTTTGACTGTCTCGGAGTTATATTCATCTTCTGACTCATCATTATCAGACTAAGATACAGACAAACCTAATTTTTGTTTCTTGAGATAGGTGAGACATTCTGGCTTGATGTGACCAAAAATCCTCACGCTCATAATATTGTATGCCTTTTCTTTGATTTGAATTCTCTTCAGTCCTGGCATTCTTTTGAGAGTCATTATTATTTATGATGTCAAATGTGATGTTCTTGACATCTGCTCTTCCTTTTCTGTTCATACTCTTCAGAATTCTGTTGAATTGCTTTCCAAATAATACAATGGCATTTGACAGTCCTTCATCAATATCTCGGTCAGCTTAACCCTCTTTATCTTCAGTGTTGGAGATAAAGCTTATGCTCTTGTTCTTCTTCTCATACTTGTCACTAATAGCCATTTAAAAACTTTTAAGTGAACTAACAAGTTCATCAACTTTTATGTTGTTGATATCTTGAGCTTCTTTAATGGCAGTTACTTTCATATCAAACCTCTTGGGGAGAGACCTGCAGATCTTTCTAACCAGCTTTTGTTCTGATATTTTCTCTCCTAAAGCACTAAAGGCATTGGCTATTTCAAGAACATTCTTGTGAAAGTCATGAATACTCTCACCCTCCATCATCTTTAGATTTTCAAACTTGGTTGTCAGCAGCTAAAGTCTGGACAACTTCACCTTAGATGTGCCTTCATGAGTTGTCTTGAGAATTTCCTAAGCATCCTTAGCTATAGTGCAGGTGTTGATAAAAAAAACATATTTTTGTCAACTCCATTGAATAAAACATTCAAGGCTTTGGAGTTTCCAAGAGCAGTTTTATCTTCCTCCTTGGTCCAGCCATCTTCTGGCTTCAAGATCTCCTTCCCATCTTTATCTTTAACCACAGGGTGCTCCCAACTCTTGATGATAGCCTTCCAAGTTTTGCTATCCATAGATTTAAAAAAAAATCCACCATACATGCCTTTCAACAGTCATAGTTAGCATCATCTAAGACTAGGGGCCTGTTAACATTTCCTCCTCCTCCCTTGCCCATAGTACAGGAATACAAACTCCCTAGAGCTCACCCAAAAACAGAACATGGTGATCTGCTCTGACGCCAATTGAAATTTTGGCACGTAGATACCAGTTGTCAAGACAAATGTCACAACACTGGGATCAAGGCAGTTCGGTCACAAAATTAAATATGCAGAAACTTAAATGACAGAAAGATAAAATAACACCAGTAGTTGTTAACCCAGTTCGGAGCAACTCACCTACATCTGGGGGCTACCAAACTAGGAAAAAAATCCATTATAATATATTAGTTCAAGGCTAAACTCCATCATTAACAACTTATCACCTAATTACTACTCGTGCTAACTTCTACCTAGAAACTCCTAGATATGAGAAACCCTTCTCACTTCCTACTAGTCACAAACTAGTGATAATTCAACAACACCAAAATAAAAGTGACACACTTCCAAGATAATAATTGGTTTTGATTAAAAGCTTCAATTAAGAATAATACACTCTTTCTTAAAAGTTTTAGAGTGAACAATTAACAATGAACAATCAGTCAACTCAATGCATCAAACGTGATACAAGAGCGACATACAAACAAAACACACTAAACCCTAAAACACCACCAAGACACGGCTAATCCTAATTCTCCCAATTTTTCCAATGTCCAAGTTGCAATAGGTTTAGCTCCTTTCTTTAAATAGCCTTTAGACCTCGTGGGCTTGGGCTCCTTGAAGCGTAAATCATCAGGAATCAGCTTTCAATTATTAGCATAATTTCCTGCACAATAATATGAACAAAGTTTCCTAAAAAGTCTCCAAGATCCTTTTTGTGAAACCAAGACAAATCTGCAATGTTCCTAAAATATCCTTGGTTAACTGCACTTATATGAGAATTAAAATCATCCAGAATCTCATATTTTAAAATCAAATCTTCAAGGATTTAAATTGCAGAACTATTCTAATGTTCCGGTATAACATGTCACAACATCTGTTAGAACATCTGTCAAGAAAAGTAACAGCAGACTCTGCTGTACCAGTTGGTCAAAATGTCATGACATCTTACTCAACATCTAGCTGTGATACATGTTTTTTCTAAATTAAACATGTTTTATCAAAATTGTTGCCAATCATAAAATCACATACCTAACAATATTAATTTATTATTTTTATAAATATATATTTATAATGCATGTTACGGGCTAAAAATAAATTCTAATAGAAAAAAAGGCACATGTTGGGTTCATGAGGTGTTTTGAATTAAAGTTGTTGTTCTTAATTAGTGCTTGGATTTTATTGAATTTATGCAAACCCTTTTTGTGCAAAATAATATCCAAAACAAATCTACATTGGCGTTAGATTATTAATGCACCACTCATAAACTGCACGATTATCCTAAATTGTTACCATGTTGTTAAGCTTTATGTAGGTCAAATCAAATGGTTGATATATGGGAGCAACATATATGCGTAATACATGAATTTTCTTGTTGCTTTTAAAATTAATAGAAGGAAAAAATATGTTATAATCATATGTATTATTGAACTTTATTAGGTAACTAGATATTTGTGGACATTTTTATTCGACCTAATATTTATGTGGTTTGTTTCCATATAAACAATGGGATCTATTTAATTTTTTATTTTATTTTTAATAAAGCCTCATATATGGAAGATATTACAAAAGAGGGTCAAGCCATTAATCCATCAAAATGAAAAAAAATTTAAAGAAAGATATGGTTAGTCTATTTTATACAAAGTTCTTCATAATGGTTAAGATGAATGAACTAAAAAATGGTTTAAAAAATCCATTAATCCATAAGAAGGAAGAAAATTTAAAGAAATGAATGGTTAGTCTATTTGTACAAAGTCCTTCGTAATAATGGTTAAGGGGAAAGAACTAAAAAATGGTTAGAGAATTCAATGAGATCAAGATTAGGAAGAAAGTACCCATAAGTGTTCATTTCTCTACAAATGTGAGAAATGTAAAAGTGTCTATTGCAAAAAAATCTTGTGCAAATATTCCACTTGTTTCTTACTTGTCAAGGCACCAAAGAAGGCTTGCACCACAATATTGTAATCAATTTTAATTCAAAGTTTGGCCCAATTTTTTTTCCATTGTAATTTCCATAGCTCTAAGAATTGCAAAATATTCAGCAAGAGTTGAAGATAGCCAGGTGATTTACTTAGCAAAGAATAAGATGAAATCTCCATGATCATCTAGAAATATTCCACCACAACCAGATGAGAGAAGGGCATGATTGTAGGCACCATCACAATTACACTTTATCCAATCAAAAAGAAGAGGGTGCAAAATTACTTCTATGATATGAGGATCTTTAGAAGGCTTAATGTAGATATTGAAAGCCTTGATAATTTTAAAGCCATCTAAAGAGAAATATGAGGTGGTAGAGTAGTTATTTCCAATCAAAATCACATGATATTTGATCTTGGACATTGAGTGCATGACATTTGGATTGTGATTTCTGAACCTGGCCTAATTACGAGCTTCCCACACATTATTGATGATGAATGTGATGATAACTTTCAAGAGCAAAGAGCATTGCTTCGACCAATTTCTAGTATAACCAAACCACTAATCTTCTAATGTGTTTGGCTGGTTGGAAAATCTGGTTGTGTTGTAGAACCATAACCAAATTTTCTTGGCAAAAAGGAATCAAAAAGAAGATGTTTAGTTGTTTCTTCATACTCGTTGCAAAGATTACTCAGGGTGGCCAGACTGCAACCCATATGCTTCAACATAGAATTTGTAGGAATTTTTGCATCATGAGCTTCCAAATAAGCATGGATTTGGAGCGAGTTATGCTAATGCACCAAATTGTATTGGCCTAAGCTTGTATTATAGATGACACTTTGAATTTGTATGTTTCTTTGAGGTTTAAAGAGCTCGACTGTGAGGGGGACATATGATGATGTCATTATAACTAATGTTGTGCAAAAGGTAATGATGAATCATTTGATGAATAAAAGGAAAGGTTGTGATCCAGTTGTTAGGGATGACTCAATGACCATCACTAATGAAATCTGCAACTTTGGAGTGCACAAATACTTCTTGGCTTTGAAGGTACTCCAATTTGGTTTCAAGGATCAGAAAGGGACCACACCAAGAGTCTTACTAAAAATTAACTAAATTTCCTTTCCCAAGAGACCAAGAGGAATGATTCTTGATGGTGTTGTATTTAATTTAAATTTCAAACTAAAGAGTGGAGAAAATACGATGCTTGATTGTTCCATTTGATTTGAAAACTCCGACCTTGAGATTTGTGACCCAATACTCGTCGCTTGTTAGGAGATCCCAACCAAGTTTTAGGTTAGATGCCTCATTGAGTCTAATCAGGGATCTTAAACCTAAATACACATGGAGATGAGGTTTGCACATTTTGTTCCAAGCAATTAATAGTAGTTTCGGTTTGTTCACAATTCCACTCCAAATGAAGTTCCTAACAGCTCTTTCTATGTCTTTCAATAAGAAAACATGCCAGGAATATATGGAAATGGTATGAATAATCATGCTTTGACACTATGCCAAAAAAGACCTTTAGCGGTGCTTTTTTGGGCCTTTAGTAGCGCTTAAAAGTGCTGCCTAAAGTGGCGATGCTGCAGGTAAAGACAACGCTTTTTTTTAAAGGCAAAAGTGCTGCTAAAGGTCCCCTTTAGGCAGCGCTTTCTCATAAAAACGCTCTCTAATGTCACCTTTAGGCAGCACTTTTAAATGAAAAGCTCTCTTTAATCTCCTCCCCCCTTTAGCAGCGCTTTTTAAAAGCGCTGTCTAAGGTATTATTTCTGCAGACCTTTAGCAGCGCTTAACGAATACTGATACCCCATCCTCGTACTCTTTTGGCAATCGATTGGAAGACATCCATTTTTTATCCATGGTTTTTACTAAGTAAGCTAAACAAAAACACTAATTATCACGCAACTATAGATACCAAACAACTATAGAAAACACGCAAATTCAATCACACTTAATGTTTTAGCTCAAGTAAGTCACAAAAAATCATCAATTCGAGTGTAAATCAATCACCAAAATGATCAAATCCACATAAAATTTACCAAATATAACAACTTTTCATCACTTAAGTTCAAACAATCAACAACATCACAATATTCAATAATTTGTTCACGAATGTCATTCAAGTTTCAATTATAAAAAATAAATTCACAATGTCATCACTATTCACCATCTTCAACCATAACTATTAACAATTAATTTAGTTATCATTTGCAATAAAAAAATTCGATCAAGACAAAGTCATTATCACTATTCATCATCACTAACATTCAACATTAACTTATAAAATTATTAACATCAAAATGGCATTCAAACTTCCATTGAAGTCAAATAACAACAACATCACAATGTAAACAAATAAATAAATAAATTAAACAATTAAACAAATACCATGCAAATAACTTTGAAACTGCAAAAAATGAAGAAAATGAAGAAATACCTTCAACATTGGTGTTAGGAGGTTGCTACGGTGGTTCGAGATGATGAAGAAACGGAGGTCGGAGGTTGCTATGGTGGTTCGAGACGATGAATGATGGTGGCACGGCTGGACGGAGGAAGAAACTGTAGTCGAAGGTCTAGTAGGGTTTGTATGTTTGTCTGATAGTGAGAAAGTGAAACAGAATACGTCAGAAACAAAATACGCATTATGTTTTAATTTAAGAAAACAAACCTATAGCAGGACTTTTTAAAAGCGCTTTCTTTCCCCCCTATAGCAGCACATTCCCTGGAAAAGCGTTTTCATATGTTAGCCCTTTAGCAGCGCTTTTGAAAAGCGTTGTCTAAGGTGTGACCTATACACCTCCCATAGCAGCGCTTTTGAAAAGCGTTGTCTAAGGTACCCCTTATAGCAGCGCTTTTTTAAAGCACTTTCTAATGTTAGGCTTTTGTAGGGTTTTCCCCAAAAGTGCTTTCTAATGTTAGGCTTTAGCAACGCTTTCCCCAAAAGCGCTTTCTACTGGTTACTCACTTATGACCTTTAGCAGCGCTTTTTCCCTTGTTTTTTTTTCATCTTTTAGCAGTGTTTTTTTATAAAAGCGATGTCTTTGTAGTGCTTCCAAAAACTACTTTTGGCGTAGTGTGAATTACGGACTTAAAAACTATTACCTTACCAACCATTAAAAGAACTGGGCCTTTCAATGCAACCATTTTGGAAATGATTTTGTCTGTAATAGGGTGCATATAAGATGACCTAACTCTACCCTTGAAAATTGGAACTTCAAGGTAGATGAAATGAATGGATCCCCTAGAGAAGAGGACCATATAAAATATGTGTAAAATCCTACCCGAAGGAATAAAACATGAGTAAATGGATGACATGGATGTGTTTACTATCTGACCCGAGGAAATAGAGTACTTGTTGAAAATATTGATGATGGCTTATATGTTAGAGATCTTGCCCTGGAAGAAAATTAGAATATCATCTACATACATGACATGAGAAGGAATGCATGTGCCTTTGTACTTTTGATGAGTTTCAAGGAGCCATCCACAACTAGATTAGCAATGCTTATAATGAGAAATTCTTCTGTAAGGAAAAATAAAATAGGAGATGATGCATTTCCTTATCTAATATCTCTTGTGCAATTATAGAAACTGTTGAACACCATTTATGGAAAGAGAAAGAAAGGTTGAAGCTAGTATGTTGAAACCAAAATTTTGAAGAACATGGAGAAGAAATTTCCAACTTATGGTAATAAAAGCTTTAGTTATGTCCACCTTAAGGGCCATGTTGCCTCCAAAATTTTTGTTATTAAGATGGTTTATGCCTTCTGATGCTAGATAAACGTTAACTTTAATGTATCTACCTCAGGTGAAACCTCTTTTCTTCTTGGAAATCAAAGACGACACGAGAGTAGATAGCCTATTAACAAGGATTTTAGAGATAACCTTGAACTTGAAATTGGCCAAGGCAATGGGGCCTAAACTTGTCCATGGAGTCACCTTCTTTGGATTTAGGCAGTAAAATAATAGTGTTGGATTTGTGCATAGAAATTATCTAACCAATTTTATATAATTGAGGAATTACATTAGATACATCATTCTTGATGATAGGACAATAAGTTTGGAAGAACACTCCTCCGAAGCCATATGGGTCTATAGCATTATCTTTCTTCAAGTTAAAAATTGCCAATTTTATCTCTTCAGAAGAGTAACTCTAGTGAGAAAAGTGTTCATGTTAGAGTCAAACAAACAAGATGTCACTTCATCCATGATAATTTTTTCAAACTATAACTTTTTTTTAGTAATGGCTTGTTTAAGGTCATGTCAGGCCAAAGTTTCTTGAGCTCTTAGGTTCTCATTGTTCCCATCCATGATAATTTAGTTTTTAATGGTAGCCAGATTTTCAATTGAGTTTGTAAAAATGATATGAATGTTTCCAAAGACCTCTATATTATAGGATTTTATATTGTTTTTGAGTAATTGTAACTTCCTGCTAAGAATGTACATGAGACAACCAATGAATAAAATAGACACTACTACAGAGACACGTATAATGATGATTGTGAAATACATATAATGAGGGTTTCACGTCCGTTTTAGGTAGCGTGCGATTGTATGTATGCTGGTTTCTGCAACGAGCGAGTGATAATGGTTATAAGTTAGATAATGTGCCTCTTATAACAATGGATAAAGAAAACAACCATTGTAAAATAATTTATTGGTCTGAGGTCTGAATCCCAACAAAGCCATTCTTGCATTTTAATATTTCACCACGGTTATATGTTCCAACCATGGTGGTATGTGTAAGAGTTTATTATTAAATATGGGATTGTCTGTTTTTCCCCACCCCTCATCAACCATATACAACCATTCAAATAGAATTTTGAGATGATAATCAAAAAAATTAAATTATTCTTGAAAAACAACTTAAACGGTCTAATGTTTATCCAATTGCATGTATATTATATTTCATGATTTCCTCATAAACCAATATAATTTGATTCGATTCCAAAATTTTCAAAGTAAAAATATTAAATGGGTGTCTTCTAAGTCTTTCACACAAATTTTGATTTCCTCTTTTTTATCTAATTTATGCAAACATTAAATTTTGTGTGAAAAACTCAGACTGACATCCATTTATAATCATTGTTTTGAAGAACTTCTGACATTAAATCAAATTCTATAGGCTAAAGAGGAAATAATGAATTACAAGATGCATGCAATTCAATAAATATTGGATTGTCTAAGTTGTTTTACAATAATAATTTAATTTTTCTAATTATTATCTAAAAAATCTATTTAAATGAATGTAAGTTCAATGAGGAGTTAGTGAAACAAGCAATCACATATGATATAACAAACTCACTAATAACATCTATCAACAAAAATATCAATTAATTAACCAATTAGGAAAACTTGATAACTAACCATTCCTGAAAGCTGTGAGGAGAATAAAGTAGAAGCGAGAGTAGAAAATATATGTTTACTATGGGAATATAATATGAAAAACTCATATAATATTTGCAAAGTGAACACAAGTTCGCTCTTAGATCAATGTTCACACAACCAGCTACATCAGTCATAAGTAAATAACCATAACCACTTGTCAGATACAACATTAACAACATGAAACAACATTTATTAACAATATACGTACCTTTAAATGAAATATTTTGTGGAAAACAACATGAAAATAAAAACCATAGCACGTTAAGATAAACTAGAAGTACATTGTAATCCAACAAAAGGTTAACATAAACTAGAATGTTAACATAATAAAACATTGTAATCCAACAAAATTTTATCAACCTACGGCGTTAACATGTGATCCAAAAAAGGTTAAATAGCAGTATATTATAATCCAACAAAAATTAAATCAACAACATGTGAAACATAACAAGGTCTTCAATCTACATGCTTAGTCGAATTCGTGTAGTTCTCAAGGTCTTCATTCTGATTCAGAATAAGTTGCATCCAGATTCATTAGGTCCTTTATAATAGTCTCTACCTTTCTTATCTTTTTAGGGTTAAGATTATTGAAAAGAATATTCTTATAGCATGTTTCACTAGACGGTTCAACAACACTAATGTGATCCTTAAAAGATTCAACTTCCTTAGCTTTGTTGAACCATAACTCCACCATATCAATAGCCAAGCCTAAATCTCGTGGACAAGTTTTCTCCCACTACTCATGTTGAGAGAAGGATCTGAAATCTGAGCAAGAAGAGAAATCCCAATTCAAAATAACATACAACAACACAACATTCAGCAGCAATAAAAACCCATAAACTCTCGAACAAAAAAATCATGTTAAAATCATGTGAAACATAACAACAATATACATGAAAACAAGAGAGTAAGGAAGAAGAAGAATACTTTTATATATGAAGAAAAAGATTGAGGCTAAACTTTAGATTAGGAAAGCTAATTACGAAGAAGAAGAGAGAAAATGTGTACTAGGGTTTTACAGTGAGAGATATGACGATATTGTCAAAAAGCGAGAGTTAATTCGCTTATATATGGGTAAACACTTTTACCACAATCGTATTAAAAAACCGTGATGAAATATAATGCTGTTCACAATGGTTGGCATTAACAACCATGGTGATATATTATATATATATATATATATATATATATATATATATATATATATATATATATATATATATATATATATATATATATATATATATATATATATATATATATATATATATATATATATATATATATATATATATATATATATATATATATATATATATATATATATATATATATATATATATATATATATATATATATATATATATATATATATATATATATATATATATATATATATATATATATATATATATATATATATTAAGGACAACACTCATTGTTATAAAAAAGTAGAAAATTGTCTGAGTTGGGATTCGAACACTGTCACTCCATAAAAATATAATCACGGCTAATTAGTTTGAGCGTAATGCAATGTTTTTTCGTAAATATAAATAATCAAAGCACGTCCAAAAATAAGGTATTACCACAGTTAACTGTCATACCATTGTAATTTAGTGTTACTAA